>CM039632.1:6495302-6975926 GCA_022457165.1 Juglans mandshurica | reverse complement strand
TCATCAGTAATGCAAGGGAGGTGGGAGAGAGATATTTTATTCATCATCTCAGCATGTGTATTTTCTCAACTGTCTACCATTATATACATAAATGCACACTGAGCCCCCCCCCCCCCCCCCCCCCCCCCCCCCCAATCGCACACTAAGCTAGCCACCCCTCTTAACACATAATATCCTTTCATGAGTCTGGAAATTTTATCTAGTTTCAGTTAGATGCATCAGATGGTATTTAATGAATTTATTGGCTACTTGGTCATGTCTGATTGAGGAGTAATAAATGATTTCTCAATTTCTCCCCATGCAGGAACTGATGGGCAGACCCCTTCGTCTGAAATTCAGTCAAAAGAATGTTGATGAAGCTGGAAGTGAAAAGGAAGAAGCTGTATCTGAGGATCAACAGGAAGAGCTGTAGATCCATAGACATCCTTTGGTGATCTCAATCCTTGGGTGGCTGATTAAGAGTAATCTGGCAGAAGCTGGAATCTTACACTCAATTGCCCATGAAAGTGATGGAAGGTCTTATCTTTGGTCTGAACATTTTTGCCTTCATAAACTTCTCCATTTGAACTTTATGAGTACTGTATTCTAACAGTTAGCTTTTTTTTTCCTTACTCATGCATCTTCTTGTTTTTGTCAATTTGCTGAATACATGTTACCTGTCTTATTTTCAGATCTATTGGTGTTAAATTTATTTTGTATATTAGAATTGTTCAAAGAAATCTTTTTACCGGTGTTATTTAATGACATTATTTTTCTGGTCTTCAACCTCAGATTTGCATGCGAGTGAATAACACCATATAAATTTACTAAAATCATCAATAAGAAGGGAAGATAATAACTGAAACCATTTGAAGAAACGAGGGATATTAGCCAAGCATATTAAAAAAAGAAATGGCTTCACATTCTGTTGTTCCCTGTCATATTTGTCTGGTAGATTGGAGATTTGGAGCCACGTTTGAAGATTATACGAGGTTAGTGCGATAATTATTTTGGAATCTATAAGTTGACATTGTAAATTTGAATTTATTTCTCCATCTTAGCCTGTAATAACTGTTATAATGAAAGAAGGATGTAGTATTGGTGTGTCTTTGGAGGGGTAGACCAGACCACTGAAAAAGTAAAAGTTTGAAGGGATTTCATCAAGTGTATTGTTAGACAGAGAAAGAGAGAGCGAGAGAGAGAACCAGATGGGGGTGAGAATATTCTTAATTGACCAATTACTATTCTTAATGTTAAACTACATTTTCAGTTTGCAAAGGAAGCACCCTGGTTATAGATTTGGTTGGCAGAATGGTTGAGGGCATGATGTGAAGGACATTCTTGGTGCTCGTGTAAGTTTGAGCATTATGCTTGTTTGCCTTTACTATTATGGGACTAGGTTCTTTGCTATGCGGTTGAGTTTGATAATTGATGGTATGGCATTCATTTGAAACTGCTTATTGAGAAAACTTTAGTTTCACTTGCTTAATTGCAAGGAAAAGTGGCTCTTGGAGTCTAAAGAGAATATATGCTTACATCTTTATCAAGCGGAATCCAGAGGCCATCTACTAATGAGGCCACAGAAAGTGGCACAAATGGAGCTTTACTTTTTTCTTTAGTAATGAAGTCAAGTGTTCCAATCAGATATATTCCCTCCAACTCTATTGTAATTCTTTCTTTTTTTCTTCTTTTTAGTACCAACATATTTTACTTTTCCTTTGAATGACCATTACAGAAAGCCTACTTAAGTCGCGTTATTGAAAAAGGACTATAACAGATAAGCCAATTACTCCAAAATAAGGTTCTACTGATGTCCACACTCTTACAACACGGTTTAGCTTTTCTGATAAAAAAGAGGAGAGAATTCATACTCGAGGAGGTTCCTAACAAAATACAATAGAAACCACAAGACTAGGACACCTAACTTGGCAGCCCATTTCAACAAACAAATATATACATCGACAGAAAATTTAGGTTAGATCTTGTTCTCTCAGTTTGTGTGATGTAAAGATGCAACTTGATGCATGCTTTCAGCATTTTTAGACGTGTAAAGTTCTTCTGAGATTCTCACTTTAACTAGCTTGAAAAATAAAAAGGAAAAGAAAAACAGTGGACTGATTACTTTATTGAATTGCCCAACCACCAACACCACCTTAGTCAACAAACCATTATCTCGAAAAAAAGATGGCAAGAACCAAAAAGAAAAAGAAAAAGAAAAAGAAAAAGAACGGCTATGAGTTCCCTGATATTCCTGATTTCGATTTCTACACAAGCCCCTTTGCAACTTTTCCACTCCATCTTGTCTCTTCATAAAAATATACATTGTAGGAGCTTTCTATATCCCTTTACTTGTTATTCTTGTCCTCCCATCACTCTCAATCTACACAACCAGCAGTGGTACAGTGCTTTCTATTGCTATTATATGTTCTATTCAATTGTTCGGAAGAAAATTTCGAACCATCCAGGAACTATCCTGTCCATACTCTGTTGATCAGGTAATACTTTGGTGGTTCTATTTTTATTTCAGAGTCCCAAGAGAACTATCTCTCAAACTCCTTGCATGGTTTTGAAAATTCAGTGTAAGTTGGGGGTCCCAGTTTGTAGTATGAAGGTCGTCTGCAACCGTTTTGAATGATTTCATTCTCTGCCTCTTTTACCTCCTTCTGTTCTTAGAATATTCATAAGCTTGGCAGGAAGAAAGAGAAACATGATGTTATTGATAGTCTAAAATCGTGGTCGTCAAAGTTAGTCATGGCAATTGTAGATAACCCGAAAACTTGGATACCTTATACGCCTACCAAAGATTGTTCTCAAGGCATTTGTAGTTTATACTGTCCACAGTGGTGCAATATCATCTACCCTCCACCCCCCTTTGAATTCCCCGATGACAATTCTAGTCCAAGTTTCTCCCCTCTTGTTATTGCAGTCATTGGCATTTTGGCAAGTGCTTTCCTTCTTGCGAGTTACTACACAATAATATCCAAGTACTGCAGCAGCCCCTACACGACAAGAAGAAGAGAAGATCATGACTCCAATGAAGAATTGGAAGATAATCGCAATCCGACGCTCCATGAACCATGGCATACTGCGACTACCGGCTTGGATGAGGCGCTTATAAAATCCATTACAGTATGCAAGTACAAGAAGATGGAAGGGTTGGTTGAAGGTACTGATTGCTCTGTTTGTCTCAGTGAGTTCCAAGAAGATGAGAGCATAAGGCTCTTACCAAAGTGTAGTCATGCTTTCCATCTCCCATGCATTGATAAATGGCTCAAATCCCATTCAAGTTGCCCTTTATGTCGTGCTAATATAGTCCTTTTCAGTGGTAAGCCGCTTCCTTTGCCTACACCAGTGACAGAAATACCTCCTAGGAATGAAACTTTGCCAGGAGCCCCACAGGCAAATGCAAGTGTAGCTCTTGAACAAGACTTGGAAAGATGTGTCACGGAGGAAGAAATGATGCATAGTGATATTGCTCCAAAGAACTCAGTACGTGCATTTAGTGATTTGGGCAACTTAGAAAAGACAGATACCATGCTTGAGATTAGAGATGGAGGATATCAACATCTTAGAAGATCGCTTTCCATGGATCTATCGTGCCAAATCCGTTCTTCTGTTGCTAATATATTGTGCATGAATCAAGATGAAGTTGTTCAAGTGGAAGAGAGCCAGCCTGGTGATGCTAGCTCATCGAAGCAATTATCAGCAGGAGTTGAAAAGTCTAGCAATAAAACCAGGGTCTTGCATTTCGTAATGAGCCCAATTGCAATGAAAAGATCATTTTCAAGTTGAAGATTGTTGCTTACTAGGAATGGGAGAAGACGGCACACAATCGATATTCCTGTCTGAAAAAATAAAATAATCAGAAGGAAATGGAAAATTAGTTCAAATTAATTGGGTGTAGTGAAAATCAGATACAAACATACAATGGCTTAAAAAGATGTCATTAAGACCAACACTAGTCATTTCTTTTGAAACATTGTATGCCATACGTAGTACGCTATGCTCCTGGTTGCCTTCATGTGCATTATAGCATTCTTTAACAAGCTTTTGTTTTGTCTATCATCCCTTCCCAAAAAAACATGTTCTCCATTTGCTTTACCCTATTCTAGGGGTGGGCAGCGGGGCCCCGCCCCCGCTGCCCCGCTCCGCTTCCGCCCCGCCCCCGCATGGCGGGGCGGGCAACCCCGCTCCGCCCATGCGGGGGCGGGGCCCCCCGCCCCGCATCTAGGGCACCTAGCGGGGGCGGGTGGCGGGGAGGGCCCAACCCCGCCCCGCATTTCCCCCGCCCCGCCCCCGCCCTCATTTTTTTATATATATATTATTAAATATATATTTATATTTTAAAAATTGTGTATATATAAATATATATTACAATTTATTAGACTTGTTCATAAAATATGCATTGACAAATTTAAAAACTACATAGTTTAAACATTAATACACTACAATTTACACAAAATATGCATTAACAAATTTAAAAACTACATAATTTAAAAACTAATACACTACAATTTACACAAAATATGCACTAACAAATTTAAAAATTACATAGTTTTTAAATTATAGCCATATTTACAAAATTTAAATTTATAATTTGGATCTAAAAATGTATTTTTAATTACTTTTACACTTATAAATAATTTTTAAATTAAATAAAAATAATTTTTTTTTTAAGTGAAAATAGGCGGGGCGGATTCCCAATCCGCCCCGCACCCCGCCCATCGGGGCGGGGTACCCCGCCCCCGCATCCCGGGGGCGGGGGACGGGGGTGAAAACCCCACCCCCCGCCCCATGCGGGGCGGGGTGCGGGGAAGGGGTGCCCCCGCCCCGTAGGGGGCGGGTAGCACCCCTACCCTATTCTCTCTCTCTCAATCAAGAGTCAATATGCAGGTGACAAAACTTGGGAAAAGAGTCATCTCCATCTCTATTTGAAGTGAAATGGATAGTATTCATGTAATATAAAATATGAGATATTTCACTTATTATTTTAAATGAAATAACAAAAAAAAAAAAAAAAACAAGAAACAAAACGCATTTTTAGTTGGGTTACAGTCACAGTCCGCAACATTAATTATCATGTCATATTGTCACTGTGGTTGGGCCACACATGTTGCAGGGGCAAATTTTAAATTTGCTCGGCCTATATATATATATATATGTATGTGAGGACAAGTACAAGGTTGGAATGTTTGGCATAACAACAAGATGGTTTTATGTCAAAAAAAGCCAATTTAAACTGATGGTACTGTCGTGCATATATATATGCTAGCTCATGGAATACTGTGAGTGGAGTACTGTGTCAATTAGGCAAGTCGATCTGCTGTCGACCCTGTGAAGAATAAAAAAAAAATGATATTTTAGATCTCATTGAGCCTAATCCTCCTAAATGAATGAGATCCATTAAAAGGCCAACCTGAATGAAATAAGGATAGCATTGCAGATGATGCCATTCATGTTCCTAACCTTCTACTACATCCAGGTTGGGCTTTACCTACTTGGGTTATGACATTTCTTCTTGTCATCAGTTGCTTACATTTAGCACCAAAAATCCTAAAGATAATGGGCCTCAAATTGTTGAATGAACCCTGTAAAAATATATATATTCGTTTACCCATTTGTCAAATTCAGAACTAGCTATTACTTCCTTTTTCTACGTATGGGAAGACCCAGAAAGGCCTGCAAGAGAGGCTAATTGTCTGACAATAATAAACAAATAATAATAATTGTCTGACAATAATAAACAAATAGAATCTTTGCTAATAAATTATACATTCTGCAAATTGATGGTGCTATCTACTGGGCAAGAAGAAGGCAGACGTTGTTTTTTTCCCTCGGTACCTTTGGGGCGGCAAATGGGTGGTACGTTCAAGATGCTCTCCAGAAGATACTGACCTCTAAATTCTGGAAAAAGTTTGAGATATAGGAAAATAGTTGTGATCATACTCATTGTTGTTTAGTTCCCTTATAGGATATTTGAAAGATACCTTTAGGAACTATATATGGATTACAAGTATGGGTTAATCAAAGATACAATGCTTATATATATATATATATATATATATATATTAATCCATATATAGCTATATATATATGTCAGTATGCCAAGCTATAGCTAGCCAAAATGCTGATTCTATTATAATTGCTGGTAATCCTAATATATTGCCTCATTCTAGCTCTCTCTCTCTCTCTGATCTGTCACACACACATGTACACACAAACAAAGAGGGTTTTGAACGTCATCTTCTTGGTAAAGAAAGGGAGCTTCTTGTATATTGTATAGGGTGCAGAGAGGGCATTGGAAAAAGTGAGATGTTTTTGTAGTTTTCATGAGGAAAAGCTGTATGAAGGAGGGGTTTTGTGGGATCGATGCATTTTTCCTTTAGTGTTGATTCCCAGCCTCCGGTTTTTGTTTCTATGCGTGGGATAAATCGGTATCCTCATTAAGACTCGCGTCCTCTTGCGTAAAACCAGATAGAGACGTGCATGGATGGCGCTAGCTATCATATATGTTTGTTTCTGTGTATGTGTATGCGCGCGAGAGAGAGAGAGACCAGAGAGAAACAGAGAGACATCATTGTGGATGTTTTATATTAATCCTAACTTAGTGAAAATCATTGTGGAGCTTTTCACATGATTTTATATATATACGACCCACTTTTGTATCCATCTCTCATTATAATTAAGAAAATTACAAGCTGGAAAAAAGGGAAAGGAATGACCAATCATTAATGGTTCATTTTATTATGAGAATGATGCCAAAAACTTGTAACACTAGCATTGGATTAAGCATCTACATATTTGTATAATATGATCACCTTAAATTGGGCTGAATTGGATTATGCATATCTAAAAATTTATATAGCTATGAACAATGTTTCTACAAATTTAAAGATATACTGTTCACTCTCCAAATCTTATTTTATTATTTTTTCTCTCTCCTCCCTCTCTCTCCTCACCAACGGATAGAATTTTTGTAAAAAATTTCTAGTAGGTGCTAAATGATAGAATTTGCAGTGGTGCTAATTACGAAATATAAAAAAAAATATTAGGAAAAAAATAAATAATAATAAAATATAGCTAAAAAATACATAATCCAATGTGAGAGTTTTTCTTGATATATAGAATCAAATCTCCAAAAGATCTGATTTTACATATGCATATAGATCCAATATTAGTGCTCACTAGCTAGGACTACATGCAACAATTAACATTCAAGTTTCAGTTTTGAAAGTCATGAAAACAAGTACAATATATATATAATTATATTATATATATATATATAATTATATATATATAACTGATTCGAAAGATCAAAAGTTCATGTTCCAGATTTATACACATGATTCTCATGATAGTCCCAATATACATACTTGACTATGGGAACATCTATGGGACAGAAATGGAGTGATGTCTCTAAAGAAAGCTAAAAATGTACCATTTGAAACTGTGCATCCATCATGTTTTCCATATAATAGATTCTCTTCAATGGGGGCACTTGAGAGGTCAGATGAATTATTAGTGCCGTGGAGAAGAGGGAAGATCTGAAAGAACATGGCATCTGACATCTTCAACTCGACTAGATTCAGTGTGACGGATACAGTGCTCTCTCTCTCTCTCTCTCTCTCTCTCTCTCTCTATATATATATATATTTATGTCTATGGAAGATAATTAGATACTGTACTTAAAATTTTCAGTTTATCATGAAATAATGTACTTATGATTAAAGTATATATATATATATATATATATATATATATATATATATATATATATATAAGATTAAAGTGAGAGAGAAATAGACACATAAAGTATTTCTTATAATATTTATTGCTTAATATACTATAAATAATAAATATTATAAAACTTATTTTATATGTTTATTTTTTTTTTCTGTTCAGATAAAAACTGTGTCATGCGCACATAGGATCAATGACTTTTATAAATAAGTCAAACACATTGATCTTTAATTAATGAAAATCTGGGTGAATAAACTCATGTATATATCCTTAATTTATTTAAGATTAATATTGTCTATTATCTCAAATTATGATTAGGATATAATTCGCGATATTAGCAATATTGTAATATCCATACAACATTAGTACTGAATGATAAAACTAATTTAATTTTGGAATTTTAGTTTTTTTTTTTTTTTTTTTTAATTTTTAAAACTAATATTGAATGAATTAATGTCGATGAGGAGATGATGTTTTAACTAATAATATTATTTACAGAAGAAATTAACGTAGAAGGTGGTAAGGGTTATGAGAAAAGATTCTTATAATTGTGAGTGTGTAAGTGTCTGCAGTCATTTTAAAAAAAGTAAATAAATATGAGATTTATATGAAAAGAAATTAATTTTTTAATAGTAGATTTCATTTTTTTCAAAATGATGATATTTACGTATTTCACGACTTTATATAATATTAGTAAAGGGTTATTAGTATTAAAAGAATGTAAGAAAGGACAGTGCATGATGTGTTGGAATGTGTGCCTCAAATTATGTCTTTGTTAGGAAGCGTTGAAATATTCGTGACGCTGCTTTCACCTTCGAAAATGCAACCTTTTTGTTTTGTTTCTCTCAACGTACGGTGTCTTTGTTTTATCGGTGCGTTAACACATTATTTAATCATAAGATCCATTTAATTTTAAATAAAATTAAAATACTTATTATTTTCTAAAATCGCTGATATTAATATAAAACGCTTTCACATATCTTCACCGCATCGATCCATCTTTGCTAGGGTTATTGCTCAACTTGCGTTTTAACGTTGAATTGAGTTAACTTAAATTGAAAGTTGAATAAAATATTATTTTTTAATATATTATTATTTTAAAATTTAAAAAAATTAAATTATTTATAAGATGAATTGAGATGAGTTTAAGATGTCTTTCGACTCTCATAATTCCTTCTGTAATTGCTAAAGAGATAATTTCATGGAAGAATTGATCTACTAATTTCTTTGTTGCAATTAAATACGTACGTAGGTGATCATTACGTACGTATGCCGACTCCAGACTCGAATTGATTGAACTTTTCGGACATATGGGACATGCAGGAAGTTGTTTTAGGGCTCACACACATGATGACTAGCATTTTAAAGGCGAAAAAGTGTGTTTAATTCTGAAGACTGGAACTCAAAATTAGCTTTAACAAAGTGATAAAAAAACAAAAGTGTAAACAATAAGAAAGAAACATTAAATAAATTTCAAATTTTCATTTTTTCATTAATATTAGTAATTTTACATCGAAACTTTTCATATATTGCAATCAAAAGGTGAGATTGAACTATGGAAATGACCATATAATAGGAATTATATAAAATAAGTAATATCATAATATGTGTAAACCATATACTGAGTTTTGTATTTCACTGGATAATTATGTATATATAGCAATAAAATATATTTAAAACTTTTTTAATTAGCGCAATTATATACTGTACATGTAGCTCGGCGGGCATTTTAAAGTGTCGTTTGAATAGTGAGTTAAGATGAAATGAATTAAAAGTTGAATAAACTATTATTAGAATATTATTTTTATAATATTATTATTGTTTTAGAATTTGAAAATATTAAATTATTTATTATATTTTATGTAAAAATTTAAAAAAATTATAATAATAAGATGATCAGACACTTTTTTACTATTCAAACGGGGAGTCTTCTTGTGGGCATTCGGAGAACACGCGATACATGACTTGTTTAATTATAGGTGAAATGAAGCTAAAAATAAAACAAAAGAATCTTCCCTCCTGCGATCCAACAGGCACATGAGCAGGTATCGGAGGAAGAAGGGGAGAGAAATAATAATGTTCTTTATGGATCGTACGTTCAATGTACTACGTACTGAGCATCATGATTTGCATCATTTTTCGTCATTTCAATGTACTACGTTCAATGTATCACACACATCGTATCATATACGTATGATATTTGAGTAAATTAATGAAAATTACAACTCTCCTCAAGAGTAGTACTGTACTACTCTTTGTGGTCTTTAATATTACAACTAGGGTTTCAAGAGTACTGACTACTTCTCATGATATTCCAAAATATCACGAGCAATACTGCTTTTTTTTAGTTAGATTTGAGTTTTTGACACGATAAAATTTTAACTTAGTAACCCTATACCATATATTTGCTAAAGAAAAAAAAAAAGGTAAAAAAAAAAAATTCATATCAAATTAAGTGTGTGGTGTAAGTGTTGAGTAGAAGAAGTACTCTTGACATGAACTCAAGAGGAGTAAAAGACAACACGCATATACTTGTGCTAGCTAGCTGCTCCTTTTCTTTGACTCGATATCTATATTATATATAAAGGAAAGCAAACGGAGATTAGCAAACAACCAGCTTGCATGCCTATGAACTAGTGATCATATCATGCGTACAGTCATACATATAAACGTACGTCCCAATTTCCTCATTTTTTTTTTTTTTGTGATTTTTGTTGGAAAATATACTCTAACATGCAAGTTGTACGCGCGGTACTAAGGGAGGAGAATTAAGCTAATTTAATGCAGAAAGCTGCTAGCAAAAAGAGGGTGTGGCATTCCAGTAGTTCCACCTCAACTCCAAGGTCTGGTTCAATATAAGACAGCTTCGCCCTCAATTATTCTAAGCATGTGATGAACTGCTCCTGCTATGTCATCTACTGAAGTGAGTTGGCATCCTTCTTCAACCTGCATTCAGAAATGAAAAAGTTTAATTTAGCCGAAAACTCTAATTTTTAAAAAATCGGGGGCAGAGATCAGTTCCTTCCAAACATAGAAAACGCTACAAATTTCAGAAAAAAGGACTCTCTCTCTCTCTGGCCATCTGGGTGCGCACACCAATGACCTTTTGGTTAAGGGAGAAGGCCGAAAAATGAGCAAGATTCTTTCATATATTATGAATAGTGGTGAAACTCGGATTTTGGTTAAGGGAAGCTAGGCGGCTGGATATAATATTAGAACTCTATTATATATTAGTGATAATGCCGTTGATTTGATCATATTATAATAGCACCGCCTTCAATCAAATCAAGCTTTCTGATCTATTAATATAGATGATCGATGTATCGCTAGCTAGAGCGAGCTCTATGAGAGTTTCTTCTTTCATTAACATATATATCGAACGTTTGAAAAACATAGATTAAGAAGCTAATTATAAATGGCTTCTTGGATTTGTTTCTAAAATAAATTATATATAGTTGTGATATATCAATAAATAAACTTACTTGCAAATAAATTTATTCTTTCTGGGCAGAAAGTACAAACACATTAGATAGAAAAGAAAATATATACATAATTCTTTCTTACCTTGGCACTGATAGAGTAGAGGACCAAGGGGTCCATGGTGGTCACATTGAGGTGAAGGATGGACAGGCGAAGTGTCTGAAACCCGGCAACCAACTTTGAAAGCTGTCTAGGGTTTCGTCGCGTCAGGATTCTAAGGTTTGCATGGGTTTCGATCAAACTCACCTCGATATCAGCTATGGCATCCTCAGTTTTCGTTGTATACTTGTTAGGGATCTGCGACCACGTGTACTGTGGATACACAAAAAACTGTGAAAATGGCGGTTGCCGGAATTTGCAGGTTGTGGCATCTTCGTCGATTAATGCTCCCACTCCTGGTTGCGGAAGTTGGAGTTTTTGAGCTTCGAGTGACTGCAAGAGGTGCTCAAGTTCCTTCACAAATTCTATAGCACCTCCTACTATGGAGGCCTGGTCACCCTACAAAAATAAATGTTTTTCATTTAAGGGTTTAATGAAAACTTGTGGAATATGATTTATAAAGATGATATGATGATGAAGAAAATGGAGAAACTAACTTCAATTTCTAATGAGATCGACCTGCGATAATCCCATTTTTTCCGTTTCAGCTAGGCCATACCTAATGCTTAATTCCTTTATCACGTGACAGACGAACATGGAAAAATCTATTGAATTGCAAAATGCAGTGGGGACGGGGGGGAAATCTGAAGGAATAACTGGTGGGAGCCTGCAGTCAAAAGTGACAACTTCAGCTTTGCTTTTACATGACTGGTCTCTTGATGAGTTTTGATGCATTACCTGACTTTACGCCGAACTTTTCCAAATGAATCATTGCTGGGTCTGGAATTCATTCAGTCCGGCTTTTCAGAACCCACCAAATTTCTCAAATTTTATTTATTCCAGCCATGAAAATCTAAGCGCGGATACCTTTTTATACTGTGATATGTCAATTAATGCAGCATGCAAGAGTAATATCATTGGAATTATGGTATGGAAGTTTAGCAATAATATATTGGATTGCCTCATGTTTGTTTAAACAGAAATTCTTCAATATGGAAATGCGTTTTCATCCCGAAACAGACATGGAGAGAAATAAGAAAGAAGGAAGAATAAAAAACACACCCTTTGGGCATAGGATTCAGGCATGAGGGAGCGCAAGACGGAGAGGTGCTCATTCATCTGTTTCCTGCGGTTTCTTTCAACAGCAATGTGCGTCATCCTTTGTGTCTCAGCTTCTTCCTTGTTCTTGCACACCCTTGGCTTTCTCCTCCTCTTCTTCCTCCCTTGAACCGCCAAATTCTGCCTCCGTTCTACAACTTGTGACCTACCACAGTGGCGCTTTTGGGTCATCAATGAAGAGTTCTCCAAAATAGCACCTTGGTTTTGAGGTGGCATTGCATTCTCTAATAAAAAACTGGTCTCTGAAGAGTCATGGCTGCTGTATGGTGCTGCAGAGATAGTGTCGTAGACTATGAAGTTAAAAAGCTCATTGGAAGAAAGAGCTTCTAAAGCCATTTTTATCCAACTGTAAAACTTATTTCCTTTCCTTCCCCTTCAAATGGACTTGAGTTGATAACCCAACACTGTTATCGGTTCCAATTCAAATACTACAATCATTTTATAGCAGAACCCTATTCTTGAACTTTTGAGAGAGAGGGTGTAGCTTAAAATAATGTGAAGTGCTCTAGAGATATGGTGCACGTGAGAGGGCAGAAAAGGAGTTGTGCTTTTCGGATTCAAAAAGTGAAGGAAACAGAAAGAGGTTCTTCTCTCATCCTTTTTTTCTGTTTTCCTTCCCGATTTCATAGATGACCAAGACCGGGACAGACTCTGCAATGGAGACGGTGTTGGGGGACCCAAATCTATATAGAAATAAGCATACAAACAACAGATCAAGCTGTACAAAAGCTACCCCTCACATTCAAATCTGTGTTGGGCTTTGCAGTGAATGACTGCCTCACGCACCCTTAGATTCTCACATACATAATTTTAACCTATGCTCGACAATGCATTGTACACTACATGTCATGGTTTATCTAGATTTTGACGTTGGTAGGCATTGCAACATTTTATTTATAAGGAAAGCTTTTTTTTTTTTTTTTTGCAAACCCCTGCTATATGAAAGCTTTTTTTTTTTTTTTTTTTTGCAAACCCCTGCTATATAATTTGATTTGTAAGAAAAACTTAAAAATTAAATATATTTCAAATCAAATTTTGCCATATCAATAACATGAAAAATGTATCATCCACGCTGACTTATAATATATGATTTGTAAGGATGGATCTATATACTGATGTTGATGAATCTCGTGAGAGCTAGTTTTACACAATAAGTAGCTAAAGGTCTGTAGCCTGGTTGGCATAACTCTCAGTTTTCAAAATGGAGGTTTGAAGTTTGAAAGTCTTCTCTAAATCAAGAAAAAAAAAAACTTAAAAAAAAAAAAAAAAAAGCAATTGCAAGCCATGGATAATCTTTTTTTGTTAGAAAGGCCATGCTAATTAACATGCCTATATAAATTAGAAAGGAAAATGATTTACCTACAACACATTATACAACAATGTGTTGTATAAGGGGTATTATTATAAAATCATCTTATTTTTATATGATGAGTTTATAATAATACCCCTTATACAACACATTGTTATAGGTGTATCATTATTCAATTAGAAAATGGCATAGTACCAAAATGAAATTAGTGATTAATTTGCTAATCAGCATTTAACTGACTGTGAGCAGCATAAGCACGTCAGGAAGTTGTCACTGTCACTACTGCAATGAAAACGAGTTATGGATCGAACTGAGCAAAAGGACTAGGCTGATTTTATAGGGCATTGGATTGCGTTTTTTTTGGGTATTCACTCATTTATCGGCAATTGAAAGCTTGCTTACTACTTTCCAGACACAGACGTAAAGCTATGGCAAGTAGTTAATCACTAACTCTATGCAAATTATAATTGCCTGCATGCTTGGATAAGAGAAGTATTACCAAAACTTCAGCTAAGAGGCCGTAACCTAATCGAAAAAAATAAGATAAAGTTATTTCTATGGTAAAAATTAACTAGATGAAGAACCAGTTACACACACACACATTCACCTCTTGTATAGCCTAGCTGCTTGCATCTCTCTTCAAGCATTAGGCCTACCTATTTTTGTTTTTTAGGCTTGTCCTTTTGTTTTGCGTTAACTTACATATAAGAATCACAGGACTATGTTTATCACGGGAGAAAGAGAGATAGAGACAGGGAGACAGAGCACATATATACATATATATAAACAAAATGAAGGAAAGGGATTATATACGAAGACTGAACTGTAGCCTTATCTGGTGAGGAGGACATATGAAGGAGGGTGGTCGAACTTGGGCCATGGGTCCAAGCTGTCAGGCTCTCTGACGGTTAATCCACGTGACTATCAGCTTCAGCTCTCGAGAAAGTGCAATTTTAACGTCAATTTTTATCATGTTAAACAAAAAATCTCATGCTCCATTTCTATCTCTCTGTTTTCACTGATAATATTGGTTAATGGTTTCAAGCTCCTTTTTTCATCTCCTTGCACGCTTTGTCTGTGCAAATGGAACATGCAAGGAGAGGCACAAACGCCAGCTTTATACCAAAGAAGAGCTACAACAAAGATGGCTTTTATTCTGCCCTTTTTTTAGTATAAATGGGTAAATGGGAATGTGAAAAGTACGTGCAGCAGCTTCATGTGCATGCGAATGGGTGGGAAGAAGGGAGAGAAATATAATATAAAATGAACAGCATGACCATAGCCATTGCCTTTAGGCTCACCGTGCGAGGTATTAACGTTTGCTCAGTTGCCTCAGTCTCAGGGATCTACAATTTTGGTCATTAAAAATGGGAAAAAAAAAAAAAAAAAAAAAATAGCTACGATGGTTGCCCTACCAAAACTTAAGCCTAATGCAACAAAAATCTGCAATCCCAACGACAACTGTTAAAACGGAAGCATACAAAACCAAAATAAAAAGGGCTGCGACTGATGATGCTGACAGGGTATCCACAGACAAGTTCACAAGCCCAGTGAGCACGTTAGCCTGCAAAGTAAAATGGTAAATAGATTATTACTTTGACCTTCGAGGTAAGAGAAAAAATAATGTTCATATCGTTTACTGAATGCTATTGCATCTTTTTTACCAGAAGAAAGGAACCGAGTAAGTTCCGGTTAAATGCTTGTTCAAGTATAGAGGTTTTACTTCCAGGAATGTAATCAGAAAGTGTTAGTACGGAAAGCACCTGCCAAACAGGAGACATTTTGATTGGGAAATTTATAAGAAGTATCAGGGAAACTTCAATGCAGAACGGGGTATATTGCAAGTACAATGCATACAATAGGCATTTTCTTCCCATATCAAAGATTATAACACTCTTGCACATTAAATAAATAAATAAATAAAATAGAACACTAAAAAAATTGTCTTCATATCAATATTTGTAAAAACAACCATGAACTGAACAATCTATTCTGATATATGAATGGCTCACACGCACACCTTTATTGTGGGTTAAGTGAATATATTGGGAAGAAAGCCAAGATGGTTGTATGAAAGCCATGGTGACTCTGAAGTCTCCTATTAACTGGCTTACCCTGAAAGATGGCAGCCATTTCAAGGATTTGTTCCAAACCCTTCTCTCCTAGTCTCACCTTTCAGACAGAGATCCTGCATTCTCATAGCTGGATTCAATCCAGCTTGAACTCAAATGAGTCAAATCTATCAGATGAAGAGATCAGATGAGACCTTTGGTCTCTAAACCTTATGACACTCCCATACCGATCTTCTTCCAAAAATGTTGGATACCAAATACAACTTGTGCTGCTACGTTATGAAGAATACACGCTCTCATGCCTCGTCATCTCACTCAGTCCCAACACATTTGTCTCATCCCAAGATGAGAGAAACCTGGGGCCATAAGGAGCAATCTGGCCAATGAAGCTCTGCCAAACGGTATACAAGTGGTTTTGATACACCATCTTGGTTTAGTTCACAGTCTCCCTTCCTCCCTCCATGTTTGTTTAGTACACCTTGTATTGTCTCTTAGCAATTGGAAATTCATTTAAATTACCTAGTACATTGCATGTTGTATTGTAGTAGAGTTAATATTTGGACTAGCATATATATTCCATATATTCCGTGAAGGAAGCTGAAGGCATCATCGGAAATCGTAATTCACTTCGATAACAGAGATTTGGTTGAGCATTGCTCTTTTTTTTCCCTCTCCTCCTCCTCTTGTTATGAATTGTTCACATTTTGCTTCTCCTCTTCATTCCAACTCATCAAATATCATAGACAAATACCTTTTAACTTCTCTATCGATTGTCTGGCGAGTAAACAGAAAAGAAACAGTCTATACAAGAAGTTAAATTACACTCACATTACAACGAATAGGACATAATATTTATTTATAAGATGAATTAAAGACCTAATCACTACTTTGAGACAGGTTTAAGAAAATACTCCTTTTCTCCTCTCCTCTTTCTGTGTATTGTGGTTCACATTTTTCTTTTCTTCTTCCTTCCAACTCATCAAACATAATAGACAAATACCTTTTACATTCTCTATCCATTGTCTGACAAGTAAACAGACAAGAAAATTGTGATACCCCATTCTGATAAGTGATAAGGGTAGGTGGTTTATAGGACCCCACATTGCTTGGGAATGAGAAGTTTTTGCTCTTTATAATGTTCCAATGGGGCTCCAATTGTATTATTGACTAGTCTTTTTGGAATATAAGTAATGTGACTTGGGCCTTCCGTTGGGACATTATAAATGGTATAAGAGCCTCGATTGTGATACCTCATTCTGATAAGTGATAAGGGTAGGTGATGTATGGGATCCCATATAGCTTGGGAAGAAGTTCTTTCCACTGTTTTCAATCTTGTACTGTACCGGCCGATACGGTTGATATTTGCCGTACCAGCCACTGGGCCGGTACAGGTACCATATACGTTTCGTACCGGCCTCAATTTCGGCCTGTACCGGCCTATATTTCAGCCTTCAATTTTTTAATTTTTTTTTTCATTTTTTCAAACTACAAGTTTATTTTTTGACCCCCAATTCAGATTAGGCTATTTATAATTTATATATATATGTATTTATATATAATTTATTCATATATAGACTATTATTTTGGAATATAATTTATATATATATATAATTTATTCATATATCGACTATCCCAAAACGGTACCGGTACCGAAATATTTCGTTCCAGTGTCTTGACCGGTACAACTTCCAATACGGTATTCAAAACATTGGTTTTTTATCTTTATAATGTTCTAATGGGGCCTTCAATAGTATCATTGACTAGTCCTTTTAGAGTATAGACCATATGACTTGGACCTTCCATTGGGCCTTACAAATAGTATTAGAGCCTATCCCAACCAGAAATGTGGGACTTGAGCCATGCCAACTACAACGGACTGGCTTGACGAGAACGTCGGGAATATAGGAGGGGAGGGAGATTGTGATACCCCATTCTGATAAGTGATAAAGGTAGGTGGTGTATGGAATCCAACATTGCTTGGGAAGGAGAACTTCTTGCTCTTTATAATGTTCCAATGAGATTCCAATTGTATCATTGACTAGTTCTTTTGAAGTATAGGTCATGTGGCTTGGGCTTTTCATTGGAGCATTACCAAAACTGTCTACACTCTAAACAAGAAGTTGGACACTCACATTACAATGAATAAACTTTGGAACAGAACATATTACTTATTCAACAGATGAATTAAAGATCTAATCACTACTTTGGATAGGTTCAAGAAATTGAACACGACAACACACACACAATTTATTCCTCTAATACCGTCATTAAGCAAATATATGATCTTATGCTGTGTTAATAGACAGAATTCAAAACAGAGGGAAAATGCAATTGTCAGAACTCTATACATACAGAAGAAAAAGGAGTGGGATTACCTGTAGGTTTAAAGCCAATACCATAGTAACATACGGTAGGTTGCACTGTACAATGTGTTCACGTTAATTTCTTCCACTTTAGCAAAATAGTTTACTTCAACACTTGCATAAATTAGAAAATTAAACGAAGTAGGATATAATACCGTTCTGCGGGAAACTCGTTCAACGTATCTGTCAAGAAGCACAGTTGTTGTCCTAAAATGTGCATTTAGGTAAAGAGAAAGGAAGTCAACTTCAAAACATTGTTAATATGGATGCTAGGAAGCACTAGCAACATAGACTATACCAAAACAGAAGCATAAGAATCCAGACTCTTATCCTTGCCCAATTATTGCTTCTCAACATAGCAGCTGAATGGTTTCCAAAAAATAGATAGTTACCCAACTGGACTCCAAGAAGGTACATTCCCCAATATCCTGGAAACAGAAAAAATAAATAATCAACACAATTGTATTAAATGTGGTACTAACAAACGGAATAGAAGCTTCAAGTTGGTTGCCACAATCCCACTTACACTATATGGTGCATTCCAAGGAAGCAAATAAGAAAATTTGGCCAAAAGGGAAGATTTTATGGAATTTTTTTAGGGGTGTCTAAGGAATTGAAGGAGGCATAAAAGAGAACTTTTTCTGCAAAAAGAAATATTCCATTAATTTCTTTATGAGATCACAGAATTTTGGGTCCCAGCTTTTCGGATCATATTTTCTTCTTTCTTCAGTTGAATCAACTGGAGTTTTGTATAGCTACATACTCACAAGCCGGGGTTTGACCCTCAATTTTATGTTACTCATACAAGAATGGCTACCACAGATTCACACCTTAACGTTTTGTACATATGATCTTAAAGGTTATTTTATTCAAGCTGAAAGATCAAAGATGCAAGGAAACAGAACATGGTTGTCAACGCTACAATAGAGAAATGGAAGACATAGGAAGAACATGATTGTCAAAGCTACAATAGAGAAAATGGCCTTCCTTTGGGTCTGGTCGCATATTAACAATATAAATGTTCTAATATACTATAATAAAATCTGGGTCTTACATGCTGTACTGAAGACATGTGCTTCAATGTAAACATTACATGCATCCTTTTACCACACGGCTCATTATGGTTTTTTCCCATTTTGAATATTTTGTTAATAAAAAATTCCAAACATTTTGAATGAAAAGAAAATTTGCTCCAATTTAAATTCCTGGAGCCAAAAGTTCTAACAAAATCTGAAATACTACATACTTTGTATTATTTGAAAAACCTATATCCACTTACGAAAATGATTTCTAAACCAATACAATTTCATCGTAGATATTTTTAATACAATATATTATTTATTTTGTCTACAACGCATTTTATTAAATGATCTATGCACCGAATGGACATACTGCTAAACAGAAGATAGTTGGAATTTAAACTTAGTTGAGTTAAGCTCATGTGTATATCATAAGCTCTAAGTAGTCACATCGTAAACTATGATTGGTGGACCACTTGTACTCCTCGAAAAGCTTCAGAATTATATGTCAAATCAAGCATAAAGATGCTAATATTGACTCAAAAAGATATACATGCTTATTTACACATGGTTTTATGTGCATGCTCCCCTAAATATTCTAATTCACATGACTCACCAAATTTCTTGACATCCCAAATTCTGATATTCTCAGCAAAATAAAAATCTTTCTAAAACTCAAAACAATTTGTTTGTTTTCGGAGATGAGATGAGATAAGATGAGATGAGTTGAGATTAAAGTTAAAAAGTTGAATAAAATATTGTTAGAATATATTTTTTACTATTTTTTTTATTTTGGGATTTGAAAAAGTTGAATTGTTTATTTTATTTTGTATTGGAAGTTGAAAAAATTGTAATGATTAGATAAAATGAGATGAGATGTTTTCTAAAAACAAACGAGGCTAAGTTTTGGAAAAGTGTACCCATTTTGAACAATCAACATTGCCCAAAAAAAACTTAAAGTATACCCGTCGGCTTAAAAGTAATAAACAAATCAATAGGAAATAAAAACATCAACAATTTCATTAAAATTTTAATGCATGATAAAGAACATAATCATCCAACCATGGTAATAATTTACTACACTTGATCCTCACCAAATATGCTGAAAATCCCCTCCTTGTTTTGGCTGATAATATTTGTTCCTCTTTTGTCAGAGAGCAGATACAAATTCAACCCATAGATCAAGCAAATTTGGTACCCTGAATAATCAAAAACTTTCAAGCTAAAAACTGATATTTCTGAAGATATAAACACAAGCAAACATATTCAATCGAAATTATACCTACTAGAACTAAAGAACCTAGAATTCCAGAATATGATGGGGGAACATTGATGATGGATGTAAGGATGGATACAGCAGCCAGTGTAAAAAAGAAATTCCAGTGCACACCATATTCGCTCACATGAACCTTCAAGAAAAAATCAGAAGACAGGCCTTGTTTAGAAGCATAATAAGATTTAAAAGTAACTATTATAAAACTCCTAGTATCACATAGATAGAACATGATGAGGCCAAATTACAGCACTACAAATGAACCATGAATTGATTTCATTAAAACTAAAAAACCAAATAGTGATGTGAGACTCTAAACTTCAGCCTTATTACATCCTACTGCCACAACACTAATTTGGTAGCAGAAGTCTTGTTACATCATAGCGAATTACAGCACTACAAATGAACCATGAATTGATTTCATAAAAACTAAAATAAAACTGAAATGTGAGACTATAAACTTCAGTCCTGCAGCTCCTGCTACATCAAACTGCCAGAATGCTAATTTGGTAGCAGAAGTATCTAAAAGAAAGAATTGATCTTATCGTGTTCTATTGCAATACATTTCTACAAAAAATGATAGTACCAATGTTTAAGTTGTTTTGTTTTAGTAACAATGCCTGCATTCAGCCTTAAATTTCAACAGGCAATGGGCAGATGAAGAAACTTGATGCCCAAAAAAATTAGGGTGAACTTTGGCTTGCAACACCTACCTGGATATATTTGTTCAAATTAATGTTGCAGAGGCTACCTCAGAGTTTACCAACTACTTTTACAAAAAGCCTTCCAAAATGGATAGAGGTAAGATGACCTACCTCAGCAGCAGGAGATTTGGCAAATGTTTGTAAAAAATCCTCTATAATTCAGCGTATATTTGCTTATATATTAAAGGCAAACTCATAAAAATTTAAGAACTAAAAAAAATACCTGATAGTCCACACTGGCAGTAGAAACAAGACGAACAAGTCCTAGAATGATTAATGGGCTAGTAGATTGAAATGCAGTCTTCCAACTCCTAAAAAAGCATTAATTTCTTGTTACCATTGAACATCTTAGAAACAAATGATGAACACAAAGAACAGGTTTCCACCCAAGAGGGAAATGAACCAATCTGCTTTGAGCAAATATATCATCTGTAAGGCCTAGCTGATGTAATCTGATGGAGAACAACACCACTTGCTTTCTAGGCAAACTAGACTAATGAACTTGACTAGTTCTCAGAAAAAGCACATGTCACGGTGTCCCATAAAGAGAGGAATACCAGACAAAGCACATGTCACGGTGTCCCATATGACATGATACTGCTTCAGTACATTTCTTTTATTTTTTTCTTTATCTTAAACAAATGGTATTATACACACAAACTATATTGTTTATTCTTTCATTGTGATTAGTTCATCTTTTATTCAACTCCTCTACTTTTATGAGTCTTTTGTTTTGGATCTCTCTTTCTTGCTTTAATGCTTGCACTTGCTGTTTCAGCAAACTTCACACATAATTCAAAGCTTTTTCAAAGAATCGTTTCACACAATTAACAAACTGATATCATTATAGAGTTCATTAAAGTTTCTCCACCACATATTTATATCAAGAAGCTAGTGCAACATGCCAGAGTACGCAAAGAGTGCGACAACTTACATAGACGAGACACTCCGTGCTTGTCGTGAAACTAATGAATTTACCAGTACAAAAGAGCCAACACCAAGATCCATCTGACATGAAGTTAAACTTTTATTATATTAGTTCAGTGAAGAAATCCAGACTATAACAAGTTAACAACATAAAAAGAACAAATGTACATACCAAGTAAAAGAAAATCACCACACTAGTTTGAGAGAGAGAGAATTTTTGAACTGATTTTGTACGCACTATTTTTTATAAGTGATTTTGTATGCACTAATGGAAAATATAAAATAAACGCCTAAATCAGAATATACTTGTGTGAAAGAAATTTGAGATAGAAATAAAGTTCAAAACTCACATTAAGAATGTTATTTCTCATGAGTTCTTTCCTGTTAGTTTCACCATGATAAAGTAGCACCATTATTATGTAATTCAGGTCAAAGATACATATGAAACAAGATAAGAATATAATATACCAATCCAGACTGAAGAGTGCAAAGAACTTTAGATGAAACAGATGCTTAGAACCAATTCAAACTGTAAGGAGCGATCATTTGAGGAGATCAGATTGTTCTTTGTTAAAACTTTATTCCTATGAGCGAACGTTGTAGATTTGAATGGTCTAGATTTTCATGATTTTCTTGTTACTATTTCTTCCTCCTGACTACGTGTAAACTCTTGTATACCCTCTGTGTACTTGTGCTATGCCTATTCTTATTGATATAATCTGTTAAAAAAAATCAAAACACTCAATGCAGAGCAAACAGCACGAAATGATTTCTTTTGTTTAGGGGGTATGTTACATGATACTCATCGGTGGTTTGCAAGCCTGTTCTTTAAAAAGTGACATCGATCCAAATGGTTCACCTTATTATTTCTCATTGCAGGCGGCATACCCTTGCTGTTTATAAAACAAAGGAGTTAGTGAATTATGTGTAACTTTTCTATCGGTAGGGGAACTTCTGTGTAAATTACAGCATACCCAGCTTTGGTGTGCCAACCTATTATTAAAAAATGACACTGCACTCTGTTTTTCTTTTCATGTCAGATTTCAGTCCAACTTAAGTAAGAAAGATAGAAGAGTGAACCAGAAAGAAAATTTACAATTTTCAAACCTCAGATTTGCAAACCAAGTCACAAGTGAACAAAGTGCACCTTACCCTTTATTCTTTCTTTAAATCAATGCTTTTTGTAAAAGCATGCCATGAAAACTCATGATTTCCATGATCACCAAGCATGCCACTTTCCAATTGAGACCTCATCTCACACAGCCACAGGAGCACGTAATTTGCCAACAATCAACAACTTAATTGGTTTGATTTTTGCTCTCTCTTTTTGAGTGCTGCACTTGTTATTTCAGAGCTTTGAGCTTTTCTTTTTTCTTTTCCTAATTTGAGGTATATGCCACAAAAAACTCCATTGATTTCATGGCTTTGCCAAGGATAAAATGTTGGATATGCCACAGAATCAAATATTCTTATCATGTCTTTTTTGAAAAGGTTTTTCACCACAAATGACACCCTACGTAAATCTATGAAGAATGTACTGTTCTACTCAAAAAAAGAAAGTTATCAAACGCTTTACAATAGTAAGAAAAACAATTTTTTATCAGTAAAGGTAAGAAAAACAATTGAAAACGGCAATGAATACATGTCGCACTCAGCTTGCAAGATCTTACCAAACTAGTACCATAAGTCTCCGTCTTAGCATACTTTCTAGGAAATATTCTAAAGTCAACAGCCATGATACACAAGCACGTTCCAATCATCTGCCACAAATGGTTTCAACAACATAAATCAGGAGTCAATGCAAAAAGATTTACCATGGTTGAGCCATATGATACAATTAATGAATTGTGTAGATCTGTGTGGGACTGCATACCACAGAAAATCTGTATGATGAAAGCACTGACTTAAGAAAATGAACCCCTGGTTCGAAAGGAGGAGAATGAGAACAAGATCTGTATTGAAGAACAGATAAATGTTCTTAGCAATCATATAGAAGTCAATTATATGCTATGGTGTAACACTCCACTATGTCTCACATTATACGGGTAAAGTATGATAAAGTTACCAAGTATGATAAAGGTGCATTAAACCTCACTAGGTAGAACTAGCCTAATAATTCCAAGGAGAACCGATTGTAATCTTGACTAATCAATTTGGAATATAAGCCCATATATGACTTTAGACTTTCGTTGGATCGTTACAAATAATACCAAAGTTGATTAAATGACACAGTGGTGCTGGGATACTCAATGGGATATGGATGTGAGCATTGAAAAGGATGTCAAGGACTTGGATGTGGAAGATTGTAGCACCATATTAAGTCCTCTATTAAATGAGTGAAGAATGATAGGGTGAATGTATATAATAAAGGTGCGTTGAGAATCAAGTCCCACGTTGGTTCCTTACAAGGTGGAACTAAGTTTTATAGTGACTCCAAAAACTTTCAATTGTAACTTAAACTGGACTTTAAGAGTATACACCCATATACAACTTAAGACTTTTGAGCTGTACAATGGCTTGAAGAGAAGTTGTAAGTCCAGCTACTCTTATCCTATAGCGCTGTGGTCTCATGTAAACGGCTTCCCCAGTGCAAAACAAGGAGAGTAAGAAAAGTATTAGCTACAAGTTATACCCTTTGGCAGCCCAAATAAAAAACAGTAGCGTCATCATCGAAATTGTCCATATATATGTCCAATCAGATAGAACCTGTCAAGTAATGATTACAAAAACATGAAATTAGAACTTTCACATCCACAAAGCATTATTCCCATAGGTGATCTAACAACAGCAGCACGAACTCTGTCCAAATAATAGTTTTGGATAACAACATGTTTCTCCTCGAAGGCCAAAATAGATTTGGATAACAGCGTGTGTTTCTCCTCAAACGCACATTAGCTCCGATTAATAGTTTTCTCAAGTACAAGAGAAGACTTACAGTCAAAAATAAGATAGTGGGGAGGACAATGACAAGAAAATCAGCGGCCAGTGTAGTTATGTAAGCCCTCCAATCCTTAGAACTAAGATTTTCATCATCACTTCTCTTCAATGATATGTCTGTGGCAAGGAAATCCAAGGAAACATAATAAAAAATTAGAACAACAAACACATTATCTGCTTCAGGTATCAATATCAGTTCCACACTTAAACTCGGGGAATTAAATAGCCTAAGAGATACTTAAGAGTAAGACTTTGTAACGCCTGAAAATGTAGTAAGTTGATTATTTAATTTAAACAAATGCCAAACAGAATCGTCCGCGGCGAAATTCTATTATTTTTTGTTTTCGCCTAAAGTTGAACAAATTTAAAGGTACAAAAACTATAGAGCCCAAAACATAATAGCATAAAAACATCAAAAACAAGAGTTCAAGGTGTATTATCTCGCCTTACCTTTAATAAGACGATCGGAGGAAATGGAATGGCGCAGAAGAATCAGAATCTGAAAGCCGCAATCAGAGCTCAACATGAAAACATTTTTTAAGAAAATAATAAATAAAGAATGGGATACATCAGAAAGTAAGATAAATATTAAGAGGTGGACTTACAGAAACATTTGTTAGAACCGCAGCGACTTCGAGAATGGAAGATCCTGTCAAATTGCTCACGAATCTGAAAACTTGAAAATTCATACATATATGTAAGTTGAGGACCGGAGTTGAAAGATTAATCACAGAGAAAGAGAGAGAGAGAGAGTAACTCTTCTTTTAGGCGTTTGCTAGAATTTAAGGAGTTCGGGAGGGAATCCATGGATGAAATGCAGTGAAGGAGAAAACATATGCCACCAGTTCACCACGGAATGAAATTAGAAGTTCATGACAAACTTTGTCCCGATTTGTTTCGAAACCTATTTATAAGGTTTTTTTTTTTCCATGCTGATGTGGAATGACCTGTTATAATTGTAAAAAATTTAAAATACCCATATTTTTTAGTATTATTAATGTGAAAAACTTTTACATTAACGATGTGTTGAATGTATTAAAAAAATGCTTTTAAATAGATTTCTTCTGGGTAATCCAATCTTTTAGAGTTGGTTTGAATCTAGAGATAAGATGATGCAGTTTTAAATAAAAGATTAAAGTTTAAAAAAAATATTATTTTTTTAATATAATTATTATTTTGAGATTTAATAAAGTTAAATTATTTATTATATTTTGTGTGAGAATTTGAAAAAGTTGTAATGATGAGATGAGATGAAACACTTTTTGAATCCAAACGGGACCTTAAAGTTTTTATATCCAGAGTTTAAGGCCTAAAATAAAAGAGAATAAGATTATATGAATTGAATTTTTATAGTGTTTATTCAATAATTAGTACCATCCAAAAACTCAAATTGTCAGTTATGAATGTGCAAAGATTCCGTTTGGATAGTGAGATGAGATTAGATGATTTCAGATGATAGTTGAAAATTGAATAAAATATTGTTAGAATATTATTTTTTAATATTATTATTTTAAGATTTAAAAAAGTTGAATTGTTTATTATATTTTGTGTGAAAATTTTAAAAAAATTACAATAATAAGATGAAATGAAACGAAATCGTTTATATATATATATATATATATATATATATATATACACGACTCACTTCAGATCCTAAGGTTCAAATAAGAACTTAGAGGATATTGATCCACTTCTTGAGTCATAATTAGTTGCCCGGCTATTCCTAGTGAGTTGGAAGTATTCTAGAGGATCTTGATCAATCTAGGTATGAAAACATGGCTCTATTAATCCTCATTATATTCTTTCTTTTTTAGGGCTGTATATATGGTTTTTGGATATTTTTTGGACCACTCATATTGTGTTTCGCTTCATATCTAGTAGTAATAATATAATCTTGATTAAGTTCTAGTCAAAAACAAAATTTCATAATTCAATAACTCCTGTCATTGGTAGCTAGGTTATCCTTGTGGTTCACGTTAAGCATATAATTAATTATTTCAATCTCCTCATTTTTTTTGAACATCGAAGGTCTCGTTTGTTTTAGAGATGAGATGAATTGAAATTAAAGTTAAAAAGTTGAATAAAATATTGATAGAATATATTTTTTAATATTATTTTTGTTTTGAAATTTAAAAAAGTTGAATTGTTTATTTTATTTTGTGTGGAGATTTGTGAAAGTTGTAATGATGAGATGAGAGGTTTTCAAAGTTTTAAGTTTTAGTCTTGAAAGCAAACCAAATTTCACTTCTTTATAGGGAAAATGGGCTTTTGGGTTGGACAATTATCAAGTATAGCTAAAATTGGGCTTGTACGTTACAAGGTTGATGTAAACCTTATGGAAAACACTAGAGCTACAAATAAATCCCACAATGACATTGATAGTGTGACACGTGCCCCTACCCCCGCGACCTTTCTTTTTCTTTTTTTTTCTCCTTTTTTTTCTCCTTCCTCCCCTCCCCCTCCCCCTCCCCCTCATGAAGACCACTCTCCTCACGAGGAATGAAGCGGGATCTCTACCTAGTGCTGCCGCCGACGTCTTTCTAGCTTCAACCTAGTATCACCATCGCCCACAACCCCCCCCCCCCCCCCCCCCCCCCCGCGGTCGCCAACAACCCACTCTCTTCCCCGCTGCCCCTCCCCAACGCCACTCTCTTCCCCCGCTGCCCACCCCCAACACCACTCTGCTGCCCATCCCCAACGCCACTCTCTTCCCCTACTACCCACTATGAAAACCCATTCATGTCTCGCTGCCCATCCAACCAACAAATTTGAAGGCTCTGTTTCGTTCAAAATGGGCGTCACTTTGGTTCGTCTAGTTTTACTGTATTTTTTTTCTAATATACGAATTTGAATTTTGTCGTCTCTGCTTTTTTTCTTCGAATTTTTATGCCCCGACACCCGTGAGGAAATCCATCGCGATGAATTTCATGAATTTTGAGCGTTCGATGATAACACCCCTGGTTTCTGGATTGTTTGATTTTTGTGTGTGGTTGCTGTATTTTAGCATGTAATCATTGTGTGATTTTGGCGTACGGTTGTTGGTTTATTTGTTAAACATGAGAGAGAGAGAGAGAGAGAGAGATACCAGGGCAGGGAGAGGGATGCTGTCGTGTGTGAAGGAGTGAGCTGTGTGGTTTGCTAAGAAAATGCATAACGTTGTCAAGAGATGTGCGGGACGTTGCATGAGGGAGCTGCAGACGGGATGGCTAGCAGTAATGCAGCGGTTGGAAGAAGAAGAAGAAGAAAAAAAAAAACCTGACGTGGCTTAATGCCACATCAGTTTGTGGGATCCCTATGTAGCTGTAGCAGCTCCCTAAATTTTTATTGAAAGTACAATATTCAGTCGAGAATACTTCAAATGAAATACCTTTGCCCTGGACCGGTGCATAGTCTACCATGATCATGAGGAAATTAAGATGCAAAATTTAGAACTGATTATTGGAGTTACTATTTGTCCTATAATTATTTCCGCTGTTATTATAATGCAATAAGATCATAAAGCTGTGTAATAAAATCCTAACATAAATTATGCATAAATAAAAGAGAAATGATAGTTGTAGTAGTGAGTATACAAGCGACTGCATATGAAAAAATTAATTTCTTAATAGTAGATCCTATCATTTTTCAAAGCAACTGCACGGCACTTGTACACTCCACGACTGCATGTAACATTACTCTAAATAAATATATCTTAAAGTAAAAAACATCTCATCATTACAATCATTCGAAGAAAAAACAAGATACACTAAAGCAAAAATGAAAAAAAAAAAATTGTAGTCTCTCACTATGTCTTCACTTATCTCCCCAGACGCCGGATCAACTAATTGCCTGAGAAACACTTCCTCATCATTGTTCCTCTCTTTTGAACTTACAGCTGCCAAGGTGAAAAGCAGACTTACCATAATAAGGAAAATACAGATTCTCCTCCAGACCTGCCACCGTGACACAAGCATCTGCTCTTCATGTTGTCTTATTTCCATACATAGTTTAGTCTTCTTACCTTGTATAATGTAATCTGTTGATGATACTTTCCTTGTACGTGTAATGTCAATATATATATACAATGTACACGAACACTCTGCTCTGTTGAGGTGAGTTTATAATAATATACTATTACACTTCTTCTCTTTATGGTATCACAGAGCTAGACAAAGACAAACATCTAGGTGTTTTTTTTTTTCCTACCCTCATGGCCTCCACTGCACCTGTTGTTTCCTCTAATTCCACTTCTTCCTCTTCTACGCATACTATCTCTCTGTCTGCTCCTCTTAGTCTCCAAAATCTTGTTACCGTAAAACTCACCAAAGATAACTTTCTCCTATGGCAAGCACAAATCCTGCCATATTTTAGAGGGCAACAACTGATCGGGTATATGGATGGCTCAATCCCATGCCCTCCTCCATTGATGATGAAAAGATCCACACCATCCCAAATCCTGCATATTCCCCCACTAGTACAATCATGCCTTAATGTCATCCCTCTCTGAGACTATTATTACTCACATGGTGGGACTAAAAATCTCTAGAGATGTGTGGAATGCACTTGAACGTATGTTCTCCAACCATGCTCGAGCTCGTGTGGTTGGGATACGTCTTGAGTTATCGACCCTCAAGAAGGGCAGTTTGCCGATTTCTGAATACTATTAGAAAGTTAAGTCCTCAGGCGATACCTTGGTAGCGGTAGGTGAACCTCTTCGTGACTCTGAGTTTTTGACGTACTTGCTGGTTTAGACTCCTTCTACAACTCTATAGTCACCTCTATTGCAACTCGAGTTGATCAGTTTTCTCTTAAGGATGTCTTTGCCCATTTACGTAGCTTTGAACTGTGGCTAGAGCATCAAAATACTGCTATCGACTTGTCCATTGGATCGGCTAATGTAGCAACTTGCAGTGAGCAACCTCGTGGTCGTGGAGGCAGATCCCATCAACGCTATTCCTCAAACAATCGAGGCAGGGGCAGCCGTAGCCGTGGTCGAAGTTTCCAAGGACAACAATCTGGAGGCTCACAATAATATGCTATTACGCTTTTTCTCTTTATACCAAAACAATGAAAGAGCTTGTCTTTATGAGACCCATAAGTTGTTGAATAATCATTACAAACAAGTATATCCAAATCCTCACACATCCACAAAGAATTTTTGATAAAATCTGAAATTTGGAATAAAGCTCAATGCACAAAACAAAATGCAGAATTTTCTTTCCCAAAAGCACCAAGATACAGAAATCGCACTTAGTATGACTCCCATTGAGCGTTAATAAAAAACGCTCAAAAGGAGCTCAAACACGACCATTGCAATCAAGTTTTTCCTCTTGATTTTCCATAGCTAGAAGTGACCTTGAAAATTCTATATGAAATCTTCAAATTAAATATTCGATTATGACCAGATCCAACAAAAGAAGCTAAAAACATTAGCCGTACAAGTACGTAGAAGCATTATCGGTGTTGACTAAGAAATGTTGAAAAGGTGAATTTTTGCTTCGAAGGGTTCGTTTGAAAGCTATCAAGAGTGAAAATGAGGACCATTCTTTTTCTTCTCCCTATTAGAGAGAAGAAGAAGAGAAAGAAAAGACGTGGGAGAGAAAGAGGGAGCCGAAATATAATAAAAAATGATATTTAAAATTGTTACAATACTTTTTATATTTGAAAAAAAATGATAGAATTACTGTAGTTTATATTTTAGATCAAATTAGTTTTGTTAATTCAATATGGGTTAAATATGGATGATATTAACTAAATTTAAAGATAAAAAAGATATTTGACTAAACCAATACCAATACCAATGCTGATCGCTTACCAATTCAAGAAATTGAAAATGGAAAAGGAGGACGTGTGTACAGAACACATGATCTTCGATGTCCTATTTGTTTCACACTGAAAATTAATTTCCAAAGATATTGTCAAATCTAGTACTGTTTGCTAAACGGGCAAAGAAAACAAAGACAAATTAATTACACGAAAGAATTTTTAAACTTTGTTCATGATGTTTCCGCCGGATGAGCTGCACTCCCGACACAGTATCTCGCCAGAGCGTCCATTTCCGGCCGCCTTGATATGGCCGCAGAATTCACCAAATGTCGTACAGCTTTTAGCGAAGTTGTGTCCTCTGATCACGAGTTCTACCTTTACATGCTCTGGCAATCTCAGTGTATACCTATCTTCCTCGTCTTCTCTTCTCCTAACTATAGAATGCCCCGTCGAGTGTGACCTTGAAAATCTTTCCAGTCTTTCCAATCTTTTATCTTCATCATCATTTTGCTGCGCCTTAGATGCATTTTCATGGCTGCTTGCTTCTCCAGATTCTGCGCCCTCATCATTCTCTTCTTCTTTTACATCAATGCGTACCGCATCTTGATCTGATGATGAATGATATTCGGTACTATTGCCATGTTCAACGTCGTGCATGGCGTTATGATCGACGAGCTGCATGGATTTTTCCAACGAGTCAGGCGGCGGCAAATCGAGGTTTCCACGACAAACCGGACACGTTTTATGGGATTCGAGCCAGAGGTCGATGCATTCTTGATGAAAAACATGGTAACAGACGGTCAAAAGTCGAAGCAGACTGTCGTCCTCGAATTCCACCAAGCATATTGCACATTCTAGACCGTATTTTTCCTTGCGGAAATCCTTGACACTCGAGTATACAATTGTTGGGAAGGATTGTATCAGAGAAGGGTCGAGGCCATTGATGACAGATGGATCGCCGTAAACAAAGTTGCTGGAGGGTAGTCTACGGATATGCCATGAGTTAGGCATGTTCTCGATGAAACACCTACAGAAATATACAGAGAAGAACCCCAGAAAGAAGAAAATCAGGAGGATTACTGTGAGAAGTACAGTTACAGGAGGGGAGGAAGCATAGTCATCATATGATGGTGGATTCAGGGGACTCATTGGCATCGCCTGATCAAAGGAAAGGATCACGAACCGAAGAGCCTAACCGGAGGGTGGCCGGAGGGTGGCTAGTTCCGGCCTGTGTTGTTTGCACGCATGGGAGGAATAGACCAAAAGAAGAGAAATGAAGGCTTGGAAAAAGAATGGAAACTTCTTTGTTGGGTGGTCGTTTGATTAATTCGTTTTGAGGGGAGTGGAATTCACGAGGGAAACAAGGAGGCATGTCACTGTGAGCTTTCAAAATGGTGGCTTAATTTGGGATGCTGATGTGTAGTATTGGTTTTCAGCTAAGCTATTGAACGAGTCCTTGCGAGGAGAATAAGGATTTTGCTATGAAGACTAGACTAGCCACGTGTCGGCCTTTATAAACTTATTTTATTATTCATCATCTACACACACCACACACAATATTTATTAATATAATTTTTTTTATTTAATTCTTCTTAAACTAATTAAACTCTTTTACTAATTATCTATGCACCACATTTAATAAGAGAAAAAAAAAATTAAAAATAAAAAAATTATATATGACGTGTAGGGATGACGATTTTTCTTTACAAATTGCTCTCCTTTTGTAAGCTATTTGTGCATGCATTTAGTAAAATTTAGAACCGTGACAGAGGCATAGATCACGTACATATGACATGAAGGTCCACACGGGAGACTTAAGTATATATGCTGATGTGGCATGTCATGCGATCCTTGATCGATCAACAGTCAACATCGATATAGCTTGGTCAAATGAATGAAACCTTTAGGCTGATTATCTATATTGATATATTGGCTATATAGCTATCAACCTCTACCAAGAACGGAATGAATTTCTCTCCTTACAACTAATTATAAGCATGCCGACCTTATGGTTTCAGCCATGTTCTAAAAATAGGGCTTTTGTTTTAATTCACACCTATAAATTTTTTTTATTGGCTTAAACCATCGCAGGCTTCCTTTCTAGAACTTGTATGATTGGCATCTTCTCCTTCTATCTTTGATACACAAAAAGATCATTAGTTTCTCATTAAACCTAAAATACATCACCATCATCTGACCTTAGTGTGAAGACTCAAAAGTCAAAACGGCTCGATCAGGTACTACTCCGATTATAATTTGGAAATAATTAATAATTCATTTCTTTGGGTTTCAAATTTGGAAATTCTACTCCGATTATAAAGGCGAGATGAGTCGATTAGATTATACCTAATCAGTGTTTGGTGCATCATTGAATAATCTAGATACGGCTACATTCAAATTTAAGGAAACAAGACAATTTAAAGAACCCAGAAATTTCACCTATATTCCCCTTCTAACGAGAGAGATCCGAGAACGAATTGGTGCCTAATACTTGCATTGAATAATCAGAGTAAATACAATTCAGGTCAGAGTTATGCAGCTAAAAACAATCTACCACAGCAACTGCAGCTACTAAATAAGAACAGAAGTAAAGTAAATTCATACAAAATGCCTGTTTAAAGGAGCATCCTTGAGCTTCTTGCAGGTAATGAGTTCGTAGGCAATTTCATTCGTTCGAATCGATCTTTCTTTTTTTCATCTGAAGTCGTAAAAGCTCGAGTTGAGCATCCATCAGACTTTCTTGAAGTATAACAGTCTCGTCATGATCTTCTGCCAAATGCGATATGAAGGCCAAAGCCATTGGAATTCTCTTCCTGATGTCTCCACAAGCAAATATTGTATATATTTTGTTGATATGATTTTCTTCAGGTTATAAACTTTGACATGAATCCATTTAGGGCATTAATTTTCCCACATCCACATAATGCTTCTTTTATTTGCTGGAGAAAAAGAACCTTCCATGTTGAATATATATATATATATATATATATATATATATATATCTCCCTCCAAAATCAATGTGGCAATGTGAGTGTGTGTAGAGATAGAGAGAGAGAGAGCCACGATAAAGACAGAAAGCCAGGGTAAGAACATTATTTGTAAATGTAACAAAGTGGTACAAAGATTGCTGTCATTTCTTTGGATGAAGAAAAGATCATCTGGTGATTAAATAAAAGAAAAGAGAGAAACTACAAAAGGTAATACAAGCTTCATATTTTCAAACCTGAAGATGATGTGGCTGAGATTCCCAACGACAAGGCTTCTACTGAAACTTGAAGCTACGTCTTGACCCCATGCCCTCACCAAGGAGATTAAAGTACCGTGTAGTGGAGACTCATTTCTTACCACCCGGTGTCCATCTTCAGCATTTGACACCATGCCCTCACTAAGGAGATTAAAGCACTCTATGATGGAGAGATTGTTCTTACTGCTGATCTTCAGCAATTGACACCATGCCCCCACTAAGGAGATTGAACTATTCTGCGATGGAGATTGATTCCTTCTTCACATTTCCTGACAGGGCTTTTCAATTTTTATTCGATGTCATCAATCCAGTCACCATATATCCTACTGATTTTATCTGGACCCTTCCATTTCTGATGAGTTCTCTGCCCCGGCCTCTGAATTGCAACAGATGACCTTTGTGATGGAACTCCGATATGATAAACATCAGAATGAGGAACTGAAGGGACTGATGCTACCAGAGTATCTGCTGGAGTTTTTGAAGGTACTCCTCCCTGCTTTGAGTCGGTAGGTGCGGATGAAGAATCTCTAGTATCTCCCTCCACAAGCCCACCTCCATATCGGTGCAATTCTGTGGTGAAACAAGATTTCCAAAGTCAAAGATAGAACACATTTTTCCCTCTCCCATCATGATATACAAATGAAAAAAAGTTTCATGATTATTACGTTTGTCTTTCAGTCCTATCAAGCATGACACTGAGCTGAACAGGGGAATGTAACAGATTTAGTGCAGTTTCATGAGTACTGATTGAGTAAGGTAGAATAGGTACGTGCATCCACTCGTAGTTGAAGAAATAATTGTCCCAGATGTTTAATTTGGGACACTACTTTTCAATGGCATAACAGTCTTAAGTAGTTAATAAGCATCAACATGAGAGCAATCTTATTAAGTTCAAAGGCATAAGGTACAGCACTTCACTTCCCCAATATAAAGACATAAACCAAACAAACACACCTACTGATGTCTTTCATGCTTTGCAACAAAAAATACCTGCATCAGGATTACTAAAAAGAAAATATCCTTGCTAAAGAGATCAAAGGTCACCATTATAACAGCATTGGTTAGCCGAAATGAATAAAGTCCAACCAATTTTCTGAATTGATAAAAGCTTAGGCACTTAATCAAACAGGGTTTAAGCTATCTATTAAGGTGCGTGCCCCATGTCTGCCTCCCTGAATAAAGGCATATACTTCCCCCACACTTTAAACCACAAGTTAAAGCTCCCATGAGCAGCACAGCTGCACAAGAGCTAAATGACTCGAGGTGGAAGTGAGTATCCTTCTCTCTCAAAGCTGTTGCAGATTGGTATTGCATTTGTCAATAAGAAAACGTTTTGGGTATTAATTCACATAATTCAGTTAAGCCTTTGACAACAACAAAATAAATAAGAAAATACATTCCATAAAAAAATGCCTCAAAAGGACTTGGGAATTTATATAAAATCTTGCTTTGAGGCCACAAACAGTTAGAAAAGGAAAAAAAAAAAAAAAAAAAAAAAAACAATTCATCCAAATGTGCTTAGAGGAACTTCATCCAAACTGCTAGGTTGTGTTATCTAAAACGGTTCAAATGCTTTTGCATCATGTGACTATCACATGACCTTTTAACTCGGGCTATTTCATCAAAGCATTTACTCTCTCTGAAAAATTGGGGGAAAGACAAAGGGGCATACATTTCTTGAATATATTGCAGAAAACCAGAATTTTCTTTGCTGCCGAAGGATTTATATTAGATAGGGCAAAGCTTCTGCACCAATATTAAAACTTGAATCGGCCAAGGAGTTCCACTAGGCATTACATGTGGTTAAACCATGTGGGATAAGGTGGGTCTGGGGATAGGCTGTTTGGATCTGTCTAGCTTTCAAATCTCCCAAAAAATTTTGAGGGAAAGAAAAAAAATGTTGAAAACAGAAGTCTAGGTAGAAATGTTCTACGGTTGAAGCATTTTCCAATCAAGAAGAAAGTCGAGTCTAAAATTGTCTTTTGGGAACTGAAATATCCAAACATCCATGTGATTAAAGCAGATACCTCCTCAGACCGGAAGTTAAAAGCAAATGGTACGTTCTTCTTTCTTCAAGTAAATACATGTCAATTATTCAATCAAGAGGTTATGTTGAACGATCTATCAGATAGAAGGATTACGTTCGTCTATCTTCATTCTTAAACTAAAGCATGCATTTCGAACTCCACCCTTTATATATCAATCAATAGCGAGTATAAAAAGTAAAAACTCTGATAAAAAAACTGTTATCAGCTAACAAATACAAACATATAAACAACATCGCCAACAAAACTTCCTCGCATCTTAACAAAAATGGAAAGAACAAAGCCACTCATACCTGCCGCACCATGAGCAAAATGGCATTTGCTTCCAAAAGGGCAATACCCCGTCAACTCCCACTTGTTGCAAATCCTTGTCTTCCAATTTGATGGTTTGGCATTCTGCCCACTGGCACTCCCGGCAGCAGCAGCACCACCACCACCGACACCGCCCCCAGAGCTGCCGCCGCTGCCACCGCCCCCAGAGATGCCGCCGCCGCCGCCACCATAGCCACCAGGCCCCAAACTTATAGCCACGCTCTCTCGATTCTTCGACTGCTCGTCATGAAGGAACGTGCAATTCTCTCCATAGGGGCACCCCTCCTCTGTGTAGAATTTCTTGCAATGCCGCCCCTTATACGACCTCTGCGACTCCACCACAAAATTCGAAGATCCCAACGACGGTATCTGATACTCCTCCCTCGGCTCAGATGAAATCACCGCCTTCTCCTCCTCATGAGCCGCCACGATATCCTGCCAATTCGGAGGAGGCCGACGAAGCTCTTCAATGCTGTGGGCGAAATTACAGTTAGTTATATATGGGCACGTCCCGGCGCGGAACTTGCAACAAAGTTTGGTCTTGAAAAACATTTTCCCAATAGCTTTGGATCGATTGGAAGAAGTCACATCCTGGGAATTCCTCGATTTCTTGTTCGGGGGTTCGCTCCCGGAGCGACTCTGTGATTGCCACTGGTCGTAATTCGAGTTCGTCGACATCGTGTCGTCGCCATTGTTGTTCCAGGCTCGGTAATCGTCCTCCGTCGCCCACATGGCATGGTCGCCGCCAGACCAGCTGTCCGGACCACTTCCGGTGATTACTTGGACCACGTTGCCGCTGGAGAAATCCATCGGCAAAAGAAGAAGGTGCAATTTTCTTTCCTCAAAACCCTAAAGTGCTGATCAGAGTAGCTGAAATTGCCAGAGATTGAGAGGAACGGACGGCAAAGTGATCGAATTTCAACGATTTGAGAAACGGGTCTTTCACCATTTTAACAAATTTAACTCTAGATTACATAGATTCTCTGGGTTGCAAGAGTTCCCAAAGGAAAAGAAGAAGAGATGACTAAACTCTTCCGAACAATAACGACAAGAGTAAGCGGATCTTAACAGATAGAAGAAAGAAACATAATTTGAGAGAGTATCCAAAATTGGAAGTGGGGTTAGATCCACGACATCGAGAAACGAAGACAAAAATCAGGGAAACCACCTACAAAATGTTGGCAAAAATGAAGAAAATCCTTCTAGGAATAAATGTTTCCTTCCACTCAGCACGGATGGTGTTAGTTATAGATTGAAAAGAAAGAATAGAAATTTAGAGAGAGATTTAGGACATGGAGCGAGCAATTGAGAGATCAAAGAGAAGCCTCCCAGTCTCCCCCCACGCACCCCCCACCCCACCCCACCCCACCCCACAAATAAAGGAGGAGAAAGATATTTTTTCCAAGAATTAACAAATCGGTGAAGATGGTGTTGGCGGATGAAGTGAAAAAAAGAAGAGGTTGTGTACTTGAGGAAGCTGGGGAGGGGTCCATTACATTGTCATCATTTTGCGGCGGCATATGTATTAGTGCAGCATTGTTGACTTCGGTATTTTTTATGACTGTGTCAGAAATTGCAGTCATTGGTCTGGAGCTCTGTGTCCTCAAATCTGCAAAGGAAGATGGGCTACGGAAAGTAGATGGGCCGTTTTGTGCAGCCTTTTAGCCTAATTTTAACATAACAACGACAACAATTTAGCAAAATATACATTTCTCTGTTTTTAATAAATATTAAAAATTAAATAAAATATTATTAGAAAATTAATTTTTAATATTATTATTATTTAAAAATTTAAAAAAATTGAATTGAAATTTAAAAAAAATTAAATTGTTTATTATATTTTATATGAGAATTTAAAAAAATTATAATAATAAGATGAATTGAAATAATTTCTCAAGAGTAGTGCTACATCTCCCGATAACCTATCGAAAAGGTAAAAAGTGTTTTTTTATTTTTTATTTCTTTTATTTTATATATTTTTTTAATCATCATAAATATTTTTTAAAAAAATAAAAAATTCACAATATCATTAAAAAATATTTTTTTAATCACTAAGTAAAAAAAAACTTTCAAGATACAAATTCGAGACCTAAATTCAGGTCCAAAAGCATTTCTCATTTCTCATTCCTCAATCCAAATGAGGCTTTGTTGAAAAAAGTAAGGAACCGAATACAACTAATTAAAGTCTTCTAGATACAACTTCAACCCAATAAACAACAAACACATGGATAAATAGAGAGATATAGTAAGAAATAGTACCTTTGCACCTTTGCATGCTTGTAAAATTTGTACATGTTCAACTTTTACCTCCTAGATATAGCTTCGACCGGGAACCACACAAACAGAGAGAGATCTATACTCAAAAGTAAGGAACAATACCGTCTCAGCTACTTGTATTACTTGTACATGTGATCCAAGTACTTCCAAAAATATAGCTTAATCTTATTAGGATCTGATGAAAGGAATGATAATAATTATTTTTGAATTAATAAAAATGAGTTTTATGGCAAGTGAATACACCTTAAAAAGAATAAAAGATTGAAAAAACAACTGGAAAAACACAAACAATAACGAATCATCTGCGTAGCTATTGTTTATGGTACATTTAGTGACATTTAGGCGGATTAATGAATTCAAGGGTTGTGTGCAATGTTACAACCAAAATCAATATATCTAAGCAAAATCAAAACAAAAATCAACATATCTACCCAAAACCAACTAAGTTGACAATATTTATCAAAATCTAAAAAGTTCAAGAATAAGTTGCGAAGAAAAACAAGAAGGCTTCCCATAAATATTAATCTCAATAAATTAATAGTTTCGTGGACTTGGGCCTGGGTCCGGGTGTTACATCCAGTCTTTTTGATATCGTATCGTACCGACCGATACAACCGGTATATGCCGTACTGGCCATTGGTCTGGTATAGGTAATATCTCTGTTTCGTACCACCCCAAAATACTGGGTGTACCGGCCTGTACTGGCCGGTATTTGCTTTCTCAGCAGAAACAAATATTTCGCCCGATACACATTCTGCAGCTTGTTTGGATGATATTTTTGCAATTTCAGTAAACATCTAGGGGCTATTTCAGAAAAAAGTATGTTTGTTTTAACGTTTTTTTTTTTTATATGATGTTTGTTGTAACTCAAAACTTAAGAACTTATGTTAGTTGTAACCTAAAACTTAAAACTTGCATTGAGAAGTATAGAGTTTATGGCTTATTTTGTTGTTATTTTGGAATACAGTTAATGCTTGTATATATATAATTTATCCAGGTATAAACTATTTTGAAACGGTACACGAAACGGTATCGGTACCAAAATATTATTCCGAAACGGTACCGGTACCGAGATATTTCATTCCAGTGCTTTGACCAGTACGACCTCCAGTACGGTATTCAAAACTTTGGTTACACACACCCCCCAACCCCCCCCCCCCCCCCCCCCCCCCATTAAAGAAATTTCATCCTCAAGATTTTCTGCAACTAAAACAAAATCTAAAATACTTATCCCTCACATCTATTCCATGTTTATTTTAATCCTCAATCATTATGTCATACATAATATTCCAAGATTCTAACTTCTTATATTTTCACGCGGTGCCTTAATTAGCTCCAAATCCTCTTAGCGAACACATTCACAAGCATAACATCAATCGTTATACACACCGGGGTCTAGTTCAAGTCTAGAAATGTAAACATGAACACTGAAATTAAAAGCCTAATAATAATTCACCCCAAGTTCTTATCTTAGTTTCATATAAAATATTAACTAGAACACACTAGATAATATAATAAACACATACGAAATGCGAAAGAAAATTCTCTAAATTTCGAGATCCTTAATCTAACACTTGATTCATGAAAGTATCCAACTTGGATAATAAACCGACTTGTTGTCTCGCAAATCCATGCACACACAATTATACTCTTAAATACTCTCTTTTCCTTTTCAACTGCAATCAATAACCTTTATGTACACATTTATGTCTGATGGCCTCATACTACTACCCACGCATCCAAAGCGTACCAACTTGCATAAAACAAATATCACCATGTCAATGGGGTAAAATTTGATGCTAACAAGAGTAATCTAAAAGAGTCTACACACGACATTTATTATCCTTTTACTTTGGAGTGATCCGAGAACTCATAAATCCATACAAAGTCGACCTCATGGGGTGGATTAAGTCGAGTCATCATAATGGAGTGGTTGGAAGCCAAAGATGAGGCCATGAAATTTTGAATTTTCTTGTATGCATCCAATCAGTGACAGAACATTGAAATAACGAATGAAATCACATTTAGGCAATAAAGGTGTGCTCCGCCAACTGACTATGGAAGTAATTGATTCGCAGCTAGAATGAGAAGGTCACAATGAAGTAGTTGGGTTCAAGGTTGATCCTTCTAATAAAATTCCATAAATAAAGTTCTAACATTTTGTCCAAAACAGCCCCAAAATATTCTTGTCGGAACACTAAGTAAGTTGCCAAGAAGATTTCATTAAGTTGGACCAAGAGATTGGTTATTGGCCTACCAAAAATAAATAAATAATATATAGGCTTTTTTTGGCCTCATGTCCAACTCTAAAAAGATTTATAGAAATGGTTATTTTCCTTCATATCAAACACCCAAACGATTTTTTTTTTAAAATAAACTACTTAGAAACTTCTAAAAATGAGCTTTAAAAAAAATAAGTCATGCCATATAGTACATTTTAGCAAAGAACTAATGGAAAGATATTTTTCGAGAAATGTAAGACATACTAGTGTAACGAGGTCTTAATCGTTGGAAAAATCAAGCCAGCATCAATTAGAGTGAGTCTTAAGGGTAGCGAAAGTTAAAGCATGGGAGGTAAAAAAGTTCAAATCATTTCGTCAACCCTAAAAATAAACCAGCTCCAAAAGTCCAAACCCAATCCCAAAAAAATAAATAATTGCACCTATAACTTTCAACCCGACAAGCTAGACTTGAATGCTCATCACCTCATTTCTAACTTGCATTTGTTACAGTGGCAACTAAAATCAATATCAATCACCGCTACAATCCACTAGAATGATAACTGAAGCTTTGTCTCAGATATAAACTAGTCCACCCAATCCTACTCTCATACTAAGTTGATCACATTCTAAACCATCAAATAAAGATATCATTTCCAATAGTTTGCTATATCTATATCATTAGATTTGATAATAATCATTTGCCCAAAAATCTGCATAGTCCATATCCAAGTCTAAAAATAATAGTGCTTATGGCCTGAAGAATTTATAACCTAAGATTCGATCAAATGTGGGTATTAAAATCTACATAATCAATAACCTCATGCTTAATCAAAATCACGTATCAAAGTCTCTGGTTTCTATAACCTTTAATCCGATAAACCAGTCTATGGAAATCTAAATCCACAAATTTTATAAAAATCGTTCTCCTAAAGTCCGCAGAATGTATAATCTTAAATATCGAATGAATTATTTCTTAAAATCTACAAAATCCAAACCTTGAACCTTATCGAGATCACTTCTTAAAGTCAATGGAATTTAAAACAATAAATCTCATAAATGTCATTTATTAAGGTCTGCAAAATCTACAACCTCAATAGACCAACTCATTACTAAAGTCTATAAAATCTAATACTTTAACTCTCATCAAAATCAATTGTAAAGTCTGCAAAATCCAAAACCTCAGATTTTCAAAATCTCATTTCATAAAGCTTGTGGAATTTGAAACCTTAACTCTCTTCAATCATTTTTAAAGTATGCAGAATCTTAAACATGTCTTTGATATTGACTATAATGCCTCGGTCCCGGATGCGTCGGAGAGTTACCTCTTGTCATTTAAAATCATATATCACCATATAGATATAAGCCCCAAATTCTCAATTACACATAGATCTTAATGTTTCAAACCAACTACTCCAATATAACTAATCTAAAAACACCACAAAGTCTTAATATAAATGTCAACCTCTCACATACCATGTAATTAGAACACGAAAAATTTGCTGAATAACATTCTTCAATAACCATGGCATCTTTTTGTGCTTAATCCGCTATACTTAAATAATCTCGCTTATGCTCCCTAATCTTGATCCTCAATTGAAACATTAAAATCATCTGAAAAATATTGTGGAAATAAGGGGTGAGTTATCAACAATTTAATAAGCAAAGAACATACTAGTATGTAAACATGAGCAATTACAGAGTTCAGAATGCAGAACGAAACATTTACTTTCAGAATGCATAATCAAAATATGTTATCAAAACTTTTAGAAATATTCTTATTCAAAAGTACTTTGACATAGCATAATTGAGACACCATCATATCAGAACATAGACCACTATTATTACCTGTGGTGGGGCCATATACCATTATTATTTCCCGCAGCAGGGTCCTATATCACTATCATACCCGTGGCAGAGCCATACTACTATTATACCCATGGCAGGGCCGCATATCACTATTATTCCCGTGACACGGCTGTATACTACTATTATACTCGTGACACGACCTTAACACAACAGAATCAGATACAGAATCAAAAATTCATGTCAAAGGTTTTTCATATGTCACATCATATCAAAACAGAGTATCAAATAGATTCAGATCATTTCACATATTCAAAAATAGAGTCAGAGCATCTTCACATCACATGCACAAATTTTTAGATTTCATGTTCACTCTTTTTTGCACAGTTCAGAAATAGAAGGCCAAAATATTGCTCATGTCTACACCAATCATGACAAAAATACTTTCTCTTTTATACAAATTTCACGAATAATGCAGAACATATAACTGAGCTTGTTTTCAAGTTTTCTTTTCAAAACATAACACGTATATTTTTCAAAAATTAACTTCAGTCCATATATTTTTAATGCAAAGGCTAGTATAGAAAGCTCGTTTTCCTGCACCCTTTAACTTTTCAAAATTTTCTCACAATAGTTCCAAAGGAGTATCAGTCAACACCTATAAAATAGTCACGTAATTTTTGTAAATTTTTAATTGAACACGTATTTCGTAATTAAATCCCGTGATATTAAGAATCTATATTTCTGTTATGTTTAAAATCCTCGAAACCCTAAACTACTCGAGACACCCTAAGAATCTATATCGTCACTCCCCAAACTATTTTGTTTTCTCGTAATTTCTCCAAATGATCCTGTGATTAACTATAAAATATCCTCAATTTCAAAACATCTAACTTCTCGTAGTTTAATCATGAGAATATGCTAGCAAATGCTACGGTCATTTACTGTGCAAGGACATACATGTAATATCAATTCAAAGCTTGCCCCAACATGCTTTACGGGGGACTTAAAGAAAATAACTTTTCATTCTGTAAACAAAACTCCACCAGGCAGAGCGGGGCTTTACGACGGATCCTTATCGAGAGAGCTACGTGTGGTAGCGGTCTGGGTGAATATCGACAGCGGCTGGGTCGACAGTGACGAAACTTCTAAGAGCGAGAGAGAGAAAGACAGAGGGAGAGAGTGTCTCGAGTAGGGGAGAAAGAGTCTAGAGTCTCTCTGAGGGAGCTCACGTCATGCAACACAGAGAAGCAACGACACTAGCTGGGCGATGTGAGGGAGGCATGATTTCCGGTGATTAATAGAGGTCCGAGGCAGTGGTGGCAATGGCTAAAAGGTGCACCCTCGTGGTGGTTGGGTAGCTCACGTAGGAACAACATCAATGGAGGTTTTTGCTCTGTTTTCATGCGATTGAAACAGGGGCTGGTTTTTACAGCACAATGGTTGTCGTGCAATGCAACCTTGGTGGCTGATACATGGAGAAGTGAGGGTGGCCGAACATGGGACTGAGCGCCGATGGGTAGTTGTTTACGAAGGAGGAGGGCAGTGGTGGCCTGTGAGTTTTGGGCAACAATTGGACAGAGGGGCTCGAAGGGGTTCGCGGTGCAAGGTGGCAGCGATGGTTTTCGATGGTGTCGTGATGACAGCTGGGCGTGGAGATGGACCCAAGCGACGGAGGTGTTGCGACTTGGACCACGGCCTTTTGTACACAGGAAATCCAAGCAACATGTGTAGCTTGCAGTGCATGGTGGCTAAGCAGAGGAAGGAGGTTGCAGTGGCGTGGTCTGCTTGGAGTCTGTTGTTTCGTGCTAGGGGGCTGAGGGAAGATTGTGAGTGCACGTTGTTGGGTCACAAAGGGTGAGATTTCAAGTAAGTTAGACAACCAACATACATAAGGATGGACTATGCATGAAGAATGATCAACATGAAATGCATGCAATGTAAAAAAACTGTATTTGTCTTCCATTCAGATTTCTCAAGAAAATAAATTTTTTATGCACATTTTTTTACAGAGAACACAATGTCACTTCCGTTGTAAAAAAAACTTAGTCTTTCATCATGAATCACATAAAATCATAGAATTAACATAACGTATGGTATCATCACAGTTCTCCATATGTACTGTGAGTACTTGTTGGCGACTGTAGTACAACTCACGTTGAAACTACGTTGTTTGCAGACTTGTTCTCAATGCATTGGTAATATAACATAACAAAACATCGTAAAAATAATAAGATGTACATCCACCAGTATTATGTGTCATAACATATGATTTCGCTCTGACGTTTTTTAAAAGAACTCATTCAAAATCTGTTGATTGTTCTCGTCAATCCAGGGGTTACTACTCCACATTTAATCACTCCAGAGTGGACATAAGGGTTCCACCAGGATACTTCTCCATCCTAGCCTTTGGGGTCGTGATAAAATAATTTTTCATGCAATACTTTTCAAAAAGGATTTTCATGATATGCATGTATGTGGCACATTTCAAAAATGATAGTTGTATGCGAAATGACAAAAAATGAACATAAGATATGACATTTCATGCTAAAATGATAGTTATAAAATGAATGCGATATTTATCAATAAATCATAAATAATTATGAAAGTGTAAGTTAGAGGCAAACTTACAAACTGTTGAAGTTGGAAGTGAGGTAGTGGCTTTGATAAAAATTGTACTAAATTAGAATCTATACTTGCTTAAAGAAAAATAAAATTTTCTAGATATAGGGAAAATTATAAAAATACCTCTAAACTTCAATCTTAACCAAAATTCATAGTCATGATATCTTGCACATTTTAAGACTGTCTATGCCTTAAAAACAAAAATCAAAATGATCTTAGCCTATTCATTCTCAATTCGTTGCATGCTCTCTAGTTGATGCCTCTATGAAATTTTGACTATCGATCCTCATGAATGCATGCATGAAAAATTCCTCCAATAAAAAGATGATCACTATAAATCCTAAATGACGAAGTAAAAGCTTAAGTTTGAGCAAGTTCATCCCAACACTTAATCATGCCTAATAAAATCCTTAAATTCTAACTAAATCTCAAGTGATGCATGATATGACCTTTCTATCAATGATATGATAGAATTAAATCATGCATTCTTCTTATCCCAATCAGAAGATTTTCTAAATGCTCATATTTCAAACCTAAGTAAAATAAGTCAATTTCCTCAAATGAAGCATGATTAAAAGTCAAATCATACATGCTTTGATGATAAACACAAAATAAAGATTAAAACCTATTATGACATGTTTCTAACCTCAAACTAAACTTTCAAGAATTATTCTAAGACATACTCGAATCATAACATGAATTATCAAGGCATGCCATAACTAATATTTTCACCAAAATCTAAACAATAAACCTATCCACCGATATTTCGGCTTCTAGCTAAACATGGGATCTCATGCTATAATCATCCATAATTAATGCTAACACTCAAAAACACAACTTAACATATAAACTAAGATCTAGAGAGAAAACTTACAAATATTCCGTAGCCTTTGAAGCTTCCGACTCAAAACTCAACTCAAGAACTCACTTAGAACACTTAAGAACTTCAAAGAACTAGAGGATAAGAACTCTCAAGAACACTCACGAGAGTTTGAGAAAGTGAAGTGAGGAAGAAGTGGGAGTAGAGTGGAGTTTATATAGGCTCCAAGGGGTGTGTGTGGCATTGGGTGGCCCCCATTTGGGGGGGGGGGGTGGTTTGGGTGGTGGTGATGATGCTGCCTAGCCTAAATCCTCCTTGGGTGGTTGGCTAACTTGATTATCATTGCACTTTAGAGTAGGCAAAAATGGTTATGGGGAGAGGGGTTTTGCCTTGTGGTAGTAGTGAAAGGGTGGTGCAATTAATGCAATGCTTAAGAGTTAATGATACTGCCGGGTATGTAGTAATTCACAAGGCAAAACTTTTTCTTCTTATTCATTTGGACTACCCTCTTGGCATTTTGTGGCTAGTTTAAGGCATACTTGAGTATCCTCTTTCGGTAGTAGATGGTGGGGATTGGGTGGTGAAGTGGTGATCAAATAAAATCAAATAAATGAGAAATTTTCATGGGTGGTTGCCAAAAATTCAAGGGCATTTTCATACTGGGCAAAATTTGGGGAGCTAGGGTTTTCGAAAATCAAGCTTGGTAGGAATTTTCATGAATAATTTGAGGGGCCAATGACAAAAATGTCCTTGGTAAAAATGGTATAAAAATATTCGAGCTAGGGGCACATTAGTCCATGGCACACAAAAGTACACATGGGTGCCAATTGGTGTGGTTTTAGGATTTGACATGTCATTACCCTAAATGACATGTGTAAAGGTTTATCTAAAATTCTAATATGATCTAAGAGTAATAGAAATGGATAACCAAACAAGAAAATTTTAGAACAAAAGGATGAGAAATGATAAGAATAAAAATCAAGCTTAAAACATAGTTTCAAGATCACTAATCGTGTGGTGATCGATTAATGCTCTTAACCAAAAATTTAAACTTAATTTAATTCTTTCTAAGACTCTTAGGATCGTGGACTACTTTAATGAGTTAGTCTTCTAAATTCTAATGTTGATCTAAGAGTTAATCTATAAGGATAAACAGGCAGGGTGTTACATGCATGGAGTTATGCATGTGTCTAAGACAGTGCTTTTGGGCTTAGTTTAAGGACTTTGAATTTTGGTTCCATTTCGAAACATTTGGACCTACTTCTTGGTGGTGTATTAACTTAATAAATAGGTTTAGCCGGTTAAAACAGTCCGAATAATCTTATCGACTTGCTCGTGTTTTCATGAGTCGTGTATGCATTATATATGAGATAGTCCTAACAGTACGTACACCCCGATTTCATCCAACCACTCTTAAGCTTGCATCCCAGTACGTACTCGATAGATTTGTCTTTTGCATATATATATATATATATATATATATATAAGAGTAAACAGGGAGCTCGCGGAATTCAATGTGCCCCCCTACTTCAATGTATATTTCTTAAGGGGTAAAATATTTCATATAAATGCATGTAGTGCCACTCAAACGAGGGTCAGCTGAGACCGTTCTTTAATTTGTTAACATCAAATTCTAAAATAGTCCGACTTGTTTCATAAATTTTTCGGGCCAATTATCAAATAAATAGAATATTTCATTTGGTCCATAAAATATTAACTGGATTTAACCAAATTACCAAACCCAATAAAAACCCATATTTCATCATAACAAACTTTTGGGTTCTTAGCTTGTTCAATATACACGTTAAATCTCAAATGGGCTTCCCGTAAATATTATTCTCAATAAATTAATAGTTTCGTGGGCTTAGGCCTGGCCCCGGGTGTTACATCCTCCCTTAAAGAAATTTCGTTCTCAAAATTTTCTGTAACTAAAACAAAGTTTAAAATACTTATCTCTCACATCCATTACATGCCTATTTTAATCCTTGATCATTATGTCAAACATAATATTCAAAAATTTTAACTTTCCAATATTTTCGCCCGGTGCCTTAATTACCTCCAAATCTTCTTGGCGAACACATTCACGTGCATAGCATCGATTGTCATACACTCCAGGTCCAGTTCAAATCTAGAAATGTAAACATCAACAATGGAATTAAAAGCCTAATAATAATTCACCCCAAATTATTAGCTTAAATTCATATAAAATATTAACTAGAATGCGCCAGATAATATAGTAATCTCATACAAAAAGTGAAAGAAAATTCTCCAAGTTTCGGGGTCCTTAATCTCACACTCTATTCATGAAAGTATCCAATTTGTGGGATCTAAGAATTTATTGTTCCTCATAATTGTCAAAAATTGAAAATCCATGGGCACCAGATTTAAGTTCTAAATGATCTCATGCTAGCTAATTTACTTCCAACCCATCATGCCAAGCTTCCATTACACACACTAACAAATTCACCACTACTTCCTCAATCTCATATTTACATCACCACTACATCTATTATCCTTTACCTCAAGTCCCAAAAATCTCTCGTTCTAATAATTCTCAAGAAGTTTACTCTTGAACATCATATTATAAAAATAAACTCAAGCTTTTGTTCCTATACTCTTAAATACTCTCTTTCCTTCTCAACTGCAATCAATAACCTTTAAGTACACATTTATGTCTTATGACCTCATACCACTACCCATGCATCCAAAGCGTACCAACTTGCAAAAAACAAATATCACCATATCAATGGCATAAAATTTGATGCTAACAAGAGTAATCTAAAAGAGTCTACCCACGACATTTTTACCATCATTTTACTTTGGAGTGATCCGAGAACTCAGAAACTCATACATAATCAAGCTCATGGGGTGGAGTGGTTGGAAGCCAAAGATGAGGCCGTGAAATTTGAAATTTTCTCGTATGCATCCAATCGGTGTGAGAAAATTGATATAATGAATGAAATTACATTTAGGCACTAAAGGTGTACTCCGCCAGGTGACTATGGAAGTAATTGATTCACAACTAGAATGGGAAGGTCAAAATGAAGTAGTTGGATTCAAGGTCGATCCTTTTATTAAAACTTCATAAATAAAGTTCTAACATTTTGACAAAAACAGCCCCAAAATATTCTTGTTGGAACGCTAATTGAGTTGCCAAGAATATTTCATGAAGTTGGACAAAGAGATTGGTTGTGGGCCTAACAAAAATAAATAAATGATGTATATGGTTTTTTTTTTTTTTTTTTTTTTTTTTTTTGTCCTCAAAGTCCAACTCTAAAAAGATTTACAGAAAATATTATTTTCCTTCATATCAAACACCAAAAAGGTTTCTTTTTCTTTTTTCTTTTTTTAATTTAAGAAAACGACTTAGAAACTTCTAAAAAAATGGGCTAAGAACAAAAATAAGTCATACCATACAATACATTTTTGTAAAAAACCAATGGAAATATATTTTTAGAGAAATGTAAGACATACTATTGTAATGAGGTCTTAATGGTTGGAAAAATCAAGCCGGCATCAATTAGAATGACTCTTAAAGGCAGCAGAAATTAAAGCATGGAAGGTAAAGAAAGTTTGAATCGTTTCGTCAACACTAAAAATACACCAACTCCAAAAGTCCGAACCCAATCCCAAACAGATAAATAATTGCACTTATAACTTTCAACCAAGAAGCTAAACTTGAATGCCCATCACCTCATTTCTAACTTGCATTTGTTATAGCGGCAACTAATGTAATGCCTCGTACTTAGAGGTCCGAAGAGTTAACTCTTGTAATCTAAAATCATCTCACATAACATATTTATATACTCCAAAATTTTCATAAAATACAAATTCATTTATTGAACCGAAATATATATGTTCCTTCACCAGGACACCAAATAACTACCTCAATGAAATAAATTAAATGCTCCACAAAGTCTCTGAAATATCCATGACTCAAAGTACTAAAATAACATAAAATCATAAACCTATTAATTAAGACTCTCAATAAATACTTGTACCCCTTTGACACTTATTCCTCTACGATCATTAAACCTTGCTAATACATCTTACTCTTGACTTCCAGCTGATGCATCAAAATTATCTGAAAAAAATATTGTGAAGATAATGGATGAGTTATTAACAACTCAATAAGCAGAGAACATATACTATTATGTAAACATGAGTATTTTCAAAATTCAGAATGCAAAACAAAATATTTATTTTTAGAATGCAGAATCAGAAACATTTGCTTTCAGAATGCAAAATCAAAATATGTGACCAAAAATATCATAGCGAAATTTCAGAAAACATTCTAGTTCAAAAATCCTTTAGCTTATCAAAATTTGAGACCTCAGCATCACATCGAAACAGATACCATGCTTAACCTTGTGGTAGGGTTATAAACCACAATTATAACCCGTGGAAGAGTCGTATGTCACTATTATCACCCGTGGCTGGGTCATATACCATGTTTAACCCCCGTGGTAGGGTTATAAACTACAATTATAATCCATGGAAGTGTCGTATGCCACTATTATCACCCGTGATTAGGTCGTATCTCACTTTATCACCCATGATTGGGTCGTATGCCACTATTATCACACATGGCTGGGCTGTATGCCACTATTATCACCCTTGGCGGGGTCATATCGGAACAGAACAGAGACATCATAATCAGACTTTAATCAGAATACAGTTTCAAAAAATCATGCCAAGGTTTTCAAATGCCACAACACATCAAAACAGGGTACTAAACAAATTCAGATCATTTCACATCTTGGAAAAAAGATTTAGAACATTTTCATGTCACATGCAAAAATTATAAAATTTTCATATTCACTCTTTTTTCTCAATTCAGAAAACAGAATACACAATATTAGCTCATGTCTACACCAGTCATGACAAAAATACTCTTTTATATCATACACATCTCATGAGTAATGCAAAACAAATAACTGAGATTATTTTCACATTTATTTTCAAAAACATATCATGCACATTTTCATAAACCAATCTCAGTTTATTTTCTTTTATGCAAAGTTTAGCATAGGAATTCCGCTTACCTGAACTTCTTTACTTTTCTAAAATTTTCCACAATAGTGCTTAACGAATATCAATCGCCACCCATAAAATACACACGTAACTTAAATCTCTAATTAAACACATAATTTGATATTAAAGCCTAAAATACTAAAAATGACCTATTTTCTAGAAAATATCTAAAAACTCGTAATCCTACAATATCATCAATTCACAAATTAATTGATATCTAATTAATTTCCTTGTCTAATTCTAAATTATTACTGTACCCTAAAGTGTAAGGCTAACCCATTTACTCAATTAAAAATAAGCACATGTAAAACTTAACATTTGCTTTACATAATCCCAACTCAATACAAGTCTATTTTAAAAATTAAGCCCCCACACGATGCTATAATGGTGTTTCGTAACAATTACTATCAGACCCAACATCCGACCAATACCCACGTGAATGAAATAACCCAATCTGTCATGACTTACAAATAAAGGGTAGGGATGTAATTTAAAATTAAAGGAAAACTTGAATCTTTGGCTAGAGGCTACGTGTGGTCTTACAAAAGCTATAGAAAAAGAAGAAAACAAGTTTCAGAGGGCTACCATGAGGGAGGAAACATGTGAGATACTCACCGAGAGAGATGGAGGGGCTTGACGAGGCAGTGAGCTGGCGGAGATCGACGATGGTGAGCACGACGGCTAGGCACTAAGAGAGAGAGAGACTACCATGAGTGATAGAAGGACGTGGGCTTACCGGATCAGCACGGGGTCACGGGCGGCAATTTCTGTGGCTTTTCTTGGTGGTTCCCGCTTGAGGCTGAGCAATGGGCGGTGGCAATGTGGCTCACCGTGGAGGAAAACGGGTGCCCTGTTTTCATGTGGAGAAACAAAGCCTTTTCATGGTGGTGCAACTGGGTGGTGTTGTGGTTTGCAGGGAGGGTCTCACGGTTGTAGCGTGGTGGTGTAGGGTAGAGGCTTGAGGGCAATTTGAGGTGGCTTCTATTAAGTTGTAAATTTATTAAATTAGTTGTAAATTATTTCTTTACACGTGTACAGTTATGTTTACATGGAATTTTATGTTGTATAGTTTTTCTTTAGGGCATTTTAGTCTTTAGCTATTAGCAAGGTTAAAATAGTCTTTCTCTTCCTTGTATAAATACTTGTACCATTTACGCTTAGATTAATTTTTTATGGTTGTTTGATCCCAGACGGCTTCTTGAATACGATTGCCTTCTAGGGTTTCTTCGTTCTTGATATGGTATCAGCAGTCTTTTGAAATTCTTTTTCTCCTTTTATGGCGCCGATGGATCCACCCTCCCCTCCGCCTCTCCCCTCTTCCTCCCCTGATGCTGCGAGTCCTTTCTTCCTTCACCCTAGCGACAACCATGGGGTCGTTCTGGTCACACAACTCCTCCTTGGCGACAACTATCACACCTGGTCTCGCTCGATGACCAAGCCTCTCTCTGCCAAAAACAAGTTAGGTTTCGTCGACAGTACGATTACTAAACCCGCCACCACTGCCTCTCTTTTCCCTTCATGGTTAAGATGTAATAATATGGTGATTTCGTGGTTGCTTAACTTTGTTTCCCCTGAAATCGCTGCTAGTGTGTTGTATGTTAGCACTGCTTTTGAGATTTGGACCGATCTAAAGGAACAGTTCTCTCAAAAAAATGGACCTCGGATCTTTCAGATCCAAAAATCCATTTCATCGTTATCTCAAGAACAACTTATTGTTAGTGTGTATTTTACTCGATTGAAGGCACTTTGGGACGAATTAGTTAATTACAAGTTGTTTCCATTGTGTTCTTGTGGTGCTGTCACTCTCTTGAACTCTTATGCTCAACAGGAACGCGTTTTGCAGTTCCTCATGGGACTTAATGATTCTTTTTCTTCGGCTAGGGCTCAGATCTTGTTAATGGAGCCTTTACCGCCTCTCAACAAAGTTTTTTCTCTTGTTCTTCAAGAAAAGCAACAGAGAGAAATCTCTATCCCTCCTTCCCTTACTGATGATCATACTTTTGTTGCTAACTCTGATTCTTTAAGATCTACAAAATCTTTTCCAAAAGAAGATAGGCTAGTATGCAAATATTGTGGCATAGCTGGTCATGTAATTGATAAATGCTATAAACTACATGGTTTTCCTCCGGGGTACAAGCGAAAGCCACGACAGCCATTCACGGCCAACACTGTTGCTCTCAATGACAACACTTCCGCAACCTCTCCATTCTCCTTGACTGAGGCACAATATAAGCAGTTACTGTCTATGATAACTTCCAATCCTCAGCCTAAGCTTGATGATTCCAGCCATGTGGTCAACACTGTAGCTTCTTTTCACTCCTTATCTCGTTCGGGGTTGTTGTGTTGTGATATAGAGGCTGAGTGTGGGCTGGGCAGTGGGCTATTACACGGTGGTTTTGAGTGGAGGGAGGGCTCACGGTGTGGAGTAGAGGTGGGCTACGAAGGTGCAACTGGGTGGGCTATTGGTTGGGTGGTTCCGTGCGTTCAGTTGGACGGTGGCTTGGTAGTTGCAGTCTTTGCGTGGAGTTGGGCAGCAGCTACCCTTCGGTGGTGGTGGTGCAACAAGGGCTTGGGCAGTTTCTCCATGCAGTAGAGAAATACGTGTGAATATATATATAGAGAGAGAGAGAGGTGATGGTAAAACCCTAGAGAAAAATGGGAGGAAGAACGTGCCTGGTAGACGTGCTTAGGCGTGGGACTGATCCCTGTGTTCTCACGGGCTTGGGTTTCTTGCACCCATTTCAAAATCTTTGGCCCACGTATTGGATATTGTATGAGTTAATAAATTGGGCCGGTTAGACCAATCCAAAAATCTCTTTGGTTTGTCAGAAATTTTCTGAATCAAGTATTTAATAAATATTGATGTCTCAACTCAAATTCTAAACTAACCAAATCTCATCTCATAAATTTTTCTGGCCAATTCCAAAATAAAAATATCTCACTTGGTCCCTTAAATAACTTTAACCTAATGATCAAGCTCAATACAAATTCATATACTGTCGAAATAAGTTTTGGGCCCGTAGCCTACTCTAAAATTACTCGTTAAATCTCAAGTGGGCCTTTCATATGTATTAACCCAAAATAAAATTAAAAAAAAATTAGAACATACGGTTAGCTTGGGTTTGGTGCTCAGCCTGGGTGTTACAACTAAAATCAATATCAATCACCGTTACAGTCCACTAGAATCACAACTGAAGTTTTGACTTAGATACAAACTTGTCTACCCAATCCTACTCTCAAACTAAGTTGATCACATTCTACATCATCAAATAAAGATATCATTTCCAATAGTTTGTTATACCTATATCCTTAGATCCAATAATACTCATTTGCTCAAAAATCTACATAGACTATATCCAAATCTAAAAATAATAGTGCTTACGACCTGCATAATTTATAACCTAAGATTCGATCACACGTAGGTATTAAAATCTACATAATCAATAACCTCAGGCTTCAAAATCACGTATCAAAGTTTCTAGTTTCTATAACCTTTAATCCAATAAACCATAATCCAATAAACCATAGTCTGCGGAAATCTAAATCCACAAATCTTATAAAAATTGTTCTCCTAAAGTTCAGTGAATGTATAACCTTAAATATCGAATAAATTATTTCTTAAAATCTACATAGTCCAAATCTCAAACCTTATCGAGATCACTTCTTAAAGTCAGTGGAATCTAAAACAATAAATCTCTTAAATGTCATTTATTAAGGTCTGCAAAATCTACAACCTCAATCGACCAACTCATATACTAAAGTCTATATAGGGTCGTGAATACTACTGGGTGTGGAGATGGACCCAAGCGACGAAGGTGTTGCGGCTTCAACCACGACCTTCTGTACGGAGGACTTCCAGGCAACATGTGTAGCTTGGCAGTGCATGGTGGCTGAGCAAAGGAAGGAGGTTGCAGCAGTGTGGTCTGCTTGGAGTCTGTTGTTTCGTGCTATAGGGGGCAGAGGGAAGATTGTGAGTGCAAAGTCATGAGACGTGGGTCTTCATGGTGGGAGAAACCGTTGTGCGTGAAGTGTGATCTAAGTGTATGGATATGTATATATACACACTGTTGGAAACCCTAATGAAATAGAAGGGGGAGATCAACGTGCATGGAGTTATGCACGTGTCTAAGGTAGTTCTTTTGGGCTTAGCTTGTGGGCTTTGGGTTTTGGGTCCATTTCGAAACATTTGAGCCTACATCTTGGTGGTGTATAAACTTGATAAATGGGTTTGGCTGTTAAAGCAGTCTGAATAATCTCTTTGACTTGTTCGTGTTTTCTTAAATACTAATGGGTCTCGACTCAAATTCTAAAATAGCCCAACTTGTTTCATAAATTTTTAGAGCCAATTACCAGATAAATAGATTCCACTTGGTCCATAAAATATTAATTGGATTTAACCAAATTATCAAGCCCAATAAAAATCCATATTCCATTATAACAAATTTTTTGGTCCATGACCTATTCAAAATTACTCGTTAAATCTTAAATGGGCATCCCATAAATATTAATCTCAATAAATTAATAGTTTTGTGGGCTTGGGCTTGGGCCTGGGCCCGGGTGTTACACACACAAACATAAATCTACTGAAAAATAAGAAAAAATACAAACAGAGACAAATAACAAGATTGAGAGTTAGAGAAAGAGAAGGAAATGATGGGTCTGGGATTTGTTATCAGAGACTGTGAAGGGGATTTGCAAGCTATTCCGATTGCTCCAAGGGAATGTGTTAACTCAATGTTTCAAGCAGAAAGCAATGCCCTTCTAAGAGCTATGGAAATTTGCCAAGACTTGGGTTTCAATCTGGTTGAATTTGAAGGTGATGCTAAGGTAGTTATTGATGTTGTTAAGTCTAATTTAGATGATAATTCATGATTGAGGCAAGTAACAGATGATATTTAGCCGATGATGGGAAGATACCCTTCGTGGCGGCTTTCTTTTATTCATAGATCTGGCAACAAGGCTGCTCATGTGGCTACTAAGTTGGCTATGAGAATAGATTGTGAGAGGGTATAGTTAAACAAGGGGCCTTTGGAGTTTTTTTCTATTGACAAATTACGTATTGGTTAATGCTTATGAAATGAAGTAATAAACAGAACCTTTGCATGATTGTAGAAATGTACAGCTTCAGCCAATACCACATAGAAACGCCCACACGTACCCGTACAAAACCCTCATGCACCCACACCCGCACACACGCCACAATACACACATACACACCTAGACACACGCACGTAAAGCACTGCACACACCAAACACACAAACAACTCGCACGCGCGCGCGCGCATACTTGCACACACACACTCATGAACAAGCAGACGTACTTACCCGCACACCCAAACAAATAAGCACACACTCACATATGCATTAACACTCACGCACATCTGCATACACCCAAACACACACATGCACACCTGCACATAGGGGTGTACATAAACCGGCTGGACCAACCGTCGTCGATGGAGACCGACCACTGGATTCAGGACTGGCCAAAACAGGTAGAGAACCGGTTAGCTGGCGAGAGAAAATTCACAAAATCGACGTCGGCCGGTTCGATCTCCGGTTCAGGCTTGGTCTAAACTGAAGAACCAACCGACGTATTCTATATATATATTTCTTATACAAAACGACATTGTTTCATGTGAAACGGCATTGTTTTGTTCTTGACCCTTTGAAAAAAAATTAAACAAAATGACGTTGTTTCGTCTAAACCAAACAACGTCATTTTTGGGTAGGGTTAGGAATCGTTTGAATCCCCCCCACCCTTCTTCCTTCTTCGTCATGCTCACTCTCCTCACTCCTCACTCATCTCTCAGACTCCCTCTCCCTCTTGTGACCTCAGTCCTCTCCCTCTCGGTGCTCTGCTCTCACTCTCAAACTCTCTCCTCTCTCATCACCGACAACCCACACACCCCACGACCCTCTCTCCTCCCTTAGACTCCCAGTTGGCCAATTCTCTCGTCTCCTCTCTCCCCCGCATCTGACGCTATGCAATGCCGGTTCCCGTCGTCCTGAATCCCCACTGTGAGTTTTCTAATTTTCTTTGTATTTTATGTTTTTGCTGGGTCCTATTTTTGTTAGTTGTTAATTTCTATGTTCTTATGCCTTTTTTATGAGACTAAGGAAATGTCAAAATGAGACTGAGGAGAATTTATTTGCTTTGCTTTAATGAGCTTTGGAATCTTGGACATTTGAGTCTCTGTTCTTACAGTAAATGAGACTAAGGCACTGCATAATGGATATTCGAGTCTCTGTTTTTGCCCTTGCTTACAGTAAATGAGCACTGGATGAGTCTCTGTTTTTGCATAAATCCCATGAAGCATTGAGGAAAGTTGCGTGAACTAAACCTAGATTAAAGTCTTAGACTTGTGATGTTTGTCATGTTACAAACTAGCTGTTGTGTAATACTAATCACTGTAATGTACGTGACAACGTGTATTATTTATGTTTTGTTTTATAAATTAGATGAATTCTTCGTCGACTCCGATTGATGTTGATGCATCAAGTCCAACCATTACCTAGGGAGATGATTTGAGGGAGACCTAGTCATCAAAACCCCCTAGTGCCCCTACTAGTAGTACTTGTCCATTACCTAATAAACGAAAAGGGAATGATCCATCGATTGTTTGAGACCATTTTACGAAGGTGGAGGATCGTTCTATAGTTGATCTGAAGGCTAAATGTAATTATTGTGGCAAGACGTACGCTTGCCACTCAAAGAGAAACAGAGCTTCAACAATGCAAAACCATTTGCTTTCATGTCCTAAAAATCCTCATAAACGTGAGCCTTTGGATAGGTACCAAAAAATATTGATAGGTGAGGCAACACTTGAAGAGGGGGTTGGAGATAATGATTGTATATTAAGGAGTCTTGTAACCCACAAATACAGTGAAAAGGCTGTGAGGTTGGCAATTACAGAGATGTTAATTATCAATGAGTTGTCATTTAGAGTTGTTGAAGGACAAGGATTTAAGAAAGTGTGTTGGTCCCTTGAACCGGTTTAAAGTGTCATGTCATGTCACAGTTACAAGAAATTATATGAAATTATATGAATTAGAAAAGGAAAAACTTAAAAAAGTGTTCAAAGATGGTGGCATGAGGATTTCGTTGACAACCGATACATGGACATCAGTACAGAATTTGAATTATCTGTGTCTAACTGCACACTTCATTGATAAAGATTGGAAATTGCAGAAAAAAAAAATCATTAACTTTTGTTTAATCTCTAATCATCGAGGGGATACCCCTCCTATTGAGAGATATATTGAGTCATGCTTACTTGATTGTGGCATTGATAGAATATTTACTGTGACTGTTGATAATGCAAGTTTAAATGATACTGCAATTTCATATTTCAAACAGTTTTTGGCTGAGAATTTGTTGGGGGTAAGTATATGCACATGAGATGTGCTCATATATTGAATCTTATTGTGAATGAGGGTTGAAGGAGTGCATTGACGCTATCACAATGGTTAGAAATGCAGTTAGATGTGTATTCATCCCCTACAAGATTATACAAGTTTAAGAAATGTGCAGAAAAAGAAAAAATTGATTGTAAGAAAATGTTGTGTCTTGATGTACAGACACGATGGAACTCAACTTATATGATGTTGAAGGCGACTGAGAAGTTTGAAAATGTAGCACCTGAATCCTGCACTAAGCCCGCTTTCTAAAATTTTTGGTTTTTTTACGTATGAAAAACCCATTTCGGATTTACAAGTATTTTTTAGGTTGAGTCGAGACCCGAAACACAAGAAAGAGCCCACTTATTAATTTTTTTTGTACTACTAGACGTGGACCGAATTTTTCAAATGAGCCAAAAGCCCATGCCCTAAGATCATGTAGACCCCATAGCATGTACGTCTCTCATACAGTTTCTCCCTTTCATCCTTTCTAGGGTTTCCTTACCCTCTATATATATACATATATACACTTCATGCACAGCCCCTCAGGCATGTCCGACTCCAGTACATACTCATTTGTCCCATTTTTTATTTATTTTAGAGTTCTATTTTCCATTAAGACCCCTAGACCCCACTTCGCACCACTCCTGTAGCCCATGCTTGCACGTCTCTTCATCCCTTATCTCTTAGGGTTTGTTTTTTTTTTTTTTTTTGTCACCTCTATATTCACACGTTAACCTCAAAGTTTCGCTGAGCCCTCAATCTCATGTATATATCTAACCTCCTCAACCCAAGACTCGGTTGTTGCCGCATCACCTCTAGGTACTCTTTGTCCCAAGCTCCTCTCAGTTGAAAAGCACAAGGAGATGTTTCTCGTCCATCATATATCGAAGTGTCAAACGTGCTTCATTAGCTGCAACTTTTCACCACCTTGCCTGCGCCACCACCATGGCCAGCCGTGAACCAACGTCGAAAAACACCACCACAAGTCGCCAGCCCCATCCGTGGACCCATACTCCTTAGCCATTCAACATAGAAACGCAGCTCACCAACGCCGAAGGACTCTGTTTTTGCTTTTCGAAACAGATGAGTCTTGGCTTAACCAAGCCACCGCCCACGCCGGTTGCCTCAACCACTAAGGACACTTCCACCGCTCCCAGTCGCCTTGTCGTTGCTTCTCTGCTGCCCACACGGTGAGTTCCTCTCACGCTACTCCCTTTTCTCTCACACACGCACTCTCTATCTCTCTATCATCGCTTTTTCTCTCTTAGTGCGACGCCACCGGGACAGCCACTGTCCACCGCAACCGAGCTCCGCCGCAACCTTCTTCCCTCACGATGAGCTTCTGTTACACGTCTTCCCTCTCCTATGAGTTTCAGAAATATATGGGTGTTTCTAAGTGCTGCAGTTACGTGAAGTTAGAGGGTAGGGGGCGATTATAGATTTATGAGATTACTATTTTGCCCTTAAGCCAAGTAAGATTTGAATGTATATTTTAAATGGGTTTTGAATGGGCCTTGTTTTTAGGTTGGGTTTGGTTTTATGTTCAACTTGTGTCTTGCAAAAGTTTTTGTAGCTCAAACTTGGTCTTTAATTGAAGTTGAGTTTTGAGATGGATTTTTTAGAATTAAGGGATATTTTAAGGTTATGAGAATTTTTAGGTATTGAATAATTAAAATAGATATTTTAGAAGCTTAGGCTTAAATGGTTTAAATTTGTTATTGATTGAAAATTTATGAAATTTACGTGATTATTTTATAGATGACGAGTAATTTTTGTTCTGCATTTATTGAGAAAAATTTCTGAAAAGCTAACAAGTCTAGGTAAGCAGGGTTTCTATGCTAGACTTTGCATGAAAATAAAATGGGCTAAGGTTGATTTTGAAAATATGCATGTTTTGTTATGAAAAGAAATTTGAATCACCTCACTTATTTGTTCTGCATTACTCATGAGATTCTGTTTAAAAATAAAGTAGTTTCTGGCATGACTGGTATAAACATGAGCTATTTTGGTATTTTGTTTCTGAACTGTGCAAAAGAGAGCGAATATGAAATTTTGTACATAAATTATGTTTTTGTTATCTGATTTTGTTCTGTTCTAAAAATGTTTTATACTCTGATATGATATTATGTGATTTTTGAAAATTTCTGGCATAACATTGTTTCTGTTCCATTCTGACCTTATCATGGGTGTAAAACTGTGGTCTCTGCTCTGGTTGGTACCAACTTTTCTGTTTCCGGTACACCCACTTAGGGGTGTAAAACGGTCAGTTCGGACCGGACTGAAAAAATGCATGGTCAGTTTTTGTCCAATAAGTAAGGGAATTTCAGTCTTCGATCTAGTCCCGGGGTGGAGATTTCTCGGACCGGACCGGACCGAATAAAAAATAAAATAAAAAATATTATAATATTATTTATATAATAATTGTACAATTAACAATATAAAATTTTAAATATGTTATTAATACTTGTTAATATTCTATAAATTAACAATATTTTATATATATGTTCATCTAACCTATCCCTATTAACAATATAAAATTTTAAATATGTTATTAACACTTGTTAATATTTTATGAATTAACTAATATATAATATCAATTAGTTAATTATATAGTAATTATATAAATTAATAATATAATTTTCATCTAATTTATTATCATTGATCATATAAAATATTTTTTTATTGGGTTTGTTACATAATCTACATTAATAAGTCACTTAATTTAATTTAATATTTTAAATAATTTTTTTTTATTAGTTGATTAAAAAAAAAGGCCGGACCAAATGGACCGATCGGACCAGACCGGACTGATAACTACCGGTCCGATCTGGTCCCTATGGGTGTTCGGTCCGGAAAAATTATGATCGTCAAACCGGACCGAACCATTTGCACCCTACTGACCCACTTTGGAAGCAAAGTGGTTTTCTGCGTAGTCCTTCTTGTATGCATATCGGGGCTCCGAGAATAATAAGGGGAAGATTCACATTCTGTTTCTGCTCGGTTGGCCGCCGGGGTTTATACAATCCTACCACGGGAGTTAAACATGGTATCTGTTCCGATATGATAAGATAAGATGTGATGTTTCGGTTTATGTTATGCCAAAGGGATTTTGATTATGAATATTTTCGAACTTTCGCTCTGATATTTTTGATAACATGTTCAGACTCTGCATTCTGAAAACAAATATTCTGCATTCTGCATTCTGAAAGAAAGTATTTTGTTCTACATTCTGAACTCTGTAATATTCATGTTTACACACTAGTATATGTTATCTGCTTACTGAGTTGTTGATAATACATCTTTTATTTCCAAACATTTTTCAAATAATTTAGATGGTTCAGCTAGAGAACAAGGGTAGGAAGTTTTAGTAAGGTGTGTTGATCGTAGAAGAATAAGTATCTAATAATACAAGTACTTATTTGAGAGTCATAGTTAATAAATCGATTAATTTTGGATATCTTGATGCGTTGGGTTAAGGAATTTTTTGAGTCTTTGGGGAGTTTTTAATTTATGTTATGGAGAATTTCTTTATTGTCCCTTTGAAGGAACATGGATATTTTGGTTGAGCAAAAGAATTAATATTTTATGAAGTCTTCTTAATTTTATAGTTGTGATATTGGAGAAGATTTTAGGTAATATGAGCTAACTCTCCGGACCTTCAGGAATGGGGCGTTACAGAAAAGACTTTTAGGCGGATGAAGAGTGAGGATTATAATTACCTCTCTTACTTTGATGATGGCCCTGGGTCTGGGCACCTGGGGCCTCCTAAAGCTAAGGAGTGGGAGACAATGCGGGTTTTTGTTAAGTTTTTTAGAATGTTTTATGATGCTACTAATAGATTTTTTGGGTTTTTAAATGTGACAGTCAATACCAGTTTTCTGGAGATTTATGATCTCCAAAATGAGTTTATTATATTGAGCGAGAGTCCTAATAGTTGCTTGAGGAGTATTGTCATAAACATGAAAACAAAATATGATAAGTATTAGAAGTCATTAGACAGGATGAACTTGTCCATGTTAATTGCAGTTGTGCTTGATCCACAAAACAAGTTAAGACTTCTTACTTTCCACTTGAGGAAAGTTCATGATGAGTTTTATGTTGAAGAGTTGGTGTCGAGTGTGAAACAGATATTAAGAGATTTGTATGAAGAGTATAATGCGGAATTCAGTTCCACTACAAGTACCCAAGAACATGAACCCCCTCCAACATCTAGAACTTGAATGATGGTGATAGCAAACATGAGACCAAATGGTTCTACGAGTGGTAATCTTCCGCCATGGGATTTAATATTGCCAAAATAGAAGTAGATCGATATTTATCAAATGGTTGTGAAGCACTCTCCACATCGTTTGACTTATTGACTTGGTGGAAAATTAATGAGGCTAACTATCCTATACTCGCAAGGATTGCATGAGACTTTTTTTTTTTTTATCAGTAGATTGCACGAGACTTATTGGTCATGCATGTTTCCACAATTGCGTCCGAGTTAGCATTTAATATGGGAGGTCATGTACTTGATCTTTTTCAGAGTTAATTGGCTCTGGAAACCGTTGAGGCACTTATTTGTACTCAAAATTGGTTAAGGCATCTGGCAACAACCATTGATATCCGGGAGACTATGGATAATATGGAGAGTTTCATAGTGAATCAGGTAATATTTTCTTCGTTTTCATTGTAATTTAATTTTAATATTTTTTATAATCCAAATTCACTAACATTTGGTGTTTTATTCTTATTATTAATATTTATTAATGTTTGTATATAGAATTGGGCACACAATCAAACATTGAAGGTTGAAGGCTTGAAGTAGTAAATATAAAGATCACTCCCAATTTGTTGTCATTTATTTATATTATATTTTTTAGTTGCATTTTGCTATACTTAAGACATTTTTTTTTTTTGTAATATATATTATGTAATCCTAAACATATAGTGAAGTTATTTTTATTTTTTTTAATTATGTAATAAGTAGTAAGTAATATAGTTAGTAATAGTATAAAATTATAAATGACATTATTATTAAAATGAAATCAACTCAAAAAAGTTCAAAAAGAACTTGGATAATAAATTGAGAAAAAAAACCCAAAACAAATGTTGAAGTGGCCCACTTGGGCAAGAACAAAGGCCCAAAAAAGAGCCCAAGAAAAAGCCCAAACCAACCGGTAACCGACCGGACCGAGTCCGACCGGTTTCACCCCTTAACCGGTCGATTCGGCCAATTTTCTCCTCCAAAATGAGGTGATCAATCAGTTTCGATTTTTGCATAAAATCGAATTAAGTTAGTAGGTTTTCAACCCTACCTGCACAGACACATTCAGACACAAGCACACATGCACACATGCACACACGCAAACAAACCCTCAAGTACCCGTACGTGCAACCACGTACACCCACACACCCAAACACACACACTCGAATACACGCACATATGCACACACACGCAAGCACAGCACGAAACACATGTATATACTCAAAAGCAAGCACACCAGCACACACATATACAGCCCCACACACCCAAACATGTATACAAGCACATGTGCACACAAACACAAACACACGCATACACACCTGCACACACATCTGCATACACACCCAAACACACGCATACACAAGCACGCACACCTGCACACACCCACACTCAAAAGCGCGCGTACCTACAAACACACCCTCATGGACCTGCAACTGCACATACACCCAAACACACGCACGCACACATATCTGTACACACGCAAGCACATTTGCACACAGCCACACACCCAAACAGACACATGCATGCACAAATGCGCACACACATACAACCATAACACACAAAAAAGCACTCCAACACACTTGGTGCACTGGAACTCGCAAACACAATGTCACACACCCACACACAAAACACACATGCACGCACACCTACACACATACACCAACAAACCATAACACACGTGCACGATGCATGTACCCACCAACACAACCATTTGTGTGCGCACGACAATTGCACAGACACACCCACACACCCAAGCACATGCACCCCACTCACACACCCAAACACACGCACGCACGCACATCTACACACACCCACACAATCAAACACACAACGAACACACCCACACACACGCACCCACCCGCTTGCATGCGCTGACCCCCAAACTTAAACATCATAATAAAAATAAATAAAAAATGGTCCAAATTATACTTTATTGAAGCCATTAGGATGTTGGGCACAACAACTCCAACAATCAATAAGCATTCTATTAGTAATTGCAATATCTTCCTTGTCAGACATATAATCTGAAATCAAAGGAAAAGTAATTGCCTTTGAGTAGGTACATATATTTAAAAAATAACTCTAGGGTTGGAATACTACTAATTGAAGTTTCCGCCTTTATACAGATTTGATACAATAAACACACAGAGACAAAAAAAAAATAGAGAGTGAGTGAGAGAGTTGTATCGAAAAGCTAGAAACGGTACCATTGCATGCTTATAGAACTTCTACAACTTCAACCAAAACTATGCATGCAAATAAACACGCCCAGACGCACACAACCCAACCCACACCCAAACTCGAACACACACCCACACGCCCAAACAACACGTGCGCGTACACACCAGCATACCCAAACAAAATGCACACACGCACATCTACGCTAACACGCACGCACATTTGCATACACCAAAACACATGCATACACACCTACACACACACATCGACACACATGCACACAAATGCACGCATGTACCCGCAAACAAACCCTCAAGCACCTACACCCGCAACCACACACCCACACATCCAAACACACACACGCACACAAACCTGCACATCCACGCAACAAACCCACACACATGCACATCTCGACACATGCATATATACAAAAATGCATGCACACGGGCACACATACACACCCGTACACACCCAAACATGCATACAAGCACACAAATGCACGCACGTACCTGCAAACACAACCTCTTGCACACCTAGACACACACATACATCCATGCACACATGCATCCCAAAGCCACAAAAAAGCAGAGCTTTACTAAAAAACAAGAAACAATACTCATAGATTCATATAGTAAGAGTGGGAGTGAGAGAGTTATACTCAAAAGCTAAAAAACAGTACATCTGCATGCTTGTAGAACTGTGTAGGTTCAACCAATACAACACCAATACACAAGTGCATGCACGCACCCACACGCACATCTTCGCACAGTCGCACACACACTTACCCACAAAAGTGCATCCAATACCATGCACGCACGTGTGCACCAAATACACACATGTACACAAGTGCATGCACCCACCCGTGCGGGCTAACACCCGAAGTTAAACATCATAACAAAAACAAAAAGTTAGTCCAGATTATACCTTATTAAAGTCGTTAAAATATACCTTATTGAAGCCATTAGATGTTGGGCACGACAGCTCAAGCAATCAATAAGCATTCTATTACTAATCGCAATATATTCTTGTCACAAAGGAAAGAAAAGTAATTGCCTTTCAAGTCGTATATATATTAAAAAAAACAACTCTACGGTCCGAATACAATTAATTGAAGTTTCCCCCTTTATACAGATTCGATCCAATATACACAGAGACAAAAAATAAAGAGAGTGAGTGAGAGTACTGTCGTGAAAAGTTAGAAACGGTACCTTTGCATGTTATAGAACTTGTACAGCTTCAACCAATACCATGCACACACGTGCGAACCAAATACACACACCCATACACAAGTGCACGCACTCACCCGCGCATTGGATGACTCCCGAAATTAAACATCTTAACAAAAACAAAAAAATTAGTTTAGATTATACCTTATTAAAGCGATTAGAATGTTGGGCACGACAACTCAAGTAATCATTAAGCATTCCATTAGCAATCGCAATATCTTCCATATCATAGAGATAATCTGAAAGAAAAAGAAAAGTAATTGCCAGCCAAGTTATACATATATTAAAAAAAGCAACTCTAGAGTCAGAATATAACTAATTGCAGTTTCCTCCTTTACACAGATTCAATCCAAAATACACAAAGAGACCAAAAAATAAGGAGAGCGAGTGAAAGAGTTGTATTGAAAATTTAGAAACGGTACATTTGCATGCTATAGAATTTGTACAACTTCAACCAATACAATGTGCTCACATGCACACCAAATACACACACCAAGATGCACACAACCCAACCCATACCAAAACCTGCAAACCCACCCACCCACATACACACTAACAAATGCGTGCACGAGCACACGCACACACAAACAGAGATCTACTAAAAAATAAGTGAGACATTTACTCAAAAGTAAGAAACAAAACCTTTGCATGATTGTAGAAATGTACAACTCCAACCAGTACCACACAGAAACGCACGCACGTAGCCGCAAGGTGCAAACAAACCCACAAAACCAAACACACATGCACACCTGCACATATACACTCACGTACACACGGCCGTACAGACCCGTACACCCAAACACATGCACATAAATGCACGCACGTACCCGCAAACAAACCCTAATGCACATGCACCTGCAGACGCGCCACAATACCAAGCACACACATGCACGTAAGCACCACACACACCAAACACCTAAACAATACACATGTGCGCGCATACTAGCACACATTCACGAACACGCGGACGTACGTACCCGCTCACCCAAACAAACAAGCACACGCACGTATGCACTAACACGCACGCAAATCTGTAGACACCCAAACACATGCATGCACACTTGCACACACACAAGCACACATGCAAACAAATGCACACACGTACCCGCAAACAAACCCTAAAGCACTCGTACAAGCAACCAGACACACTCACACACACACTCGGACACACGCACATCAGAACATACACGCAAGCACATCACAAAACACATATATATACTCAAAAACACACACACCGGCATATACATACACACCCCCCACACCCAAACATGTATACATGCACACAAACACAGACACACGCATACACACCTGCACACACACATGTACACATGCACGTAAATGCACACATGTACCCACAAACAAACCCTCAAGCACCTGCACCCACAACCACACACCCAAACACACACACGCAAACCTGCACACCCACGCAAGCACCAAACACTCACACACACACACACGCATCTGCACACACACGCATGCACATCTCGACACATGCATATATACACAAACGCATGAACACTGATACACCCCTACACACTCAAACATGCATACAAGCACACAAACACATGCACATACCTGCAAACACACATACATCCACGCACGCATGCGTCCCAAAGCCACAGAAAAATAATGCTCTACTAAAAAACAAGAAACAATACTCATAGAGACAAATAGCAAGAGTGAGAGTGAGAGAGCTATACTCAAAAGCTAAAAAACTATACCTTTGCATGCTTGTAGAACTGTGTAGGTTCAACCAATACCACACACCCATACACAAGTGCATGCATGCACCCACACGCACATCTTCGCACAACCGCACACACACGCACGCACTAACACCCAAAATTAATCATAACAAAAACAAAAAGTTAGTTCGAATTATACCTTATTGAAGCCATTAGAATATACCTTATTGAAACCATTAGAATGTTAGGCATGACAACTCAAGCAATCAATAACCATGCCATTAATAATCGCAATATCTTCCTTATCACAAAGATAACCTAAAAAGAAAAAGAAAATTACTTGTCTTTCAAGTCGTACACATTAAAAAACAACTCTAGGGTCCAAATACAACTAATTGACGTTTCCTCCTTATACAGATTTGATTCAATAAACATATAGAGACAAGAAATAGAGAGAGTGAGTGAGAGTGCCATAATGAAATGTTAGAAATGGTACCTTTGCACGGTTATAGAACCGGCGTCGAACCGGTTCAAACCGGCGTCGAACCGCCATCGTCCCAGGGGTTCAAATCGGCGTCGAACCGCCGATATCGATTTTCCCTCAATTCCTCTCGCCTGCCTACAGGTTCCGTGCTCCGGCGGTCGATCTGATAGGTTCCCAACTGGTTTCAGCGGTTCCTGTACACCCCTACCTCACACACTCGCACAAACACCCACAAAACCAAACACACATGCACACCTGCATATGCACGGTAGCACCACAGCCACACAGCAAAACAACACGCACACGCACATGCATGCACACTTGCACACACGCACGTACACACGGGCATACAAACCCATACACCCAAACAAACACGCACACACATCTGCATACACCCAAACACACGCACATAAATGCACACACGTACCTGCAAACAAACCCTAATGCACCCTCACCCGCAGATGCGCAACAATACCAAGCACACACATGCACATAAGCACCACACCCACCAAACACCCAAACAATATGCGCGCATGCGCGCATACTGGCACACACACTCACGAACAAGCGGACGTACATAATCGCACACTCAAACAAACAAGCACACACACATCTAAACTAACACAAACATGCACACATGCACATACACATCCAGACACAAGCACACATGCACACAAGCAAACAAACGCACGCATGTACTCGCAAACAAACCCTCAAGCACCTGTACCGACAACCACACACTCACTCAGACACACGCACATCAGCACACACGCAAGCACATCACGAAACACACAGATATACTCAAGCACGCACACCGACACACATACACACCCCCACACACCCAAACATGTATACAAGCACACATGCACACAAACGCAAACACACGCATACACACCTGCACACACACATCTGCATACACACCCAAACACGCGCATACACACCTCCACACACACACATCAACACACATGCACACATCTACCCGCAAACAAACCTTCAAGCACCTACACCTGCAACCACACACCCAAATACATGCACACAAACCTACACACCTACGCAAGCACCAAACACACCCACACACACGCACCTGGACACCCAAACACGCACATATGCACACACACGCATGCACATCTCGACACAAGCTTATATACCCAAACGCATGCACACCGACACGCATATACACACCCCTACACACTCAAACATGCATACAAGCACACATGCACACAAACGCACGCATGTACCAGCAAACACACATACATCCATGCACCCCATGCGTCCCAAAGCCACAGAAAAATAGTGCTCTACTAAAAAAACAAGAAACAATACTCATAGAGACAAATAGCAAGAATGGGAGTGAGAGAGCTATACTCGAAAGCTAAAAAATAATATTTTTTCATGCTTGTAGAACTGTGTAGGTTCAACCAATACCACACACCCATACACGAGCATGCATGCACCCACACGCACATCTTCGCACAGCCAGACACGCACGCCGCTCACACGCATTGACGCCCAAAATTAAATATCATAACAAAACAAAAAGTTAGTCCGAATTATACCTTATTGAAACCATTAGAATATATCTTATTGAAGCGACTAGAATGTTGGTCATGATAGCTCAAGCAATCAATAATCATTCTATTACTAATCGCAATATCTTCCTTGTCATAAAGATAACCTGAAAAGAAAAAGAAAAGTACTTGCCTTTCAGGTCGTACATATATTAAAAAAAGCAATTCTAGGGTCCGAATAAAACTAATTGAAGTTTCCTCCTTATACAGATTCGATCCAATATACACAGAGAGAAAAAATAGAGAGTGAGTGAGAGTGTCGTAGTGAAAAGTTAGAAACGGTACCTTTGCATGGTTATAGAACTTGTTCAGCTTTAACCAATACCATGCACGCACGTGCGCACCAAATACACACACCCGTACATAAGTGCATGCACCCACTGCGCACGGGCTTACTCCCAAAATTAAACATCATAACAAAAACAAAAAGTTAGTCCAGATTATACCTTATTGAAGCGACTAGAATGTTGAGCACGACAACTAAAGTAATCACTAAGCATTCCATTAGCAATCGCAATATCTTCTTTGTCGCAAAGATAATCTGAAAGGAAAAGAAAAGTAATTGCCAGCCAGGTTGTACATATATTAAAAAAAGCAACTCTGGGGTCGGAATATAACTAATTGCAGTTTTCACCTTTACACAAATTCAATCAATATACATAGAGAAAAAAAAAATTTGGGAGAACGAGTGAGAGAGCTGTATTGAAAAGTTAGAAATGGTACATTTGCATGCTATAGAACTTGTACAGCTTCAACCAATATCATGTGCACACGTGTGCACCAAATACACACCCAGACGCGCACAACCCAACCCACACCAAAACCTGCAAACCCACCCACCCACATACACTAATAAATGCGCGCGCGTGCGCACGCACACACAAACAAAGATCTACTAAAAAATAAGAAACAATACAAACAGAGACACATAGCAAGATTCAAAGTGAGAGACATTTACTCAAAAGTAAGAAACAGAACCCCTTTGCATGATTGTAGAAATGTACAACTTCAACCAATACCACACAGAAACTCACCCACGTAGCCGCAAACAAACCCTCATGCACCCGCACAAACACCCACAAAACCAAATACACGCACAGCTGCACACACGCACGATAGCACCGCAAACAGCCACACACCAAAACAACACGCACACGTGCACACACATTCACGTACACACAGGCGTACAGACCCATACACCCAAACAAACACGCACACACATCTGCACACACCCAAACACATGCACGTACCCGCAAACAAACCCTAATGCACCTGCTCCCGCAGACGTGCCACAATACCAAGCGCACATAGGCACCACACACACCAAACACCCAAACAATACGCATGCGTGCGCATATTAGCATACTCACAAACAAGAGGATGTACGTACCCGCACACCCAAACAAACAAGCACACACGCACATCTACAGACACCCAAACACATGCATGCACACCTGCACACACACATCCAGACACAAGCACACACACAAACAAATGCAAGCACGTACCCGCAACCACACGCACCCACACACCCAAACGCACATACGCAAACCTGCACACACCCACAACACACACACACACTTGGACACAAGCACAGCTGCACACACACTCAAGCACATCACGAAACACATGTATATACTCAAAAGCACGTACCTCGGCACACATGCACACAAAAGCAAACACACGCATACACACCTGCCCACACGCATGATAGCACCGCAAACACCCACACACCAAAACAACACGCATGCGTACGCACACATTCACCAACACACGCACGTACGTACACACCCGCACAACTAAACAAACACGCATACATGCAAATCTTACACACCCAAACAAACGCATGCACACTAGCACACATGAACACACGCACACAAACGCACGCACATACCCGCAAACAAAGCCTCAAACACTGACACCCGCAACCACACACACGCACACACCCAAAAACACACGCAAGCAAACCTACACAAACGCAAGAACCAAACACACTCGCACGCACGCACGCACTCGGACACGCACATTTGCACACAATCAAGCACATGTCAAAACACACGTATATACATAAACGCACCAACACACACATACACACCCAAACATGCATACAAGCACACATGCATACAATATCACTTACGTACATGCAAACACACCCTCACGCACGTGCCCCGAACACACACCTAAACACACGCACGCATAATTGCACACATCCAAACAGATACACACACAAACACCTATAAACCATAACACACAAAAGCACTCATGTATACACATGAATGATGCATGGTTCCTACAAACACACTGTCATGCACCCGCAATAAAACACACTCGTACACACATGCACGCACGCACACCTGCACACACACACACCCACAAACCATAACACAAGCGCACCAGCACAGACACACGCACTATACATGTACCCACAACACACATCCATCTGCACACGCACAACACCACAGTAAAAAATACAGACACTCGTGCGGGCACGACACTTGCACAAACACGCATGCACACGTGAATGCATGGACGTGCCCGCAAATATACTCACACCTACCGACACACACACCCGCTCACACGCGCTAATGCCCAAGATTAAACCTCATAACAAAAATAAAAAGTTAGTCCAAACTATACCTTATTGAAGCCATTAGAATTTTGGGCACAACAACTCCAGCAATCCATAAGCATTCCATTAGTAAACACAAGATCTTACCTGTCATAGATATAATCAGAAATGAAAAGAAAAGTAATTGCCACCCAGGAGGTACATATATTAAAAAAAACACACCTCTAGAGTCTGAATACAACTAATTGAAATTTCCTCATTTACACAGATTCGATCCAATATACACACAGAGACAAAAAATAGAGAGAGTGTGTGAGAGAGCTATATTGAGAAGTTAGAAACGGTACATTTGCATGCTTATAGAACTTGTACAACTTCAACCAATACTATGCACGCACATGCACACTAAATACACACACCCAGACGCACACAACCCAACCCACACCCAAACCCGAAAACCAACCCACATAGAAACAGACAAATGCACCCACGCACGTGCACAAAAATAGAGATCTACTAAATAAATAAGAAACAATACACACAGAGACATATAACAAGAACGAGAGTGAGACAATTACTCTTAGGTAAGAAACAAAATCTTTGCATGACTGTAGAAATGTACAGCTTCAACCAATACCACACATAAATGCACGCACGTACTCGCAAACAAACCCTCATGTACTCGCACACACACCCATATTACCAAGCACACACATGCACGAAAGCACCACACACACACACACATGCAAACAACACGTGCGCGCACGCACACCTGCACACACTCACGTACACACGGGCGTACGAACCCGTACACCCAAACAAACATGCATACACATCTGCACACACCCAAACACATGCATGCAAACGTGCACACACATCCACACACAAGCACATATGCACACACACATAAACGCACGCACGTATTTGCAAACAAACCCTCAAGCACCCGCAACTACACACACCCAAACACATGCATATGCACACACACACATGCACATCTTGACACACACGTATATACACAATCGCACGCACACCGGCACACACATACAAACCCCCACACACCCAAACATTAATACAAGCACACAAACGCACGCGCATACCTGCAAACACAACCTTACGTCCACCTTGACACACACATACATCGACGCTCGCATGCATCCCAAAGCCATAGAAAAATAGAGCTCTACTTCAAAATAAGAAACAATACTCATAAAGACAAATAGCAAGAGTGGGAGTGAGAGAGCTATACTCAAAGGAAAGAAACATTATACCTTCACATTCTTGTAGAACTGTGCAAATTCAACCAATACCACGCACCAGTACACAAGTGCATGCACGCACCAGCACACACACGAGCTTACTCCCAAAATTAAACATCATAACAAAAACAAAAAGTTCGTCTAGATTATACCTTATCGAAGCCATTAGAATGTTGCGCACGACAACTCAAGCAATCAATTAGCATTCCATTAGTAATCGCAATATCTTCCTTGTCATAAAGATAATCTGAAAGGAAAAAAAAAAAATTGCTTTACAGGATATACATATATTAAAAAAAGCAACTCTAGGTTCAGAATACAACTAATTGAAGTTTCCTCCTTTATACAGATTCGATCCAATATAGACAAAGACACAGAGAGAGAGAGAGAGAGAGAGAGAGAGAGAGAGAGAGTTGTGCTGAAAAGTTAGAAACGGTACCTTTGCATGCTTATAGAACTTGTACAGCTTCAAACAATATCATGCACACGCGTGTGCACCAAATACACAGATCCAGACTAACACAACCCAACCCACACAAAAACTCGCAAACCAACCCACCCACATAGACACAGGCAAATGTGCCCACACATGTACACACATACAAAGATCTACTAAAAAATAATAAACAATACAAACAAAGAATAGCAAGATTCAGAGTGAGAGACATATACTCAAAAGTAAGAAACATAAACTTTGCATGATTGTAGAAATGTACAGCTTCAACCAACACCACACAGAAACGTACGCACGCACTCGGAAACAAACCCTCACGCACCCACAATACCAAGCACACACGCGCGCACACCTGGACACACGCACGAAATCACCGCACACACCAAACACCCAAGCAACAAGCGTGCACGCACCCCTGCGCACACACTCACGAGCACGCGCATGTACATACTCGCACACCCAAACAAACAAGAACTCACCCACATCTGCACTAACATGCACGCACATCTGCAGACACCCAAACACATGCATGCACGCCTACACACACACATCTATACACAAGCACACATGCACATAAACACACGCACGTACCCACAAACAAACCCTCTAAACACCCGCACCCGCAACCACATACACCCACACACACGCAAGCAAACCTGCACACACACACACAAGTACCATACACACACCCATGCACACACACCCAAACACACGCACATCTGCACATCTCAAAACACGTATATACACAAACGCACGCACACTGGCACACACAATCACACTCCTACACACCCAAACATGCATACAAGCACACACGCACACAAACGCAAGTGCATACCTACAAACACACCCTCATGCCCACCTGGTCACACACATACATCCATGCATGCATACATCCCATAGCCACAGAAAAACAGAGCTCTACTAAAAAATAAGAAACAATACTCATAGAGCAAATAGCAAAAGTGGGAGTGAGAGAGCTATACTCAAAAGCAAGAAACAATATCTTTTCATGCTTGTAGACTGTACAGGTTCAACCAATACCACACACTTGTACACAAGTGCATGCATGCACGCACCCACCCACTCACCCACACATGCACATTTGCACACACCCACACACCCAAATACACACATGCACACCTTCGAACCCCCACACACGCAAGCACCAAACACACACCCACACACATGTCCCGAACACACACTGCTCGCACACCCTTAAGCCCAAAATTAAACATCATAACAAAAATAAAATGTTAGTCCAAATTATACATTATTAAAGCCATTAGAATGTTTGGCACCACAGCTCCATCAATCAATATGCATTCCATTAGTAAAATCGCAATATCTTCCTTGTCATAGATATAATTTGAAATGAAAAGAAAAGTAATTGCCTTCCTCTGAATACAACTCTAGGGTCTGAATACAACTAACTGAAATTTTCTCCTTTATGCAAATTCAATTCAATATACAAACAGAGACAAAAAACAAATAGAGAGAGAGTGAGTGAGAGAGAGAGTTGTATTGAAAAGTTAGGAACGGTACCTTTGCATGCTTAGAGAACTTGTATAGCTTCAACCAATACTATGCATGCACGTGCACACCAAATACACACACCCAAACGTACACTACCCAACCCACACCCAAACGTACACTACCCAACCCACACCCAAACCCGCAAACCCACCTGCCCACCCACATAGACATAGACAAATACGTGCATGCATGCACACACAAACAGAGATCTACTAAAAAATAAGAAACATTACACAGAGATAAATAGCAAGATTGAGAGTCAAAGACATTTACTCAACTCAAAAGTATGAAATAGAACCTTTGCATGATTGTAGAAATGTACAGCTTGAACCAATACCACACAAAAACGCACACACGTACTCGCAAACAAACCCTCTCGCACCCACACACACACCTACAATACCAAACATACACACACAAGCACACCTGCACAGACGTACAAAAGCACCGGACACACCCAAACAACACATGCGTGCATGCATGCACACCTGGACACACTCACGAAAACACGCAAGCCCACACGCACGAACACATGAACACACACCCCATACACCTAAACACACACATGTACATACGCGCACGCATGCACTTGCACGATGCATGCACCTGCCAACACACCCTCATTCATCCACACCCGCACACACCAGACACACCTGCATGCACACACACACACACTCACTCACCCATACCAGCCACATATACACAAGCACGCAAGCATCCCACAACCAAACACGAACAAAGCTATATTCAAAACAAGAAAGAATACTTATGGAGACAAATAGCGAAAGTGGGAGTAATTGAAAGCCCTACTCGAAAGTAAGAAACGATAACTTTGCTTGCTTGCAAAGCTATACAACTTCAACCAAAACCACCTGCATGTGCACCCACACTCGCACGCACGAACATGCTCACCCGCAAGCACACATCCACCCACACACACCCGCATCCATGTACACATACAGATAGTGGTGGACCTACCCATGCCCCCCCCCCCCCCCCCAAAGTTTTAAAAAAATTCAAAATATACTTAATATTTTATTTATAATTCTATAAATATAGCAAATGGCCCCCCTAAAAAAATTTACAATCTCCATATGTTGTTTAAAATTTTTTGAAAAGTTCAATATACCTAAAAACGTCTTCAATTTTTTTCCTATAGTTCCAAAATTTTGTATAATTTTTATATATTATTTATTTTTAAGGATGTGGCCTCACCAAAATTAAATTAAAATTAAGTTTAGGAAAAATAATAAACATTTTAATATGGATCTCTAAGTTTTTTTTGTTATACAATATTAGACTTCTTAATATGGAATCTAAAGTTAAAATACAAGAAAAGTCATTTAAGATTGATGATTTACATGAAAAATAGTTGAGAGGTTTTATCCTGATCTAGACGTCATTGAGTAAAAATAAATATTTAAGATCTCAATTATAGCATTATATGCTTAATGTGACACAAAAACATTTAGATTTTACATGAAACTTGATAAACTAGCTTGCATACTAGAATGAAAGATGACTTTTAAAATATCACTTGATAGTTTTAGGAAGAAAATAAATTCTAAATATTTCATTATAAAAATAATAATGGATTAATATTATTCCATAAAACATTATCGTCAGAAATTTGAAACAGATATTAAGTTGTGTTTTTTAGAGTTTTATTTATATGTCTATGTAACAAATTATTGAGATCTAATTTTATATATAGTCATTTTTTTATAATTTTTTAGCTTTTATTTTATTTTATATAAATGTGTAACACAATAAAAAAGTTGGCCCCCCTTTTAAAAGTTCCTGGTTCCGCCACTGCATACAGAGTCCTACTCAAAAGGAAGAAACAATACATCCACCTGCTTGTTGAACTTGTACATATCCAAATACTTTAAAAACTAACTTATCCTTATAGAATATGGTGGAAGAAATGATAATAACTATTCTTGAACTAATAAAATGGATTATATATATCTTTAGGGTTATAATATATTTATATATATATATTTCTTAGTAAAAGCAGTTATTATCGAAGGGGAGAGAGAGTGCATTAAACCAAGAATAAACATCAAAATAAATAGTTAGTCCAAAGTATACCTCCTTGAAGCCATTAGAATGTTGGGCACGACGACATCTCTAGCAATTAATAAGCATTCAATTTTTTTATGATCATTTTCAGGGATCACAATATGTTCCTTATCGTAGATATTGTCTGAAATGCAAAAGAAACAATAGAGTTGTCATTTCAAAATATAAGGCAAAGTGGTACATATATTAAAAAAAAAAAAAAAAAAAGTGATTCTAGTGTCCAAATATAGCTAATTGGAGTTTCCTCGTCGATACAACTTCAATCGGAATTTAAAGAGAGAGAGAGAGCTTTGCATGCTTGTAAAACCTGTACATATCATCCAGCACTTAACGATGTAGCCTACTTATCGTTTTAGGATCTCATTGAAGAAATGATTCTATTACCAAAAACTAGGATTGTGGAAGAATTTTATCGGCAAGATATATACTACACTAATAGCGTAATCAATAAATTCTTGTATTCGGTCCCTTTTTTCGGACAAAAATGCATATACTTTGACACTTCATGAGATTATCAACACAAATACAGCAATGCAAATAACAACCACTAAAGAGAACAACACAAAAATAAGCATACCAAGATTTGGTTGAAAAGCAAGAGCAAAGTAATGTCAGTAACCCACTTCAATGCAATAGACAAGCAATTAATCCACAAAATAGGATGCAATAATTAATAGAGAAGCCTATACACTTTTTTTTCAGCATCGATTGCAGGAAATGAATGCCCCAACGCTTGGAAAAATTAGTCGAGTTCGCTGTAAAAATTCTTCTGGGGTTTGTCGAAGAATTGAAAGAATTAAAGAAAGTTAAAATTTTCAACATAGTATCCATTTTCAACTTTTACTCGTAGATTTATTTTAGCTTTATGCATCCCACTAAATCAAAATAGATAAAACAACTATTTAGAAAAGCATGGAAACCGTGTGTGCGTAAATTTGTTTTTCGGTGTAAAATGAGAAAATCCAAACAAACAAACAAAAACAGTCTGATAAAATGCCACTACATTACTGACACAATACAATCCTATTGAATTAACCAGAACGTGTACAAAAATTCAAGGGAAATGTGAAAATTTATAACTAAAAGAAAAAACTAGAAAAAAACATTACCACAGAGAGTGAGGGAGGGAGGGAGGGAGGAAGACGCCCAGAGGGAGGGGGAAGAGATAGAGAGGTACGTTTCTTGGATATTTGAAAACCTTTACGGAAAGTATTGCGATGAAATAAGAGAGATCGAGGATAAGGACGAATTATATCGACCTGTGAGCGTGTGAAGAAGCAGAAGAACGATCTCTCTCTCTCTCTCTCTCTCTCTCTCTCTCTCTCTCTCTCTTCGCTACACTCCGGCAGCCAGAGCAAAAGTTTTTTAAGCAACCCCTCGCACAGAAAATGAAATGAGAAAACTAGGAATTATGATTGACTAAAAAAAATCAAAAGAAACTAAATTCATATGGCTCTCTCGAAATTCAATAGAAAAAAATTTAAGAATGGATACTCGAAATTGGTTCGAAAAGAAAACCCCAGTTCAGATTCTATCAGATTTCTCCTATGGAAATAAAAACCCTAACGTCATAAATCTAGCTAACAGGTAAAAGAAAGCAAATCACATCATAAAAGAAAATCCGATTGCAGATTCAATCCAATGAAGCGAAAAAGGAATTTCATATAAAACCAACAGATCAAAAAGTGAAGAAGCAGAGATGAATTGAGAACTAAAAAAGGAATTTTGAAGTACCTCTGGCTTTTGCAGGGAACAACAACTCCGGAGGCCTCTCTTGTTGTTATTGAGAGTTATAGAAAATAACACCTCCCAAACTCAACAACAATGATGATAGAAACACTTGAGACAACTATTGCGCCTCTCCTCCTTCATTGTCTGGGTGAGTCATCGCTAGCTCTTCGAACCCAAATACCGCAATCTCTCTACAGGGTTTTCTTTCTCTCTACAATGTCTCTAAAATGTCTGGGTGATTCTGAGTTGCTCCGTTTCTCTCTCTCTACAGACACAGTTTTGTAATTATGGAGGAACATTGTAAAATAAACAATACAAAACGATATCCTTCTTTATGAATATTCTAGCCAACGGGCTTAATTTCAAAATTCCACTCAGTTAACGCCTTAAAAAAAAAGTAGTAGTTTTGAAATGAAAATATGAAATACAACGGCTAAAATATGAAATACAACGGTAACTAATTTTATGTTACGGGAATTTCTAACCTTTGCTTTGCTTGTTAGTCATTTTTTATATTATGAAGAATATGATTAATTTTCTTTTTCAAATAAAAAATTTGTTTGTGTGGTTGTGGGATATGCTAGCCGCTCAACCTAGTACAACTCGGTTTCTGATTTTCATTTTTTTCACACACACGTATATATATAATCTTTAATAATGTATTTCACCATAGCTGTTACCTTCAAAGCAAACACAGAGCCTATACTCACAAGATATGGAGCCTTGTAGCTGACCAAGGTAAATTAAACCCCATTTGGATTGAGAGATGATACGAAATGAGTTGAGATAGTTTGTGAATAATAGTAAAATTTAAAATTGAGATGGTTTTTTTTTTTTTACGTATTTGGATTGGAAGTGAGATGAGATGATTTAAAGTTGTTGGATAGGAGATAGACGTGTATTCCACAAATGATTGTATAGTATTTGTAATAATTTTGTTTTATTTATATATATATTTGTAAATAAGTAATAATAATTTTTTAAATTACATACCTAATTTTTTTTAGAATATAATTCATAATAAGATTATAAAATGACAATATTTTTATAAAATCAAATTCTATAAAATATATCAAATAAAATATATTTTATTTACAATATTAAATATTTATAATTATTTAAGAATGTCTGGTCTCTCCCGTTGTCCTTTCGTCTGCAAAAGCAAGAAAGCACAGTCTGAGAAAGCATAAACAATAGGTCATTTGTCGTTAGTGAAAACAATAGAAACTATGTCAAAGTTGGATAAAATAATGTTTGGATTAGAGAGTGTTTTAAACCAAACTACGGCTAATTGAGATTATGGGATTTTCTGAGCAAAGATAACAATTGATCTGCAAAAGTTGACCTAAACACAACACATTATATGTTTTATTTTTCAATTGATTAGTGCTTCCTAATTTGTGAGTATTTCATATTTTTTAAAGAAGAGGATGGTATCTCAATTTTATTGATAGCCCTCATTTTTAGTGGAAGAAAACCGTGGTTACAACCAGACACCCGGAAGAGTAACTCACATATTTACAAAACCCTTTTATCTCTTCCACTATGACCGGTAAAAATTTGGAATTTGGTCCAACTACATAACCTAATATGGCCTCGCTTACACTCAGGGGAAAGGCATTGTTCGCCTGTGATGTGGACGGCAAGAAAGGTCTTGTCATCTCTATATGTTCTTTCGAAGTGGCAAGCCTAGTGCCTACCACGTTGGTTTTAGCCGGCTAGTTAGTTATACCAAAAGGGACTAGCGAGAGAGTTCCCGTCAGCTCCATCCGTATAATTTGGTGTGTTCAAGCGGGCTCATGGCCACCAAGCGATTGTGGTTGTGCCCATGGGCAGGGGGTTCTATGTCATGCACACACCAAAGTGCACTAATTATTTTCTTTTTTCTTTTTCTTTTTCTTTTTATTTTTCTTTTTCTTTTTTGTTTTAGATAGTCTTTTCCTTCAGACTGTTCACCCAGGTACGGGTTCGAGTACCCGACTATACCTAGACTCGAGCATGTGATGCTGCCCAGATACCCACTTGGATTAACCCAAGCCAGGACCTAAAAGAATCTGAGTTTTTGAAACCTAGAACCCAAGTACTCAAGTTGTACCCGAAAATCCAACCGTATTGTACATGGGTTGGGCATAAGTTATTTTTCTTTAAAAAAATGGGTGGCAGGTACCGAGTTTTAAACCCAGTATCCGCCTCATGTACCAGCACGTGCCCCTAGATATGGACGGGTGGATAATTCGGTTATCAACCTGAATAACTGCCTCTGAAATCTGGTTATCTCGATTCTAGACTTGATTGGAAAAAAATTAGCCCAAATGAACACTGCTAGTTTTCACACAAATTAATCTTCAATTCTTCATGGGTTGTAACTCCAATATTTGAGTCGTCTTGATGGATTCTAATCAATTAGCATTTTTATCAAAAACTCTAGCATAAAGTGAGAGATATAAATATACAAATATATGTCTTATCATATTTATTTATAATCATTTGAGTGAATTTTTTAAATGTTATAACTTGTAAGATTTACTTTATCTATGAATCTCTCTTCCACACTAAATTCAATAGAGAATGGAATTTCTATTAGCATACGACCAGGTGGAAGATGAATGTTTGTGGGCGGTGGTGTTGAGTCATAATTTTTTATTGAGTAATTCTATATACAATTGTGAAATACGTAAATACAACGTAATCGTTTTAAAAAAAGTAAGGTTCACTATTAAAAAATTAATTTTTTTAATGTGAGTCTCATATTTTATTTACTTTTTTCAAAACGATTACGCAGTAGTTATATAATTCACGGTTATAAATATCTTTTTCCTTTTTAATTATTAAGAAGCTTGGGGATTAAAGTTGTGGAGATAAAAAAATTTAAAAAAAAATACTAAAATCCAATCCTAGAATCGATGCCGACCGACATTAATTGGTTTGAATCAAACTTGTTTTATTAACAAGAAAGTGTATAAGGAGGCAATTAGAGATGGCTTTTATATTAAGCATGACTATACTAACATCGAACTCGTTGTGAGTCAAATAAAAGATATCTAGGTGAAAGAAGCTAAGCACACCCCCTAAATCCTATTTAAACCATAACTTCGCATTCATTTTATTTATAAGGAATTGTAAATTTTATTTGATGGTCGGATTCTAGTTACCAACGCTATGAATTTGCCCATAAAAAGATGGCTAATACTAACTAATTTGTTTAGTGATCAATTCTAAGTTTAAGCAAATGTGGGTTCAATAGACAAACTGATAGACCAAAATATTTTTTTACCCACAAAACTACTACGTGAGTGTCTAGTTCCATCAAGCAATCAATTCCCAAAAATAAGAAAGATGGTGTTTCACACGGTCCGCATAGCCCCGTGTACTATTCATGCGAGATGGATATGTGGGAATCTCATGAAACTCTCTAATGGCTTGTTTGGATATTTAGAATATCTTAAAATTTTGTGAATAATAATGAAATAGTTTGAATTAAAATGTTTTATTAAACTTTGAGAAATAAGAGAGAATCTTAAATAAAAATATTATAAAGTTAGAAAATTGTTTAAATATTATTTTTTAATATTATTTTTATTTTAAAAATGTCATGCTATAAAACCTCTCCCTCTCCTGCAACGTCTGCACACCGCTACGTGGAATTTTTTTTTTTTTTTTTTATGAAACAAAAAAGTGGGTTTTTAATTTTTACATTTTCCCACCGTTTCCCCCCTTCCCCCACCATTGTCCCCCAGCGTCCCAACCTAATTGTCACCCCCCCCCCCCCACCACACATTGTACAAGAAATCTTGAGATAAATTCAAACTAGTGAATTATGGCTACTCTCTACATTACCCAATGAACTGTTAAAATCTTGGTTTTTATCCTTTAATTTATCTTCATCTTCATGGTTATCCATCAATGGTGACGGTAGCTCCAGTCAGCTCTTTGACTCTCTGGGCTTGGCGATCCCAATCGATTCAAGCCAAAAAGAATAGCATGGTCACAACGCATGAGCCTTGTGCAACAAAAAGGCCAAGCCAAAGTCCTCTAAAAGCATACCTGAAGTAAAAGCTCAACCACATTGCAACCGGCATTCCAACAAGATAGAAGCAGCTGAGGTTGATATTGGCTCCCAGTTTAGGCTAAGTTGTTCCTCTCAGGAGGATAAAAGTGGTTGGGGTGAGGGAACATGCTCGTTTTCGAGATGACGGAGAAAGGAAGAAGAGTAGGGAGAAGTGGGAGAAAAGTAAGGACAAGTAGAAGAAGTTTGAGCATGGAGAAAAAATCAACGAACAATGACGTGGGAAAAGAACCAAGTTCGGTGTGTAGTGTGCGACTGAGAACCGGAGGTTGAGTAGAGTTTTTCTTTTAAAAAAGATGTATTGTTTTGTATGTTTTGTTTAGAAATTTAGAAAAATTGTATTCGATTTTGTATTTGGAATTTGGATAATGATTAGGTAATAATTAAATGAAAAGGTTAAATAATTAAAATTGAAAAGTATTTTGTGTTTGAATAATATTCGAAAAGGAAATTATAAAGAATATATGAGAACATCTCATGTTGCCAAACAAGGCTAACTCAAGATTTCATAAACCAAAAAACCAAAAACAAAAGCAAAGTGGCTTAACTTTTTCAATTTATAGAAAATGATTCGTTCAATTTAATTGTGTGCGCTTACAAAGCCATGGATTTAGCACATAGAATTTCTATGATAGAAATGGACTTTTAGATCTTCATCTATACCAAGCTGCTTTGATCATAGTTGGAATCACGTGTAACATTTATCTTGATATTATGACTTCGAACCAATATCATAAAGGGTACCATTTATCTTGAAATTTATTATCCCTAATAGTTACAAAATTGACATGACATTCTACGGGACTTTGTAAATGTAACTGGGGACCGGACGACAAATTCAAAACGAAGAACCTAAACAACCAACAATATATTCAACCCAATTGTATGAAAATGCTTGCTTCTATTTGGTCGAGAAGAGGAATATCCAATGAAGCTTGTGCGTTGATGATCCCCATAATCTTAAGGTAGAAGTACTGCATGTATCAGTCCACCTGGGATCCACATGACTTAAAATCCACCATCAACTGGTTCAACTTCTTGTTGCTTATCCTCTGTTGGATGATCCTCATAACTTGTTCATGGCTGTTAAAAAACAACAAATCATGTTGGCATGGTAGAGGATGACATGTTAAAAGGAACATAATTTGAACGTTATTAGCACTTCCAATAAATTCTTCATTCTATCTTTTAAAATATATCACTAAAATCCACTTTTCTATTTTACATACCGATTTTTACAATATATCATACATTAGTTTATCTATTTTTTCTTTATATCATTTAAATATTATATTTTTTAATATATCTTATTCATTTCAAATAAAGTAAAAAGTAGAAGATAGATAAATAAATAAATAAATAAAAAGTAGATAGAGAAATGAATTAAATATTTATACAAGTGTAAATAGTACTGTTTCATAGATGTAGAGATGATACTGTAGCAAAGTAGATATTAGTTATAAGGGCAATGCTAGGTACAGTCTCCAAATAGGGACTGCAATGCAAGATTAGGCTATTTTAATTTTAAAATTTTTTAAAATTATAAAATTATCTCATAAAATGATATTTTATCTCATTTAATAATGTGACTGCACATACAGTCCCCACTTGAGAACTGCAAATAGAATTTCTCTAGTTATAAAATACATAATCTATTAGATGGGCTATATTAAACTATTTCTTTCAAATTTTACAAAAATATGAATTTTACATAACGCATTGGAAATGCTCTAATTAGAATGTGTTAAAGCTGCAAGTCTTTGAAAAATGTAGGTTCATTTGAAAAACTTATTATTTTTTTTTGTCAAAATAACTTTTTTATTACACACTTTAAACTTATATCTAACATGATTCATGAATCCACGGAAATTACATGACATACCTTTGAGGTAGCGCAGGAGGAGCAGAAGGATATGCCAACATATGGGCGAGCTTAAGGGCATCTTCATGCCTGTTAATGACATGGTTGAAGCATAAATAACGACCGTGGGACGAGATGTTTTCGAAGACACAAATGTGGGCATCCACCAAAAAATCAAGATCAACGGTCACGAACACCCCGTCTTCGTACATCTCAGCCGCACCTTTCAAATACGGGTGAGTAATGGACAAATCAGGACCGCCCATCAACAACCCAGCATTGAGGGATACCATATTCACTCCTCTGTCCATTGCCAAGGCCCACGCTGTCTTCTCCGCCACCGTTTTTGACAGTCCGTGCCACAACTGTACGTTCATGGTTTTTTTTTTTTTTTTTTAATTTTAATAATCAATAATTAATTTGATAACTCGAGAAGCAATTTATATCTATTAATTGTCTATAAGATTTTTTAATTTTAAGAAAATAAATCCATCTAGCTATTTGAAATTTGTTAAAAGTTGAGAATAATAAAAAAGATTTCTAAATAAATCGAATTTGACATACCTTGAATTTACGACACAAATTGACGTCACTCCAATGTCTCTCTTCTAGATCAGATGCCATGGATTTACGATCGTCTCTCCAAACGACGGCGGTCGCGGAGGACGTGAAAACCACTTTCTCAATCGATTCCGTTTGTGCACAAGCTTCTAGCACATTGTGTGCTGCCCTTACCTCCACTTCCACCATGTGTTCCTGCACCTCCCATAAAATAATAGATTTTAGATGCAAGACTTTTTTCCTTTTTCCTTTTTTTTTCTCAAGTTTTTACAATCTTCATAACAGAAATAACACAATGGGTATACACTAAATTATAAAATTATTTTTATTATAAAATAGATGTAATATATTATATAAAATCATATCAATTTATAAATTTATAAATTTTTTTATATCGTAATTTTTTTTTATTTTATAACTACAAAACTTCTATAAAGATACTAACTTGCCTTAAAAAAGTGTTTAGTGGACTTGGCCAGGTTGGCCGAGTCAGGTTACCTGGTGCTGGGTCTTGGGCTTTACGTACATGTTATGCCGGTGACTATTACGTACACAAATAAATTATATAAAAATAAATTTATAAATTGACATGAATTCGAGAGATTCATTAAATCTACTTTATAATAAAAATAACTTTACAATCTAACGCACCACATCAAGCCATGTCAGTTTTATAAATTTACTTTTATATAAACTTTTTATGCCTAAAGTATTTTTCTAAAATTTATATGTAACTAGGTGGCTAGTACTCGATCCATTAACGAAGGGAGCTAGAAAATTGAAGAAGAGAATAATTGAGAACTTAATAAATAATTACATCATACGAAGGTTGGTCTTGTGGTGGCTCAAACGCGTAGAACAAGCCAGAGCAGCCTTTCAAAGCATCGATTATGCTCTGATAGTCGAAAGGATCTGAACGGAAAATCTTCAGCTTCGTGTTATCACAACTAAGCCTATTCAACTGCGATTCATGATCTGATGAAGAATTAAACACGAACCCAGGCCAGTATAAGAGAAAAGAATTAAATATATATCAAAAGAATTAGCAAAAGATATGGGGTTTGAGATAGCAAATTAACCATGGTGTTGAACCGTAGCGTGGATAGTATAGCCTCTCTGGAGAAGGCGCTGGACCAGGGTAGAGCCCAGCCGCCCTGAGGCGTTCATAACGCAAACTGTACTGTTTGACGTCTGCTGAAAAGAAGCTGGCGCCATTTGTGGCGTGAGATCAGACACAGATAGAGAGAAAACAAAACGTATGGGGCTTTTATAAGAGCAAAGTCACAAGAAAACTGAGCACATGTGTATAATTGTTGTTGGACTCGTGGATGGGCAGAGACCGGCAGAGATGTGGGGGGGGAAAGAGTGGCTGGCATTCAAAGAGCGTGGTGAGTAGATGGGCTGGCAAATGGCAAGTGTACGTATGTGATCTTTATTATTATTAGTAGAAGAAAGAAGAAGAAGAAGAAGAGGGCTGATTGAGAGAGAGAGAGAGAGAGAGAGTAGGTGCATGAACATGAAATGTTGTTCGGTGGGAACGTGTGTTTCCTGATGACCAGCTACGCAGCCACACATTGGCACACCTACTTAATTACCACTAGAAGATCAACGTCAGATTTTTCTGTACAAAGTTGATGAACAAAAACTCGTGTACTGCGACGCCTACAATCAAATAATTTTTTTTTTTTTTTTGAGCCTACAATCAAATAATTACGTGATCATTCAAATTTTATGTTCATTCCTAGTTCTTGATAACCTTAATGCATGTTGCATGTCGTCGAAGATTGAGGAGCTTTAAGGCTCGTTGGGACACTTATATTTTAGAATTCTAGTAGTGAAACAGTCAATAAATAATAATAAAATAATTTGAATTAGGATATTTTATTAAATTTTAAAAAAGAAGATAGAAAAAGTTTAATAAAAATATTATAAAGTTAAAAAATTATTTAAATATTATTTTTAGAGCTGTAATCGAACCGAGCCGAGTCGAGCAGAGACGGTCTTTGGCTTGCCAAATTCGGTTCGACTCAAAATACTCAAGCTCCAGCTCTAAATTTTTATTTATTTTTTATTCGAGCTCGACTTGGTAAATTAAATTCTCAACTTGAGCTCAGCTTGAATTGTTTATTTTTTTAATAAGATTTAATAATTAATAAATTAGATTGATAAAAATAAAAAATATAATATTAAATTTATACAACTAACAAGTATAACCTCTATTGAATTATAAGATTTTAAAAAATTTATAAATAATTAATATCTAACTAGTTGATATTTATCCATAATAACAATATATTATATAACTACAGAAATTATTAATACATACACATAATATGATAGAATATATTTATTTCATATATGATTCCTACATATATACTAGTATATGAAATTATTAAATCTTATCGATTAATTATTGGACGAATTATAAAATAGAACTATGATGAAGTATAGTCAATATATCTACATAAGTCATTAGGTTACATATTATATATTTAATTATAAAATTGATATGCTTATATTATTAGCTAATATATATATGTATATATACATAGGTGTATATATATATTTATCAATATATGAATGAACTTTAATTGAGTCGAGCTAATAATTCAACTCGGACATAAACTAGTAGACCTTAATAAGGCTTAGTCGAGTTGAGTCGAATTTTGTCGGGTATGTGTCATTTATTAATTGAGCGGATATCTACTTTCACGAGTCGAGTTCGATTCGAGTTTAATCGAGTGGACTATCGAACAGACTGATTTATTTACAGTCCTAATTATTTTTATTTTGAAGTTTAAAGATTTTGTATTGATTTATGTGTTTTGTTTTTGTGTAAAAATTGTAATTATTAGATAAAAAGTTGAAGATTTAAAATTAAAAAATATTTTATATGTGTTTGAGTGATCGATGTTTGAGAAAGAAATTGTGAGAACTTGATTTTAAAAAAAAAAATCTCATCTTATCTCATTACCAAAACTTATCCTAATCAAACACTGATTCAATAGTTCTCATAATATTTCAAGATTTCTATTGGCCAAATCCTGAGAGTTAAAATGTAAAGTTATCATTTTTTTTTTTTTTTAAGTAAAGGCTTAGAGATGTGAGGACGACCCTCGTATTTTCCTCAATGAGAGATGGAAGAGAAGGACAAGCCATGTGACCAAAGAAACAATATTTAAAAAGACGATTAATGACAATTTCTTTCTCTTACGTTATATTAAATGATACTTGTAAGCGCTGTGTAGTCGTTTTGAAAAAAATGAATAAATATGAGACTCATATGAAAAAAAAATTAGCTTTTTAATAATGGACTCCACTCTTTTTCAAAGCGACTATATGACATTTACACATTTCATAACTATATCTAGCATTACTCTTTGACAATATACATGCTTATAATATTTTGATAGCCACAAAGATATATGCGAAATTGTCGCGCAGTTGTCTAGACATAAGGGGCATGCAATATGCATGTGAGAAGTAATAGACACATAATATTTTTTACAACATATATTATAAAATAATAATATTTTTATAAAATAATGTTAGTTTATAAGATATTTTTTCCTTTTAAAATATTATTGTATAAAATATTATGTATTTATCATCTTTCTACGTATGTTCATTTCCTCGTACCACCGGTCCACTAGGCGCCAGCCCCGTGATATTGGCCAAGGCTAGCTGTACGTAATATCGTTATGCTACAGTTGCTACTCGATCGGACCATTTATTTTGAGATCCCATCAGAAATTAATCTTCTTTCATATTTGTAAAATGTGTACTCTAAAAATTTACAAAAAAATTTATTTCTTCAAATGTTAATTATTGATACCGAAAGTCATTACATTTGAATTTCAAAATTTAAATTTTAAAGTAAATTAGCAAAATGAATATTGTAAATAAAATTATAAGTAAAAGTGTAAATACATGAAGCACTACTCTATTTAGTTTTGGATAATAATAGTCATGTTATTAATTATATATTGAGCTTATAAAATAAGAAAATCTTCGGTGTCGCTTTTTTTGACATGAAAATTATTATAGTCACAAAAATATTTTACAAAAATAAATTTACAAACTGATATAGTTTCATATGATAATTAGATTTACTTTACTATAAAAATAATTTTATAATCTAACGTACTACATTATGCCACAATAGTTTATGAGTTTACTTTTGTAAATCTCTTTAAATTATAACTAAAACATTTTACTTTTTTTATATATCCTTAATTTTTTTTATGTTTGCAATATTCCCTAATTTCAAAAGTTACAAATTTAAAAGATTGTTATCACCAAATTGTGGCATGTTCATATTATTTTCCAGAAAACTTGGACTCCATCTCTGACTAGGGTTGACCAAGTAATATTTAAGGGTCGTTTGCATTCAAAACCCACATCAACCCACCTCAACTCATTTCATCTCATCATTACAACTTTATCAAATTTCTATACAAAATAAAATAAACAATTTAACTTTTTCAAATCCCAAAATAACTTTCTCAAATTTCCACACAAAATATAATAAATAATTCAACTTCTATTCTACTATTTATAAACCATCTCAACTCATCTCAACTCATCACTGAATCCAAACCACTCCTAGTCTCATCGTAAGTTTCAGCTATCCATCTTCGGCCCTCACAAAATAGTTGGTCGGTTTCATTAGTGTTGGCGGTATTTTAATAATCAAAGTATATAATCCACTGAGTTAGGTGATTTAGGTAGGTCTTGAATATCCATACAACTTTATTTGAAGGATACAAACTTCGATCCAATGTCTTTTTAAATCTTTTTTATCGGTTGCCATTAATTGAGATTTGCATAGTCATTTATGTACAAATTATTGATATGCCTATATGTCACTGCCACGCTAGTCCTCGAGTTGGAGATGCCACAACCATACCTTACGGTTGGGATGCCGGCCTGATTATCCTCTTCCGGAGAGGGTTAGGCAGCCTAACTTAGGCCCTCCAAGGTGGATCGGCTCACCACCCTTTAAGGAAAGGCAGATTCCTTGTCTATTGATCGAGAATTCTAAGAAAATGATTGGATAAGATTATTCTACCCAACCTTAAAAAAGATTAATAAAATCATGGCAATTTGTAAGATAACGTAATATAATCCAATGGAATTATAATCATATTACAAAGCAGTCAAAGAGAATAGAGTGAGAGATGAGAGAGAGATGGGTGGCATAAATGACAAGTCTGAGAGATGAGAGATGGGATGATTGGACAGAATGGAGGCCGATAGAGTGAGACCAACGTGCGAGTGCAACATGAGAGAGAGAGAGAGAGTGATACTGATAGAAGAAATGAAGAAGAGAGGAGGGGAGACTCGGGTTAGGGCTTAACTTTAATCCAAAACGACGTTGTTTGATGTTATTAAACCAAACGACATCGTTTATTATTATTATTTTTTTTAAAACCTAGTTATAAAATGATGTCGTTTAACATATTTCATTTTATATAAGAATAAAATAAATAAATAAATATATATCGGTTGGATCATCGATTTGAATACGGATCAAACTAGAACTGAACTGATCAACGTTGGTTTCTATGATTTTGGACTGTCGACCAACCGGTTTTCTACCGATTCCTATGGTTCTCGTTCAACCCTAATTTTTAAAAAACTTAATAAAACATATTCAATTAAATAATTTCACTATTATTCACAAAATCTTGAGATACTTTTAAGCATCCAAACATGTTCAATCAAAATATCTCAATTTATAAATGTGATTTTATAAAATCTCTTTGCATATAGAAAAGGGTGAGGAATATTATCCATCTCATATTGTTTAGAAAGAAATTATTGAAATTTATAACTTCAAAAAAATAAAAACCAATTAGATCATTGAGAGCAAAGACGAACCGCCGGCCGGGCAAAACTGGAAAGAAAAGCCGTCAAAATTACTTTCAGACGCTTCGTATACCCAATCAATACAGTCTCAAACACCCACTTCCTCTCAAACTGCAAGACGGCCCGAATTATGAAGACCGACCCGCAAAACCCGCAGGGGCTCGTGATATCCGCCACCGAACCCATACGATCATTCCTCTCCGGGGCCTCCAAAGATCCGCACCTTTCTCCAGAGCTCCAACAGATTGCCTTCGATCTATCTTCTCAATGCAATGTTCCGTACAAGTCGCTTCGAGCTCTCTGGTTCGCGTCCCCGCCATCCACCCGACCCGCTCTGATCCAACTCTTGTGCGGGTCCGAGTTCGTCTTCACCAGCCCCAAACCTAGAGAGAAGGTAATCCGATTCTCGATTAAGGTAGTTTGGTTGCTAGGGAATTCTCCTCTGCGTTTTTGCTTTTTTTTTTTTTTGATAAGTAAGAAGTAAATTTTATTCATACCAATGAAATAGGCTGTACACAGGAAATACAGAAGAAAACACCTAAATAAATTCTAGATTAAGGAAAATGCGTTTTGGCATTAAATGGTATCACATGAGAAAAGAATTTGATTATGGTTATAGGTTCTTACATTTTCTCCGCAATCGAAATGGAGCGTGAGTTTTTGCTTGGTTGCTGTCTTGCTGAGAAAGCTTAGAAACAAATGTTATCGAATGAACTTGTATTGTTTCCTTATTTTCAGAGTATGTCCTAGTCTGTGTTTGTTAGCTGACAAACATGAGGAAATGAAAATACAATTATTTTTATATTTTAGCCTGTCAAATTTGAACAACTGTAGTTAATTCCATTCTAGTGTATTTTTTAGTTTAATCAAAATACTTGCTTATCGGTTTCGGTTCTTTCTTTCTTTTTTTAATATAGAGTGAAGAATTGAAAGCGAGGCTGAGTAGGCTTGCGGAATTAGCAGAGAGGAACGCGTATCAAGAGCTCGTTAAGGATATTACACCGAAGAAGGATCCTGAGCCTTTCTCTTCTTACAAGGATCAACTGGGCTTCGGTAAGTTTTTTTCCCCTTCTTTTTCTTTTTCGTTTTTGTAAGTAATTGAGTTTCAATAAATCATGAACATATAAAAGCTCAAAGTGGCAATTGGGAAATATCCTTTTCAATCGATCTCTATGATCTTACGGAAATTGATAAAATAACTTGCACATTTTCTGGAAGTATTGTTGTCTTTATTTCATGAAATTTTGATAATGTAGTGTGATATCTCATCCAGTTTTATATGTGTAATATACTAGATAGGTAGATCAATAGAGGTGATCTTAATATCCTTTGAATTGGCGTACCCTTTTTCTTCCTCAACTGTGTATGGATGGAATTCGGCCATATGTTCTGCAATTACTTCAAGTCATTATTTTTAATTTTATTTTAGTATCTAAGGAAATCCATTTGAAGGGCCTTGGAATGGACCTAGGGATAGGTTAACTTATCGGTAAAAAAATCACGACTAGGACAGGTTGAACCTATTTTGGCCTGTTTGTGCCTTTCAGTTTGGCTAGATTTGATTGAAAAGAATCCCCCGATTTTGTTTAATTTCAACAACTCGTCTATTTCTCATGTGGGCTGAATAATTCAACTCGACAAGTGAAATGAAGGTTCCAAATCCCAATCATATTCTCACAAATGACTTAAAAAGTTATGTCCCTCCACAGACATCAGCAAAACACCGTCGCTCAAAAATGCGAGTGGGTCCAGTGACAAGACCAATTTGAGCCATTGATTCATTCAATTCAGCAATAGAGCCTTGGCCAGCCTTCCACCTTCAGTCAGAGCTTTCCACTGCAATCTGACTGGTTGTATAATCCCGATCTTGAACCTTCATGACAAGAGCAGTCACCTATCTTGATCAATGCCTAACTTGCTTTGCTTACAACATGAATCCGAAGTCGATCTCGTTGGATTTCATTCTCTCCCAGCCAAACCATGTGGTCCTAGATCCTTCAATGAATCTTTGCTGCAACATCATGTTCACCCAGATTGACACCACTTGCTTCACTTTGTTGGAGTGAGAAGTGATGAGATTGAGGGTGTTTTGGTGAGTGACTGGAAATAATGGAACTATGGTTTTTTGCAGAGGTTAACTTTGGGGTTACTGGAGTAGGAGGCCATAAGGAAGTCCGGTGAGGATGCCACAGTTGAAAAGAGGGAAGGAAATTTGAGATTTTAATTAACGTTAGTCAGGTCAAGTGTTTGGAACACCGAACCTTAGAACCATAGACAACCCAACAGGGCGTCACCGTGTCACTTCCAAATGAAAATCAGCACCAGAACTTTCCTAATTGGCACTCCAAAACACCCTCTCTTCTTAGCTTTCTCTCTTAGAACTTGGTCAAGAACCACCATTTTCTTCTCCAATGCATGAACAGAAATATCTTGAGCAACAGTATCACCACTATTTGTTTCTATAGCCACAATCCGAGCTGTGAGCTGATGTTCTCTGAGAATATTCATGTGTGAAACAGATATCACCCAATCGGAAATTCTGAGCTGACTTCCAACCCGTTTTGGGTTGGCTTGGTAACCTCAGTGGTAGCTTTGTTTTGGAAATGGACTTTAAATTTCGATCTGATTGGGCCAGTGCATGCCTTTTCGGGCTTGTTTATTGCCAAGACTGTTTTATTGGTTTGGGTTTCTACTTGCCATAATTGTGATGAATTGAGATTGGATAATCACTTGCATAGCATTCATAAGTTGGGAAGTTTTATTGTCTATCCTGGATAAATGGGGCAAAATTGAAGGTCAATAATGTGAAAAATACTTGAAGAGCTACTTGATTTTCTGGTATCTTTATTCTCTTGACTAGGCGTTTTTTTTTGCTTACTTCTTGTGTACCTGAGTTGCACCTTTCCATAAATGATTATTACTTATCAAAAAATAAAAGGAAAATACTTGAAGAGATTCTTGGGAAAAAACGAGAAAGTTGTTAGCATTGTGGTACTGATCATTAACATTTGTGAATACTTGAAGTTTTCCATTGAAGGATCCCCAAGTTTTTTTTTTTTTTTCCCAAAACTTCAGAAAGCTGGAGAATTTTGTCTGGTAATTTATGCTTTGATTTTGACTCTATGCTTTCCAAAGTGACTAACCAACTTACTTATAAAAAAAAGTGAAGTTTTTTGTTTCTTACAGTTGAATCACGCCATCTGATTTTGCACTTTTCTGTTTCCAATTTTCCTTTTATTCACTTTTATTTTGGTTTGCATTTTTCTTTATTTATGACTTTAGATCTTTTGTTTTGTATGATTTACATATTCATTTGGGCGCTCTGAAGATTTAGTCGTAATAATCTTCTACAGGATTACATGTTGTGCTTACAATGTTTACCGGCTATTTGGTTGGATATGCTGCATTCAGAGCGTTATTTAACCACAGTCCTGTCATGGTAACTTCTGAATAATTATCCCCTTTCTATATCTCCTGTCACTTTTAGTTATTATTCCTTCTTCATTTTTTTATATTTAATTGTTACTTCAGGAATTCTCCTGTTTGATTTCACAGTACTAAAATCAACAATACGAATCCTTCTTTTTTTTGTTTTGTTTTGCAGAATGCTGCTGGAGGCATCCTTGGTTTGGTTGGTGGCATGCTTGTAGAAACACTTCTTTTCATAATCAGAGCTTCCAATAAAGATCTTAGACCTCCATCTTCTGCTTCGGAACTAAAGAAGAATCAATAGACTTAGATCTTAATGTTAAGAGATTGGCCTTTTTGTCTATTCTTTAGTCTGTTCAGTCTTGAGATCTTATGTCAATATTGTTGAACCAGTTCGCCTACACATTATCTGGGTGTGTTGTAGCCTTTAATTGCAAGAGTTTGTCAAGGTTTATAAATAGCATTTCCCAAAAGCATTTTACTCACTTAACGAGGAAAATAATGATGGTAGGTAATCGCAGAAATTAAAATAGGCACGTTTTGACATTGACATTACTAAAAGATGGATTAAAGCATCCACATTGTCTTCATAGAGCTTTGTTTCTTCCTCACTAATGACCAATTCGTATCACATATGAACCGATTTTGTTGAGAGTTTTATAAATAGTAATAAGATAGTTTACGAATAGTAATGAGATTGTTTGAGTCGAGTATTTTTTGAGTTTTGAAAAAGAAGAGAGAAAAAGTTGAATAAAAAATATTATAAAATTAAAATATAGTTTTATAATATTATTTTTATTTAGAGATTTGAAAAAGTTGGAATTATTTTTTATTTGAAAGTTTGAAAAAATTGTAATGATTAGTTTAAAAATTTTGTATTTAAATTATTCTTAAAAATAAAATAGAATGAAATAAAATGAGATCAGATGAAAATTTTATATATGCCCAAATCTGCCTTAGAATTGCTTAGGCAGAAATTTTAGAAGATAAGGAACTAGTTGATGAAAGAAGATGAGATTGTCGAATGAAATTATTACACTGAATTTATTCAAAGTCACACAGGCTTTCTTGTCTTTTTTTGTCACCGAGATTACATTTACAACATGATCAACACTCTTCAGAGTATGATACTGTTTAAATAAGATAGGGCTTATCTATAAAAATTCATCATATAGAAACAAAATCCAGACCTGATTTAGACATAAAGATATATCATGGAAGGTTATCTCTAAGCCCATTAATATATCAGATGAGAAATATTATTGCTCATTTTGGTATTAGTTTAAGGTTGCGTTTGGATATTGAAGTGATTTTAGATGATTTAAATTTATTTATAAATAATAGTATTTTATAGGTCTATTGAGATATATTTAAATGTAAATATGTTAAGATAGATTTAAATTTTTTTTTTTAAGTAATAAATTTCATCATTATGTGTTGAGATCCTCTCAAACAAAGTATTGAAAGACAATATCAGTCCAGGTGGCATCCGTAGAATGGTCCTCACGTGACATCACGTGGGGGTGGGCTCAAGTAAGGATGAGAGAGAGAATCAAAAGTCAAATTACAGGGTATGGGAAATGCATGGGAACCTAGCAGCCTGTGGGCGGAAGAAGAGGCAAAGGGAGATGGACCTTCTGCTACCCCACCACCTTCCTTTTTCTGTTCCTTTGTTGTGTATACTCACAGACAACTACTATTCATTTACTCACTTCAAGTTGAGACTTTCAAATCCCCAAAACCACATGCCTGTCCCCTTGATTTTCAGTCTGTCCCTGGTTTTGAAACCTGGGTTTTATTATTATTATTATGTACACTTTAAAATTTATGAATAAGCCTTTACACCCGATCCAAGAAACCCATCATAAAGTTGCAAAAGTAAAACAAAAACATATATCTTTCTATCATTATTTATTGAATTAGGATCGGATCCAATGGGGACTTCCTAAAATAGAGTCTTGAGAATTGGGGGGCTCTTGTTCACAAATCAGTATAGATACTGGATAGAATACACGCTGCATATTACTGAAATGATATAATTTAATTTATAAAATTTAGATATTTAAATTTTACAAATTATATGTAAATTATGCGCTCTCCTTACTTGTTTCTAGATTAAAATGCAGCTCCCATTTACATCTCTCTTCTTATTATTTTGAGAAATCACACCATCACCAAATCATAATTTCTTTTCAATATGAACTCTCAATTTTCTTATGTATAAATATATATAAATATTTATTTATTTAGATGCTGTTTGAATGTGAATTGAGATGAAAATTAAATAAAATATTATTTTTTTATATTATTATTATTTTAAAATTTTAAAAAAATAAATTATATATCATATTGTATAAAAATTTAAAAAAAATTATAATAATAAAATAAATTGAATATTTTGTCCATCCAAAAGGGTCTTAATTCAAAAAAAAAATTAGTGTTGAAAAAAGAAAAGCATCCATGCTCGTGAGCTAACAAACTAGTTCAGATAAATCAGTTGATACTTTCAATCATTTGATGTTTTAGTATTGTTTTGTATCAATTAAAGGTGATTTAAAGACTGTGGGACCCGCTTTTGAGTCGACGGCGCTAGTCTCGTCAACACATCACGCACTCCTCGTGACTGGTTCACCGACGCCGATCCCACCGGCCGTGCCTGCTTCTAAGCCAACCCTCACGTGAGCTTTGACACGTGTTCTCATCTCTGTCCCTCCCCAGTCAACTTAGTCATCATATGCAACGGTGAAATACCTATATATAGTTCAAAAATCCTTTCGCCTCGATTGGAAGTGATAGCTCTAACTCTGAATCGAAAGCGAGAAAAACCCAACGTGCAATTCTTCAGCCATGAGAGCTGTTCTTCTGAGAACCGGTTCGTACGCCGTCCAGTCTCCCCCGGTCTTCCCCGGTCCGGCCCAAGTCTCTCTCTACCGTCACGACTCCGCCCCCAGCCTATTCTCCTGCGAGAGGAGCTCCGTTAACTCCCCGAGGACTTCTCTGCATCTTGATATCAATCGCCGGAGAGACGCTCCGGCCATGGCGAGCGGCATTCGTAGGGCGTTTTCGGAAAGCGATGTTATTCGGTCCGAAGTCCGATTCTCCAGACTGACCGAGGCCGGATCTCGATCTTTGCCGGCGAGAATACCCGAGGAGGAGTTTCTCTCAGAAAGCGACGATGATGGAATCGGATCGTTGTCAACCATCGACGGGATATGGCCGGAAATCTGGATTCCGGTTGAGGAACCGAATTTCCCCGGCGACGGGTTCGGTAGAGGAGGGAAGAACCGAGGCGGAGGCGATGGCGGCAACGGAACCGGAAACGGCGAAGACCGGAGCAAGATCGGAGCGTACTACTTGGAAATGCTAAAGTCAAACCCAGGAGATTCACTCTTGCTCAGAAACTACGGAAAATTTTTGCACGAGGTACTTGAAACATCTTATATACTAGACTTACTATTTATAAAAAATTGAAATCAGAATCTGAAAATTCGTGGTTGTTTGGACTGTGATCGATGGAACTGAAAAGGTGGAGAACGATACGGTGAGAGCGGAGGAGTACTATGGGAGAGGAATATTAGCGAGTCCCGGAGACGGAGAATTATTGTCGCTGTACGGGAAGCTGATATGGGATACACAGAGAGACGGAGATAGAGCCAAGTCCTACTTCGATCAGGCCGTTCATGCCTCTCCTGATAACTGGTAATTTTTTTTTGGATAATCTGAGAAAATAAATAAACAAATCATAAATATAATGTTTTGATTCGATTGTGTAATAAATAAATAAATAAATATTTGGTGCAGCACGGTGTTGGGGTCGTATGCAAACTTCATGTGGGAAGCGGAAGACGAGGAGGAAGAAAGCATGGGCGCCTCGCCGGCTCTGGCTCCGGCTCTTTAGCTATTTTTTCCTCTGGATATCTTTTTTCAGCAATGTTGATATTTTAATCTAATTAGTAATCTAATTTTGTAAAAAAAAAATAGGCGCAGTATATGAATTTTATAATGGTTAATAGAGTAATGATATATGTATAAACTCAGAGTTTGTTTATACAATCCATCTCATCTAATCATTACAATTTTATTAAATTTTCACGTAAAATAAAATAAATAATTTAATTTTTTCAATTTTTAAAATAAAAATAATATTAAAATAATATATTCTAATAAGATTTTATTTTTAATTTTAATCTTAATTTATCTCATCTATCAAAACAAACTAGGTCTAAATGTACACTCTCGCAGGATATTTATAAAAAAGAAAAGTGAATTACACTGAAAAATTCACTTTTTTATTTTTATGAGACTTTGATTTTTTATAAAAAGTTTACGCAAAACTTATAAGTTCAGGTATAATTTATGGTTTATAATCACAATATTTACATGTTTGAATTGATTCTATGCATAAAGAGAATTAAAAAAAAAATGATCTATGCATTTTTAGTTCACGTCGTTCACTTTTGACTTAGATATTGTGAAAGCAGAAGTGAAGGGCGAGTCGCCAATGCACAAGTCAATTTGCTATTTTAATCATCAAGGTCGGGGTTTCTAAAACATATCATCTACTTCATTTGCAATGAGGGTTATGGAGACGTTTAATAATCTAATGACCGAAGAGAATCACATCTATACATTATGTAAATTTAAATAAGAGATTAAACAATATATTATAGAATAGAATAAAATAAAATAAAATTCAACTCACACTAAAATAGTCAACTTTAAATTAGAAAATTAAATATTCCATATAAATTGAATATTTTAATTCCAAATCAAATGAAGCGAATCTCAGTCCTCCTACCCAGGTTCGTGAAAATTATATGCTCTTGTTTTGTGTTTAACTGAAGAAAATAACCTCTTTTGAAAAGGTCTCTTAAAGCCATGGCAAAGCAACCTGGGACAGAGACGTCCCTGCACAAGTAACAGTGCATTAACATAGGAAAGCTCGTAATGATGCTTCTTACTTCAAAAATACTCATGGCCCATGGGAGTCTCCATGTGACTTTTTCTCAAGTTTTGTTCTCACGGTTCTATTTAGGAAAAAGACCACAGAGCAGCCATTGCAGCAGTCTCAACACAAATGCTATCACCCACAAAAGAAAGAAACGAAAAAAAGAACACAACAAACAGCAAAGATTAACAGAAAACTATGATAAATCTACGATGTCAGATACTGTCTTTACATACTGTTCCCCTAACAACAATATATACATAACAATAGAACTGTAGATTAATGCTTAATTTGAAAATCGATTTAAACATTTTATCCCCGAACCTCCGACCGCCACGCATGACGGAAAGCTGAAATCTTGTTTTTGCCCCGAGACTTCCCCCACATAGTCATCTCCAGTGGCTACAACATTTGTTAGTGTAGTCCACAGGCAGATAGACGGCCATATATTGCTTTTATTTGACGCTAGTCTGTACAGAAATCAAGTAGATAGCAAGGAGAACAAGCGCCTAAACTAAGCAAGTCTGGCCGCCAGTGGATGCCGATGGTTAAGATTTATTCTTGCTCACCAGCGTGGGGGTAATAGAGACAACTCCGATGAAGAACAACGTGGCAATTGATTGGAAGTCATAAAGATCCCCGATGGATTGCAACTCTCCCAAAGTTAGTCCAGCCTACGCATATAGCAAAAGAGTCAGTAAGCACCCATAAACTGCAAACTCCTATCAAAAAGTGATTTTAGAGCTAATAATTCAAGAACTCATCAAACTATAGAATTCTTCTTGAACTAATACTACCTCAATTCCTGAACATCTCAACGGATGACTTGGGCTTCAAGACTTCTTACATTGAAATCAATTGGGTTCCCCCCAAACACCATTAGACGATAGTATTTTGTTTTAACAAAACATATAACATTTGGATTAATGTAAAATTCTCTGATAAATGAACTACCGTGCCAAGAGAACAATCTTTCTACATCCCAAAACAATCATATTAAAAATACTGATTGGATGGACCAACAAAATCTCAGCCTTCATTACAGGAGTGCATGTGCTATAATAGAATCTGGTTTATATCCATATCATTTGAGGCAAGCCCAAACTCGGTTAAATATATGACCAGACTTTCACCCACTATATCTTTACAAAATTCCAAATGTTCAACAGATACAATACCTTGACTGTGACAAAAGCTGCAGGTATGAGGCCGATTAGGGTTGCCAGAAAAAAGGTATGATATGGCACATCAACAATTGGTGAAGCGAAATTGATAAACGTATTTGGCAATGTTGGAGTCAATCTTAGAAAAAGCATGTAGTTCAACAGCCGCTCTCTTCTTTTAGCCACCTGGAAGTTAAAAAATTTGGAATAATTTATTCCAATTTAGAATAATTTATTCCAATTTGATGATTATTAAAGTCAAAGACAACCACCAGGAGAGTGAGATTCACCTGGGCTTGAAAGAACTCTAGCTTGTCAGGCCACAGAGAGAAAAGAAGGGGACGGCCAATAAGCTTTGAGAAGAAAAAGCAAGAAGAAGCACCAGCAGTGGCAGCAAAGACGACCAGAGCTACACCTTTGAGGACTCCAAAAAGGGATCCAGCCAGCAATGACATGAAAACAGTACCCGGAATCATAAATGTCTGCATGAAAATGTAAACCGCGCAGTACCCAACCAGGACTTGAGCAGTGTAGTCACTTGTGTAGCTCTCAAGGTGATATCTATGGAACAAGGAGGGAAAACAAAAAGGATCAATGTAGCATTCAACAAAGCACTTGTAGCGGGGACCGAGAAATAAAAGGGGAAAACTTGTGATGATATGAACAAGCCAAATCTTTTTTCTATTTTTGTTTGATAAGTAACATGAGCAAGCCAAATCAATAAAAGAAAAGCACGAATAAAATATATGCCAACATATACAAGATCGCATTAGTCCTTAGCTACAATTTCCTTCCACTTTCAGTAAAATCCTAGGGTCCATTACTGGTGTAATGCCTACTGTATTAGGCGGTCAAGAGCAAGTATCTTGACTTCCTCGATTATTCCAACTTTCTCTTTGAATGTTGAGTAGTCACTTCATGCAAAAAGAGAAAAAAAGGCCAAGGAATGGAAATGAACCAGATCCAAGCCTCTCAAGAGCCAACTTACTCAGTACCAACACTCGGTATTAATCCTTTTCAGTCAAATGCTCATTCATTTCACCTTAAGCAACAACATAACATCATGCAAGATTTAGTGGCCAAGACACAAGATCAACCTTCAGTTCAGTTGGATCCTGACCAGAATAAGATGATCAAGTGCCCTGCCTAGCAGAACATTTGGTACCAATATCTAATGACTACATAAATAACTACAGATGCAATTAACATCCAGAAAAATAGGCAAGCTGAGGTAAGGCAACCTATCTGTCCACCCAGCCTAGTAGGTATGAGCTGTAACAATTTTGCTTAGTATTTGAAATCAAGTATTGGAATTCTGCGTCTGGGAAGGTACAATTGACAAAAAAAAAAAAAAAAAACAGAAGGAACAATCACCAATCCATTTTTTTATTGAAAAATCTTTCCAGGGGTCATGGTTATCGAGCCTACAATTAATTTAAACAATAATGAGATGGAGATCCAGGAAAAATCATCACTTTTTTAATTGACTTAACTCCGTAAAAAGACAAAAAATGTTTTACGTCTAAAACCAATGCTTGCATACTTGGTTTCTGCTGGAGGTTTATATGTAAGACCATATAGAGCTGCGAAAGACCAACACTACTCTATGTTAAAAACAAATCTGACCACAGGCAGATATGCTAACATAATTAATGTTCTTTAGGCAAAAAACCCTCATCAGACCCACATGCAGATGTGCTTGCATTATCAACATACCTTATCAATCATGCAACAAAATGACGCAAAAATGGTACTGATCATAAAATTAGCTCTTTGAATAAAATTCAAATGACAAAAACCAAATTTATAAATAAAAGGAGTTCGTGAAAATATATTCCCTTAAAATTTGACTCTTTTTTCTCTGATAACCCAAATATCTCTCCCAAGGAAATCTCCGGGAAAATCCATTTATTCTCCGAGGGGTCCATATGCATCCAAGGACAGTTTTTTATCCAAATAGAACCAATTTCGCTTGATGCAACCATGAGATTTCAAAATAAAACCAGAGAAAAAAGAGAAGAAATTACCGGAGGGTTTGAATGTCTTCGAGTGTACGAGGGAGTTTGAGAAAGCTGTAATCCGATGCGGGCATGGTGAGGTAAACACAGAGAAGGCCCAGAACGAAGCCGAAGACGACCGTGGAAGCCGTGGCCACATCCCGAAAGCTCAAGGGAAACTTAGATCCGACGGCTTCCACCTCCCCATTGCTCTTCTCTCCCTTCCCCATCTCCAAAACTTCTTCCCTTTTCCTTTCCTACCCTTTTATCCCAGGATAGAGAGAGTGAGAGGCAGAGACAGAGATCGGGAGGAGATGGGTTCACTCTCAATCGCTTCGTTTGCTTCTGGGAGGGACTTCCTGCTTCTTGTGGTTGGTATTCCTGTTTCTGTTCTTTAGTTTCTTGTTTTTCCTCCCTCTCCCTCTCCTTATGTAGGAGGAAAGAAACGGAAAGTAAGGGACAAAGAATATTCCCTCGAAAGACATTAAAACCTACCTCTTTCTTTCTATACATATGTGTACCTTTTTTTTATATCCATATAACATATTTCTAAAAATATTTTATAATATATATTATAAAATAAAGATATTTTTATAAAATAAAAAATTTTATAAGATATTTTATAAAAATACCTTTCTTTTTAAAATATTATTGTGTAAAGTGTTGTGTAATGTATTATGTATTTATCATTCTTCTTCTTCTTTTTTCCATTTTCTTCTTATTATTATCTTTAATTTTCTTCTATCAATTTCATCAATCAATTCTCCCAATAATTACCGCGTCAGCATCACGTGAAATTCACAAGATTATCATATGAATAAAATTAGATACAAGTTTTAAATATATAAGTTATATACAAGTCTTTTATAAAAAAGTGAATTATATTAATAAAAAATAGTTTTTTATATATACTTTGTTAAGGTGGAGCCCATTTTTTACAAGAGCTTGTAAAAGACTTATCTATTTGAAATTTGTATAAATTATTTATCTTATCACATATCCTCCATTCAATTCTCAAGCTAAAAAAGAACAAAACAAAACACCGTTCAATATTTATTAATTATTTAAGAGTTATTTTATTTTTAAATTAATGTATAGAACATATCATCTATATCATTTAAAAGATAAGATTTAATTTATAATATTTAAATTTTAAATTTATCTTATAAATTAAATTATATCATGTAAGTATTTTATTATATGTGTTCTATATATCGATTATTAATCTATATGTTATTAATAAAAATTATAACATCCACTTTATAATTTATATGCTATTAATAAATATTATAATATCCACTTTATTTATTTGTTACAAAATTTAGATAAAAATTCTATCAAAACTTTAATCCGATTTATGAATAACAGAAAAAGTTAAATAAGGGGGAACAAACTTCACCTCGAAATTCAAATTAGATTATTATTATTATTATTATTATTGGAATGAGGGTGAAAATGTCTTAAATAAAAACTAATATTAATATGTACGTAACTTTATTTATTTATATTAATTTTGAGTTGGCCGCTGGAGTAAGTTAGGGTATTGCTTGGAGAAATTTTTACTAATCGACACGAAAGGCTACGAAAAGCACGTGGAATAGCGAGTGGCACGACAGGCGACAGCTGCCTGAGAAATATCCTCGTTGTCGTACGTCAAGCGCCGCATGTGACTGTGCCCTTCTTATAGTGCCCCGCTACGCCACTCCGGTCCTCTCAAGCAATTTAGGTTCGATTTAGAGATTAATTGAAATAATTTTAAATGAGTTAAATAAAATATTATTTTTAATATTATTATTATTTTGAAATTTGAAAAAATTGAATTGTTTATTATATTTTATGTAAAAATTTAAAAAAATTGTAATGATAAAATGAGATGAGTTGAGATGAGTTGAGGTGATTTTTGAATCCAAATAGGCCAAAGTATTAGTAGTGGACTCAATAATTTTTGGTCAAAATTTGATTAGAGAATTTATTTTTATAAAGTTAGCTAACTACTTTTCAACAACATTAAATAACAGACTCTCCAAATCTATCATTATTATATTAAAATATTAATTTTGATATTTTCATTTGTTTTAATTCTAATTATAATTTAAACATTTTTTCGTTATTAAAAAAGTACACATTAATTTTCTAACGTTTATATTATTCCTAACAGATATAATTTTCTAACAGTCTTTATTTTTACAACAGTCATATTCTTTCAACTAATATATTTTTTCAACGGTCATATTTTTTCAATGGTCATATATTCACAATGGATATATTTTTTTGTAGTATTTTTGCACGGGAGGAACAGCAGGCAGCAGGAAGATAATTTTTTATAATATTTAACCAGCCCAAGGGATTGGCCAGTGAATAAATCTTGGATTAAAATTATTATTCATTTATTGAGTTCATTATAGTGAATTTTTATGTAATCTAGCTAAACTTTGACAAAAATTTGATTAAATTGAGTAATACTCTTAGATACATTTTCGTGCCACATGCCCACATGATTATTACTTCATTATATTCTTATAATATAATATAGTTATGTTTGGAACTTAACTGTTATCACGTAATTTTATTATTATTTATAAATTATTTTATTATTATTTATAGATATTTTGAAATATTCTTATCATCGAGATGTCGTTTCAACATGTTCACGGGCTTTTCGGCTATCCAAGTATCCAACTTTCTTCCGTCAATGATCTTGCAAGCCGATGCATTCTTGACCAGATAAATGTTTGGTTGCAGCTCTAGATCTCATCAAAATAACGAAAATGCCGACCACGTTCCGTCTGTCCGCCTAATTACAGTCTAAAACATATGATTTAATGTAGTATATTTTTTAATATTTAACCATACACGGTGATATATTGAATCTGTCTTGTAATAAAAGGATACTTTTCAATTTAGAATCGGGTTACTCTGCTACCCAGAGTAGCCCGCTCTGCTTGACTAATAGTTATTTTTTGTAATTTTTTTTTATTTGTCTATTCATATTTTTTTAATATTTTTAAATATTTTTAAAAAATAACAAAATATATGAATACACTTAAAATCACTTTATTAATAATTAAGTAAAACGAATTTCCGAGCAATCAAGTAGAGTAGTCACATTTAATAGACAAACTAGCTTTTTCCTTCAATTTAACATGTTATTCCAAACTGCATCTGTTTACTAATTTCATTTTGTAAGATCTTTTTGTAAACTAACCAGTGCTTTTACTTCGTTGAGATCTGTGATCAATGTGTATATTTGACTCGTACTGTTTGTACATCTCTCAGTCTTCTATCCGATCGCGTTAAGGCTTGGAAGTTCACATATAAATAGGGTTAACACTTAACACAATTTTTTACGCAAAAAAAAAAGGGTGTGTTTTGTTTTATTTTATTTTTTAAAAAGAAAAAAGAAAAACAGGGTTAACGTTAATTTTTCTTTAAGAATTAAAGAAGTTAAGTAAAAATTTTAACGGATTAAAAAAAGAATTCATTTTGTAATCTCAAATTCAAGTCAAAAGCAGAGATATTTTAAATTCAATCAGTTCATTTATATTAGCATAAATAATATTATTCTCCCTTTTGTTTTATTACTATTATTGATCAGAGTGAAGCTCAAAGAGTTAAATGGAAGGCAAAGCCGCAAAAGGTCAACACCTACTATTCTCGTATAAAAGGTAGAGCTTATACAAACTCCTCAACCTCCACACACACCATATTTTTTTAATATTTTTTTTGAATTTATTCTTTTTAAAATAATTTAATTTTTCTATTCATTATTCATATATTAAATATTTGATGAAAGAAAAAATAATAAAAATTAAAAAATGTGTTATGTGTAGAGGTTGAGAGGTTGTGTAGATTTTTTGTAAGAGTAATGTTATATCACACTCTACTATACATTACACTCTCCACACACTTCACATAATTTTTTTTTTCACTCCAGCACGTTAGGTGTGCTGGGCTGCTTCACACATTTACTCTTTTTGTAAAATGTAAGGTGTTTATTACAGACTAGATTTGCTGCATTTTCAACCCACAAAAGGAGGAAAAGAAAAAGAAAAAGGTAGGAGACATTAAAGTTGTTTAAGGCTGCTTTTGGTTGGATATTCTAATATCTAAATATCTAATTTTTAAATCAATAAACTCATATTAATTCAAAATTGATTTATACGTGAGATTCATAATCTTTTTCAACTCAATACATTTTTACAGTGAGACTCATAATCTTTTTCAACTTTTTATAAATACATCTAAATTCACCTTAATATCCAAACACATCTAAACTCATCTTAAGTGGGCCACACGTAACTCACTTCACTATCTCAACTCACTACTATTAATAGGGGTGTAAAAAAAATATATGAACCGGTAAACCAAACCAAACCGAACCGGTGGATTTGGTCCAGTACCGAGTTTGGTTTGGTCCAGTACCGAGTTTGGTTCGGTCCAGTACCGATTTTATTTTTCTTAAAACCGGTCAGAATCGGTTAGGTTCCGGTTTTTCTTTTTTGTTCATATATATTATAATTTTTTATATTGTATATAATTTTTATATAATTATATATATTATATATGAAAATATATAAAATAGTTTTGTATTATATGATAAATTACTAATTAATATAATATTAAATTTTAAAATCTTATATCACTATAGTTTGTAATACAATTATAATATATATTATAATATATTACAATATATTATTACCATAGTATTATATATCATAATATACTATTATATATAGTAAAACCGGAAGTATCGGTTTAGGGTGTAATCGGTATTGAATCCGTTATTGAAAATGCAAAACTAGTGCATACTGGTTCGGTCTTAAATTTGGTCTAAAACAGGACCAAATTAGACCAGTTACATCCATAACTATTCATAAAAAACTCAACTCAGCTCAACATCTAAGCGCAGCCTTACACTTTGTCATTTCAAGCAAGATCCGTCATTTATCATTATTCTATACATTTTTGGGGCAAATTCCTTGGAGATGCTTTGCAAATTTCTTCGTCATTTCATGCAACAAATTCAGAGAGAGAGAGAGCTTGGACAGACAATATTAACGAAAGAGTAATGATAAACACAATATTTTAAACAACATTTTTCACAACACATATTATAAAATAAAGGTATTTTTATAAAATGATGTTAGTTTTATAAGGTATTTTATAAAAATATCCGTCCTTTTAAAATATTGTTATATAAAATATTGTATAAAGTATTGTGTGTTTATCATTTTTCTTAACGAAAATCTGAAAAGTAGAAAACTACAAAACCTTTTTCAAAAAGCCATTGAGCAGCTGGGATTGTGTCTATAAAATTAGTGAGACAAGTCTACAATAAGACAGCAGCCCAAATAACATGTACACTTCGTGGGCTCAAAGGTTGTAACTTTGCTAAACAGGATGATGCCATTATTCAGCTACACATCAATGTGTTTTGACTCCAACCCATTGCTTTAGACAACTCTCTCCATTTTCAACCCGTATCAAATTCATCGATTCGATCTTCATTTTTCCATCTTCGGTAACTTTAAAACGTCGCTTAAATATTACATTCTTATTCGAATTTGAAGATGTCAAATGAGAGATACATAAAAATGAGTCTTACATTAGTTATATTCTCATATAAATACTTAATTTAGACAATATTATTAGAATAATAAATGATTAAATCCCTTAAATTCGGATAAAATTTTGAAGACTTTGATACCTCCCAAGAGAAAATAACCTCCAATTCGATGGCATGTTCCCCAATAAGCTCTTGCCCCGCGAGCGAGCTATATAAGGGAGTGTGAAAATGGTAGGTTAAAGGAAGTTGAAATGTTGACCACATTTTATAATCAAATTACAGAATCTATTCGCTAGCGGAAAATGCTACTGTGCCCCTAAAGTAAACCGATGGATTTGCCCACTTGACGTGGCAGAGCCACGTGGTGGCCGTCAACAATTAAAAAAAGAGTGGGACTATTATGCCGTCCCAGTGTTTTTTTTTTCACATTATTTTAATACATTTAAATACTTTTAAAAAATAAAAAAATACATCAATACACTTAAAATCACTTCCTTAATCATTAAGTAAAAAAAAAAATTATTCAAGCGGTCAACTAAAGCGGTAAGAGTGGGGCGGCAGACTATCTTAAAATTTAAAGACAAAACTTCTCAAATCCCTATCCCATTTGAACGAGATTTTTTATCTCGTTTAGTTATACAGATGAGATGAAATAAGATAAAAGTTAAAATTGAATAAAATATGAGAAAATATTATTAAAATATTATTTTTATTTTGAGATTTAAAAAAGTTCAATTATTTATTATCTTTTTATGTAAAAATTTAAAAAAATTATAATGATTACATGAGATTAGATATTTTTGATTGTATAACTAAACCAACCCTAAAAATGCTCGGTCCGCTCTCCCATTTGTTAATCAAGATTTTCATGCTTTTAATATTTGAGATTCTATCTTTACCTTTGAATAATTTTTATTATGTTCTTGGGCGTGGTATAGAATATGGCCTTTTTTTTTTTTTAATTTTTTTGTCATTGTGATATATTGACTTTTTTCTAAAGAAAATGCATAGAATTTACACATTTTAAATACTGGAAATATCATTTCTTCATAAACTATGATTTGGTCAAACATAATTATAAGTTTTGATTTTCCCGGCAATGTTTTTGTAGATATGCCATGTAATTGGTTCTACGAAACTCCTACTTGTCCTCTTCTTTTTGAATTTTTGTTAATGTTTAAGGTCACACAAGGAGCATCAAAAGACAAAAAAAACGCACATATCCTAATATGCTCTTTCCATGAATTTGTTATAATCATTAGAGTTGCTCTGTAGGAAGCCTTTAATCATAACACTTATCCTCTATGTTGGCACCATCATAATACCTAAGTTAAGAGAATAGTGGTGAATAGAAAAAGTATATATGTTCATAATGATTTAAAAAATAATAATTTCAATCATAATTATTTTTTAAATATAAACTCTAATATGACTTAATTTTTGTTGGAATTGTTATTAATAATATAGGCTAATCTTTCCAAGAGCACAATATTAGTTTTAAGATAATGCTACTGGGACCGACATTTTTAACCGATAAAGCTGACCGATAAGTGTAAATGCACTTTTTTATTTTTTTTGTTTTTATTTCAACCATTTTTTTATATATTTTAAAACATTTTAAAAAAATAATAAAATATATATGAATTTACTAATAATCACTTTCTTAACCATTGAGTTAAAAAATTAAAATCACAATCAATCAATTTTATCTTTCTAAATAGCATTTTCCTTATGATGGGAAAAAAAAAAATCAATTATTCAAGTGAAAGAGATGCCACGAATAACATTGGTATTTGTCACAGTTTCACTTTTTAGGTAAATGTCAAGCTGGGATTAGTAAATAATATGCTTGGAGAAAAGGAAAATTGGACATCAATTTAGGGGTGCTACCCGCCCCCTAAGGGGTGGGGGCACCCCTTCCCCGCACCCCCGTCCCGCATGGGACAGGGGGTGGGGTTTTCACCCCCATCCCTCGCCCCGGTTGGCGGGATGCGGGGCGGATTCCCAATCCGTCCCGTCTCTTTTCACTTAAAAAAAAAAATACTATATTTATTTTATTTAAAAATATTTATAAGTGTGAAAGTAATTAAAAATATATTTTTAAATCTAAATTATAAATTTAAATTTTGTAAATATGACTATAATTTAAAAATTATGTAATTTTTAAATTTGCTAGTTCATATTTTATATAAATTGTAGTGTATTAATTTTTAAACTATGTAATTTTTAAATTTGTCAATGAACAAGTCTAACAAATTGTAATATATATTTATATATACACAATTTATAAAATATAAATATATATTTATGTTTATATATATATGTATATTATATATATATATATATATATATGGGGGTGGGGGAAATGCGGGGCGGGGTTGGGCCCTCCCCGTCACCCGCCCCCACTAGGAGCTCTAAATGCGGTCTTTTTACAAATCTTTCTAATCATAACAAGTCTAGCTTTTTTATCGTTGGTTTTTTTCTTTTTAAAAATTTTACACATGCTAAATTTATTTGAAAGTTGTGGCTTGTGATGTATGAAAATTGCGGTGTGATTGCAGGTGTCGTGTATGAGAATTGCGGGTAGATAAGTATGTGAATTGTGGTTGTGATATTAGCTAAATTTTGAAAATGTATTTAAGTCAAGTCAATAAAGATGTTCTAATCAAACATTTATAGGACAATTCGAAAGCTACCGGAGTGAACTCGATTCAGGGGACAAGCTTAACCTATGGACTGGATTTTAAATAATTTTATATACAACTATGAAGTGCGTAAACGTCGCGTAATCGTTTTGAAAAATAGTGGAGTACGTTATTAAAAAATTATTATTTTTTTTATGTAGATTCTATATTTTATTCATTTTTTTCAAAACGATTACGCGACAGTTACACAATTTACAATTATAAATATATTTGGTTTGTACACAAATTTTTTTTTTTTCTCCTTTAGGGTGGACTTCTGCGTGAAAGTCTGTACAAGACGATGATCCCCCAGCTATCCCAAACTGCTACACCGCAGTCAATTTGGTCCACATCACCCCCCGCCGAAACGTTGACCTATCCCTCCTTAGCTTAACACCCATTTTTATTGAACTGTAATTTGAAGAAAAAATAATTGGGCAAGGACAGTAGAATAAAAATGATTTAGTTATAAAAAAAAAATTTATAAATTGACTAATTAGATTGATATTTGATACGATACATTATATTATAAAATAGATTTAACTTATTTATCAATTTGTGATATAATTTTATAAGATTTCTCTGTAATTATAGCACTTTTCAATAATAAATAATTCAAAATTTACTATTCATTATATTGTTCGCGTTAATAATATAGTAAATAGAAAACAATTTGACCTATTTCGTGTGCAATCTGCACAAGCTTTCTTATAATGACTTGTATGCGAATTCTGTATAATGATTATTAATAAAAAATAATTAAAAACCAGACAAATAATTATATATTATAAATACATGTATCTATCCGTTCACTTTTGCTTTTTTTTTTTTTTTTTTTAATGACCTCTTATTTTTTTTTATTAATATTTGATATATTTTCTATTTTCATCAAATGATTAGACGAAATGATGATAATTAAACAAAATAAAGAGATGTACTATTATTTATCCTAATTTTATCATCTTAATCATACTTATTGATATGCGGTAAAAACTAATACGATCTTAGATAATAAAAATTGTTTGAAGGGTAGCATTTTTCAAGGATAAATTATCATTTTTTATATGTATATATATACACACACAAAATATTATGAATGATATTTTCAATTCATTCACTCATTTCACCATTGTTGATATTGATGATGTTCTCATTTACTCTAAGTCTATTGATGAATAATGAAAATATTCACATTCGTTTCTTGACATCATTAGACGCAATGGTCTTATTGTTTCTACAAAAACTAAAAATAAAATTATTTCAAACCAAAATTAGATTCATTGGTTATGATATTTTTGAAGGCAAAATTCGATCTATCAATCGTGCTATCGAATTTGCTGATAAGTTCATTGATTTTATTCTTGATAAAATCGAGTTACAGAGATTCCTTAGTTATCTCAACTATGTTGCTGAATTTTACAAGGACATGAGGAAACAATATCACCCACTCTTCAAGCGACTACATTCCAACCCTCCTCCTTGGACCGAAGTTCATACTAAAGGGGGTGACTAGATCTTACTACCGTTTTTCCTTATTCCTTGACAAAATTTATTTTAACAACATTCAAACTATTTTTTGAAATATAATAATTTTCAACAAAATCAAAGAATAATATATGCTTTTGTAAGTCATACATTTTGTTTTTCCATTTTCGTTTAACACGTAGTTTTTTGAATCATAAAAAGTAGCATGATAATATGTTCTCTTATCACAATTTTTAATAGAATTATATTAATTATATAAAGAATCAAATCAATTTCAAAAGCTCTATTGATCATAGTTAATTGACTGTGATAAATAAGAGCCATCATATCTGAAACTGTTGGAGATAAGGAGGAGATACATACATACATATATAAGTTCTTCTCCTTAGAAATCCGTAATTTTATTGACATACCCTTAATTTAATTGACATGATTAAAATAAAATTATTGACATGAGAATACTTAATTTATAAGAAATTTTAATTTTAATTTTTGTAATAAATTAAATATTATCATATTAATAACAAGAAGCACGCCGTGTGTGTATATATATATATGAGTATAACTAGACAAGTCTTATATAAATCTTTTGTAAAAAATAAGTTCTACTAATAAAGAATAAATTTTTTATATTTTTTTAAGATAAAAATTAGTCTACATACAGTCTTCAAATGGAAACTACTCATACAAACATATATAGTTATGTTTAAAAAAACTTTAAAATTATAATAATATTCTTTTTAAAATGATTTTTTTTTTCCTTCTATCCTTATTCATAAATGAAATTGCTAATACAGTTCTCTACTCAGTATTAGAATTTCTCTTAAGATATAATATACAATTTTTTAGAAGGATTTGTAATTTGTATGAAGTTTGGCCTAATACAAATCATTTATATATATATATATATATATATATATTTTTTTTTTTTTTTAACGCCTTTTAACATTCCCAACTGTCTCTACGAGCGGTTACTTACTCCGTGCGAAGCTGAACGGTCAAATCCTAACCCTACGCTTGATTTACTTTGTCAAATCCTAACCCTCCCTAACCCTAGTCAAGATACCTCTGAAGCTATGCACACAGGATATATATTATATATACACCCCACCGCCCAACGGTCTCGTTCTCTCCCTGCCATTTTTCTTTCTCACCGAAGCTCTTCTGTAGTCGAGAACTCTACCGAAACCACATTAAAGATCGCCGTTACGAATTTGTAAAAGCCTAAAAAGACTCCTCTCGAATCTTTACCTTTCTTTCTTTTATGCGTGCGTTTTCACATTTGCTGATTTTCTGGTGTTGGTGTCGTCTCTACGGGAATCATCACCGATGGCGGAAGCTGAACGGTGCAGGTTTAGTGTAGGTTATGCTTTGGCCCCCAAGAAACAAGGCAGCTTCATCCGAGACTCCCTCCTTGTTCTTGCTAGGTCTCACGGCGTCGATCTTGTCCACATCGACCCCACCCGCCCCCTCGTCGATCAGGGCCCCTTGGACTGCGTGCTCCACAAGCTGTACGGAGATGACTGGAATCGGCAGCTCACAGAGTTCCGCCTCCGTTACCCTAATGCGGTCATCGTCGACTCCCCCCACTCCATCGAGCGCCTCCACAACCGAATCTCCATGCTACAGTTCGTTTCGGAGCTTAGGATCGAGTCGCCGAACGAGACGTTCGGTATCCCCAAGCAAATCGTCATCTACGACAAGGAAACCCTCTTCGATCGGCAAGCCTGGGAGAGCCTTAAGTTCCCTGTAATCGCGAAGCCCTTGGTTGCCGACGGCAGCGCCAAATCGCACAAAATGAACTTGCTGTTCAACCACGACGGTCTCAACGAGCTCAAGCCCCCGATTGTCCTCCAAGAATTTGTGAACCACGGCGGGGTTATCTTCAAGGTCTACGTCGTCGGCGTGTACGTCAGGTGCGTGAAACGCAAGTCGTTGCCGGACATCTCGGAAGAGAATTTGGGTACTGTCTCTGAAAGCGTATTGTCGTTTTCGCAGGTATCGAATATCGCTACCAACGAAAAGGTCGACGACAAATACTACAAGATGATGCATTTTGACGACACCGAAATGCCGCCGCAGAGTTTTCTCACTGATGTCGCCGATGGGTTGCGGCGCGCCATGAAATTGAACCTGTTTAACTTCGACGTCATTCGGGACGCGAGGTTTGGGAATCGCTACCTTATAGTTGATATCAATTACTTTCCCGGATACGCGAAAATGCCGTCTTACGAGACCGTATTGACGGATTTTTTCTTGGATGTGGTTAATAAGAGAAAGGAGATAGTGTATAGTTGTGACGAAGATATGACAAAGATCGTCAGCAATAGTTTTTGCAGTGATGAAGATAAAATTGGCCGGAAAGATCGGACGGATAGTTCGATTAAATTCTGACTTAAATGTAAAGAAAATAACCCCGTGAATTGGTTGAAGGGAGTAAGTTGGTAGTATTGAGTTTAGGTAGGAGATGGCTTTGGCACAGTAGGGAAATGATTAGGTTTCGATGATGGGTTTTAGATTTTTAGCCTCTTGACAGCAATTGCATATTGTTTCATGTTGATGATTTATATTCCTTCCGCAGTTTTACTCTGAAGATAGGTACTAATTTCTCTATTACTCCTGAAGGCTTTAGGGAACTTCAAAGTTGTACAGGCTTCGAGTCTTTCTTTGCTTGAAAAACTGATCTTACCTGGTGGCTTTGGCACCTTTAATGAATGAAATTCGTCATTTTGTCCATTGGAGTTCCCTCTCAATTCGCTGGGGTTTCTTGCCCTTTTATTTCTTTCTTTTTCTTTGAATAGTTAGGTTGTCGGTTTGTCAATTTTGTGCCTTTATTGGCAAGATGTTTCAAGTTTTTTGTGGGGCTTTGTATTTAAAAGTTGGGGCTTAGATTTCTTTCATTTTCATATTATTTTTAGAAAGAAACTACTTTGGAAGATGAGGTTTCGGTACTTAATTCATTAAATGGGTATGTCGATTCACATGCGAGTCAAAGCAAAACTACACTGGCACTCAGATAAAACTGGAGGGTTGCTGGGGTTCATTTTCTCACCCACCGCGTTCACAATTAATTATAGACATGGAGGCCGAAACTGCAATTGGCAGTGGGCAGCATCACCTATGGGCTTCATAGTTCACTAATTCGTGTGGCTTCATGGTCAGCTATTGATGCCTGTGCCATACTGCCATAAATAATTGGGCAGATGGTCACTGTATTGAAAGAGCAGAGTTGATGAAAGCCAATCATTTCTGCTTATAGGCAGGATGAATATTTCTTTATTTATTTATTTATTTTTGTTTTCCTGCCATGCTAGAGGTATTTTGATGGATCATGACAGTGAGTACCAATGACTAGTACCGAAACAAAAAAGATGCAGTTTCACCTATGGCTTGGATTGGAGATGACAAGCCAACTTGAGGTAGCCACCAGCCAATAATTGACTGGGTAAGGTCGAGTCTGGAGTTAGTTAGACAGGTTGGCTTGACTTAATTTGGCTTTGGCTTGAAAGGAATTATGGAAACTGATGAAGCATCCTGGTGGTTGGCTTTTATGTTCTACTAATTAATCTAGAGATCAGCTGTTCCAACCTCGAAAATCTGATCTGCTATCATTTGGCTCGACCCAAGTCATTGAAGATGAGGGATATTGGCATGACTAACGTTTCCAAATTCTTGTATTTTAATAGATTCTCAAGTGACTCTCGAGTTTCTGGGAGTTTTCAAGAACAATATTTCAAACATTCCATGAGCAATCCTGCATTTCAAAATTTTGCAACATTTATTACATTTTAAGCACTCAACTTTTGATTCATTGCATCCCTTATCAATCTTGTACTTTTTTTTTTTTTTGGGTTCATCTTTTAAGTTATCCTTATGGCTGCTGTTTTGCTCTTCTTTGTCACCACAGCCTGCGGGGAGGGGGGAATAAATAAAGAATAATGCTACTCTCACCACTCCTAGTCCCGCTCTTGGTTCCTCTCAGTTTAAAATTATTTTTTAATATATTTTTTTTTACTTAATGATTAAGTAAGTATTTTTTAATGATATTATAATTTTTTTATTTTTTTTAAAAATATTTTATAATGTTAAAAAAATACATGTATAAAAAAGTAAAATAAAAAAATATTATATTTTACACTAAGCGGGACTGAGAGATTTTACACTAAGCAGGACTGAGGTGGGAGAGGGAGCGGGGGCTGTAGCAGCTTCCATAAATAAATAAATCCATTTGCCAGTCATGAGGCGGAGACCTCCTGAGTTTGGGCCGGCGGTCATCTAGAGCAAAAAATTCTCTTTATAATTTATTTCAATATTAGGAATGATATTTTTATTCTTAGTCAAACCCCAAAATTTCATCAAGCCAAACCCAATCCATGTAATGATCATGGAACCGAGTTTTCACGGAAAATGTCCTTTGGAGGTCATTAAAAAGTCGGAAGAGCCCCCGGTGGTCAAATATTCAGTTAGTTGAGAAAAGATGATAGATGAAAATTGAATAAAATATTATTAAAATATTTTTTTAATAATTTTTTATTTTAAAATTTAAAAAGTTGAATTATTTATTATATTTTATGTAAAAATTTAAAAAAATTATAATAAAATATATAAATTTATTTTAGAATACAAAATACAAATACATGACTGCTTAAAAATCCATGATATGGGGCCAAGACCCAAATAGCCCATCGAATATTTTTCCCAAGGCCTTGGATCCTTTTATTCTCAAAACGTCAACTCAAATTTTGGTTTGCTGATTGGTGAACATCTTTGAGGAAATTCTCTCTCCACTTGTAAAGAATCTTGATAATAAACTCCTCTCAATTCATCATTACAACTTTTTTAAATTCCAACACAAAATATAATAAACAATTCAACTTTTTCAAATTTCAAAATAATAATAATATTAAAAAATAATATTCTAACAATATTTTATTAACTCAACTCACTTCAACATCCAAACTCACCCTTAGGAAAATATTAGATGTCTTGCTGGAGCCTCCTCTGAGTCTAGTAAAGTGTTTTTTTATGCGTTTTTTAAAGTTTTTTTTATATAAATTTTTTTAACAATTTTAAATATTTTAAAAAATAAAAAAAATCATAATATTATTAAAAAATATTTTTTTAATTACGAAATAAAATAAAAAATCATAAAAAATATTTTTTTATGATTTTTTATTTTACTTCATGATTAAGGAAATATTTTTTAATGATTTTTTTTACTTTTTAATTAAGAAAGTGTTTTTGTAATGATGTTCTAAAATTATTTTATTTTTTTAAAATATTTAAAAATATTAAAAAATCTATATAAAAAATAACTTAAAAAAAATACATGTAAAATAATACTACACCGAGAGCTCCTAGCGGGATGTAGCATGACTCAAAGAAAAACAAAAAGTCTACTCTTACCCGGGAGGGGAACCCCCCCGCGTACCCGGGGTTCCACGTGTACATTAGTGAAACGATGCGTTCGCACCATCATTTGCTCCCTTTTAATTTTCTTTTGATTCCTGGTTTCTGAAACTCGAAACCCACCCCACAGAACACCTCGTTTTCATCTCAGCAAGGAACACGGCCATGGAACACAGCAAGCTTCCCAAACAAGTTATGGAGATGATTCATGCAGTGGGAAAAAGGGAGAAAAATGAAATTACAGATTCATTTTTTTCTCAATGTCCATAATTTTACTCTGCTCATCTTCTTTATCTCCTATCGTTGCTTCTTCCTCTACTATCATTTATGGTCTTTCTTGTGTTTTGTGCATAGTTCTATTAAGGTTTGTTTACTCAAAAGAGTCAAACATTGAGGAAAACCAAAATCAATGTTTGGTTTGTGCATAGTTCTATTAATGTTTGGTTTCTCTTCTTTGTCTTCGTTATTTTCTGACCAAGCCGTGCCCCATTGGTAGGAATCAAGGATCTACTCATGATGCTGCCATGGGTATGATTTGAAAATCAGAATATTCAAACAAGAACAAAAAAAAGACGATTGATCATCATGGGTAACAATTTGATCATCATGATTTGAGACTTTTGTCACCTGGGATTAAATCTTCTGCATCTTAGATAGATTCCCAGAAAAAAAATGAAGGTGGAGGACCTTTGATTCCTTGTATATGCAGCTTTTTGACTTTACCCAAATTGTGTTGTAAAAATGAAAGAACAAGACAACCCCTCCTATGCGAAGCCGAATCTGTAAAAATGAAAGAATAAGGACTTTGATTTCTTCATTTCTTAAACCCCAACAGCTTTTATCTCTGGAATGGGTTTGATTTGCAGATCAATTTGCGTGCGCTGGGATGGGTTAAGGTTATTTGCTTTGAAATCGCTTCTGTTTTATTTTTTTTTTAATTCTGTTTTTTTAATTTTATTTATTTATTTAAATAATATCGGCTGACGTGGCATTAACCACGTCAGCCGATTCCGCAACAGGTACCCAACGCGGGGTACCTGTAGCAGAATTGTAAAAGAAAAAGAGTAATGCTACGTTTACCTCTCATTTCTACCGTTTATCCTTCCCGCTGTACGTGGCATGCCAGGTGTATTAAAAAAAAAAAAAAAAAAACGGCCCAAGTTATCTCCCGCCCAACATCCCCCTTCTCTCCCCTGCTACTCAACCCAACATCCCCTGCTACTCATTCTCTCTGCAGAGTTAGAACTCGAAAATCTCCAACCCCGACGAAGCAAGTTTGTGCCTTCATTTCCTCCGACGAACCTGTCAGACGTCCACCAGCATCCAGTCCGCGAGGCATTTCCGGTGCCGTCTTCCTGCTCTCCTCCGTCCAACCTCCAATCCGAGAGGTACATTTCCCTAATTTTTTCCATCTTTTGGGATTTCCTTCTTTCCATGGCCATAGCCTTTAGTACTCTTAGCTAATTAGTGTTAGAGTTAGATATTGGGACAAACTCTGGTTTATTTTGAATGAAAAACCATGCATGTGATAACAGAGCACGGTGGAGTGAGAGAGCTTCATGCTTAATCCAAGCCTCAAGTAGCAAAAGTCCAAAAAAGTTCTTGTTTTAACATGTAAAAAGACACTGATAATGCATTTGAACCAACTTTATGAAAAAAATGAAATGCATAAACCCACTTCCTTACATTGGTCTTCAGCAAAATGAGAAGCGATACTTGAAAAGCATGCTCCTTTATACCTTTCTCTTGAGCTCCTTCATACAAAACATCATTATATAAGCATGCTTCTTTATACAATAGATAGTAATGATTATTTCTGTAGCATGTAGTTTCTGTTATGTATCACAATAGGGAAACGTTAAAATGTGAAGGAACAAAATGTCATTGGGGGGCAAGTGTATTTGTTGAAGTAAAACATCACCATCTCCCCTCTCACATTTTCCATGCTCTCACTCCCACCCCCATCCGGCACGCACGCACGCACATAAGGGGAAAAAAAGAGGAAAGAACCCATTCAATATCATCCCCCACCATCAAGTTGTGGTTTTTTACCAAATCCCTCGAACCAACAATTAGACAAGAGTTATCCATTTTCATATTCATAAGTAGTAGAAAGATAGAATTAAATATTTATATATTTTTATAAGTAATAAAATTAGGAAATCAAGATGTCTGAGCCTGGGTACGAATTAAATATTTATATTTAAATGTTTCAACTCATGAGTAGTGGGTTTGGCTATTACTGGATCATATAGGATTTCATATAGTGTAGACTCATGCAACAACATCAAAGAAAAATTAGTTCAACAAACTTACAATGAAATAAGTACTTTGCTAATGTATCATTGGGCATGTATTCTGCAACAAGTAACTTCTCATCACCTTCAAAGCAACAACCAAGTAGAATAATGCACTGGTCACAAATTATATATTGGACTGAACATAAGTATTTCTTAAGATAATGAGCAGAATGGTTACAAAAAATTATCTTGTATCAAACAGTTTGAAAATAGTTTGTATGTGTTAATACAATACATGTTTTAATTATCTTGACCAAAACATTATCCAGTGAGTCTTCATCATATTCATTTGCATGTTTACCATTTCTGTAGGCATATATATATATATATATATATATATATATATATATATCTCATTTTAATTGAATTGCATTATTATATAATTTGAATTGTAAGCATATAGTAATATGTGATTAATAATATATTTTGTTTTGGTACAATAACCAAAAACAACACTTCAAAACATCCACACTTACTGTCCCAGACTAAGGCTTGCTTCTTCCACATATATGTGCTATTGGCCAAGAAGAACAAGGGTAGATCCTCACCTAAGCATCTGGATGTGGTGCTCTAAACAATCAAATGAAGCCCAATGGTCATAAATTGCTATGCAATGATTGCAGATGAGACATAACTTCTCTTCAAATTTGGTCTCTTTTTATTTTCCTAGTTGTGAGTGGAAACGGTATCTCCCATAAAATGAACATGTTGGCCACATATCAATGACAATGCCAATTATCCCAGGATGTTGTAACAGGATTGCCTCCACCTAGTCAAAACCAGACACCTTTACTTTTAGTGGCCACATATCAATTACAGTTTGAAAATTTTAAAGAAACTGAATGTTATGACCCATTTTTTGCTTCTCTGATCACCATTACATATGTAGATTGTTTATTAGATATGGATTTTTGACCTGCAAATTTCAAGTTGATATCTTTTATGGTTTATATAAGAAGTTGATTTTTGACACTATTTGATGTTCTAATTTCAAACTATATTTGCTTGTTCTGATAGTAGTAGTATTTTTTTCTATATCTTTTTGTATAATTGTAGGCAATTTGAATGGATGTACAATGGATGCCGACATAGAACATTCTGATCGTGAGTGTTATGCGGTAGGAATTGATAATGACATTGAATGTGATGAAACTATTGAATAACCTATGGTTGGAATGAACTTTTCATCTATAGAAGAAGTTTTGTCTTACTATATGAAGTATGGTAAGCAGAAGGGCTTTGGAGTGTGTAAAAGAAATTCTAGATAAGATGATGATGGGAACATCAGATGGATTTGCTTGGCATGTGTGCGAGGAGGCACATCAAAGAGTAAGGCTGCCAATGTTATGAAACCAAGACAGACAGAGAAGATAGGGTGTATGGCTAGGATTAACGTGATACTGAATAATGAAGGTGGATATACCCTATCTAAGGTAATCTTGGATCACACACACGTTTGTAGTCCGGGAAAAGCAAGGCATTTCAGATGCTTTAAGAAGGTTGATCCTCGGGTGGCTAAGAGGCTTGTCTATTTTTGTGACTTTAGATGCAATGGAAAAGATTGCATGTCTCGGACCAAGATAATGATCAGAGAAATTAATCATACATGATGCAAATGTGATGATTGGAAGAGGGCATGCTTCTGGAAGAATGCTGATTGCTTTTGTATATTTTGAAAGGGACCAATGATATATTTTGTATATTTTGGGAGGAACCAATGGTATATTTGCTCATATATTTTGTAATGAAATTATAGTTTTTTGGGAGGGACCAATAGTATATTTGTTACTCCATTTTTCTGGTTCCGCTATATTTTGTAATGAAACACCATTTTCTGGTTGATTAATGAAAGGAGGAACTTACATGGTCTAATTCTAGTTGATTAATGAACTATGACTCTTTCTTATTCATTTTTATTAATTTTGAAATGAGATACCGTTATTTGGAAGAAAGTTTAGAAGTGCAAAATTTGTTCAATAACACAAAGTCTATTCCCACTTGACTTTCAGCTTGCAGGAATTGGTTAACTTGAGCCAATGCCCAATTTATACATCCTTTAACCATCCAAAATTTAAGTAACATCTACTCCAACAAATTTATACATCATTCAATTTTTACTATTACAAAAAATAACCAACCAACAAACCAAGCATAGTCATATATTACATCTACCAAGCAATCAACATCTTTTTTCAGAATTTTCCAAAAAAAATGCCTAAACAAAGTACCCACGACATTAAAATTACTAAAACTACACTAAACCTCTCAAACTTTCTCTTATGCCTCTCAGTCTCTATTTCTAGTTGATGTCGATTTGTTTAGATATCCATTGCAAGTTGTATCTTTTGAATTTCGGTTTTTAAACTGTTGATTCTCTTCTCGCCATATGGTAGAATTTTCGGGTCATACCAACAAAAGAACTCACAAGAATGCCCAACCTGCAAAATCAACGAACACATATTAGCAAACAAAGCTTACCCACATGATTTTCCAAAAACAAACCATATTTTGGTATGAATAAGCATAATATTGCTTTTGAAAAAGATTTCAAATCATTCGTGGCAATTAGAAAACAACATTCTGAGTGCATTAGCTAAACTTCCATCCAAAAACTCAATATCAGTATTTAAAAAAAAAAAACTCAATATCAGCATTCAAACTCCACTTCTCCATTCTCTTTCATGCTAAATGGACCCTTATGGAGGAAACAAATGTGAAAAAAAAATACCCACAATAAAACAAACTCCCTATAGTGATAAGAATGCCATAATCAACTACAACATTCATAAATTTGGAAAACTTAATGGAATGCCAAAATTTGATCCAAGTAGGGAAGACAAAGCAAAAAAGAGAGCTACAAAACTGTTAAACAAGCATATAGGCGGGTATAAAATGCCGCATGAGAACATTATACTGGTTAATGCATTCCATTATGGTACCTTACTTTCATATTTTAACACAAACTTTTTGAATTGTTTTCACTTATGTAACAAAAGCAAAAGTTGTTTTCACTTATGTAACAGAAAGCTCACCACCAAAAAACCAAGTTTAGATTTTAAAGATTATGCACTAGGTTGCACACAGACAATTTAAAGTTAAGACTCTGGCATAAGAATTGACAAACCCAAAGAGACAACTTGCTCTTCAACCTCCAACAAACTAAAAATATATTTACAAGAAAAAAGAAAAAATATCAGACCACCATGCATTAAGAAGTACCTGATTAGCATCATCTCGCAAAGCGGTCAAATGCAAAGAACCTTCCCTAGTCATTTGCTTTGAATCATCAATCCCAGACAAGCATTTGCCATAGGTCTATTAATGAAATACGAACCCATCTCACCATTTTTATTTTGCCAAAAACCATAGCTGAGAATTTCGGGCAGCATAAAAAAAAAATCATTATTTAAATTTTAAAAAATAAAGCTTATACAGATTAGGCATTAGCATGCCTAGAGAACTCGTTGATTCAAAAGACCTAGAACTCCAACTAAGTCCATCACCAGGTCAAAATTGCTGACCGTGGTTAAAGTGTCCTTGCACTTTTCCCTTCCAGAACCATGTTTAGACGTAAGAGTTCTATTTGAACTCTATGTCCCACTCACCCATATCTGATAGAGTTTTAAATAGTTGTTAGAGTTATAATGAGATTGAAACTCCTAAGAGATAAGATTAACTCTTGATCTCTAATTATAGTCAAACTCAAAAACTTAGATTTTATGATGGCCAGAAATCTATAAATAGCACTGAGGGGTTAAAGGGTTCTCACCTACAACATCAGAGTGCCTCTAGCCACCGGGAGACACTAGGAGGCTAAGTTGTTAGGGTGATCCTTCTCTCATAGTCAGTATAATTTCTCTATCAAACAGATGGAGAAAGGTACGTATTTAATTATCATTGTTTTATTATTGTGGATCATAGAAAATCAAAGATCCAATTATTAATGTTCATGTTAAAATATTTAACATGTGGTATCAGAACTTCAGGTTGTAGATTTTTTATGATCTCGATAAAATATACAATATTCGATTTCATATGTACTTTCGCATCTGTAATTTTATCATGCCAAAGAATAAAATATTTGACTTCTTTATCTGAAAGGGAAATTATGATATACTCTATTTTATTGTTTGTTTTTCAAAAATCTAAACTATACACATTCATTAATGTATTCGGTTTCCAGTGCATTTATCTCTTCCTTTGCCATACTGTGTATCAACTTTATTTTTGGTTTTATTCCATGCTTTCTCTGTATATTGTTTACGTTGATTGCGCATTGGGGAAAATGCTGTATTGTATCTATGTTGAGTAAAGGGGTTGAGAAACCGCCTTGAATGTATGATTGTGGAGCCGCTGTATGTCGGTAGCATGCGGCATAAGGTGGCCTTGTCACCGTACCGGTAAAGGGGCGGCGCAAAGGAGCTATGTAATCTCGAATCGACATTGCCCCTACCCGATTGAGAATCTCGTCGGTGCTTATGGTTGTCGGCACTGGGAGGAGGCTGGGAACCTCCTCCGTGACGGTTCTGTGACGGTGGCGCAGAGGGCTTTAAAGCCCAGTCGCCGCCGCGTGATGTTAGTTAAATAAAAAAAAAAAAAAAAAAAGGAAGATGACCTCAGGGTCACCGGTGGAAGGAGACTCATTGTTGTCCTCTCCTCGCTCGACGCCCATAGTCGCGGCTGAAGGTTGCGGCAGATCAAGTTTGAAAAGAAGGGGTGGCGGCTGCTGAAGGTTGAAGATGAAGATTAGGGTTTTCTTCTGTCTTCTAACCATAAGGGTTGTGGGCCGAGCCATGGGGCTCGAGCCCAGTAAGGAGTAAATAGAAAAGAAACGGGCCTACTAGGCAACTGTTGTAGCCCAGACCAATAAAAAGAAAAAAAAAAGGAAATGGAAGGAAGGGTTGCTGGGCCGGGCCCTGGGTTTTGGCCCAATTTGAGAGAAAAGAACTAACGGCCAAGAGTTTTGACTAGAACTAATTGGCCGACCCAATCACCCAACTGGCGTCTGACCAGTGCATTAAACCGGGTTTTGACCCGGGTTACTGGACCGGACCGGACCGGACCAGTCCGGATCCAGACCGGACCGGTCAGATTATAATATTATTATTTTAATATTATTTATTTATTAAAAAAAAATCTGAAATTTTAATTTTCTTATTATTGTTAAATACATGTATTAAAGTTTATTAAGTTTTCTATACATGTTATTATTAGTATATACATGTATTAAATTTTATTAAATGTCATATGCATGTTGTTATTGTTAAATACATGTATTAAATCTTTTGTACATGTTATTATTAAATACATATATGAATTGTTTATTTTGGCTCTCGTTATCATGCCATGTATATTTGTTTATCTAATATGTGGCAAATGATTTACATCAAAATTAAAGAAAAGATTGGTTGCCTAAAGGTACAAGAATTTCTTAATTTTGGTGAAAAATCATTAAACTCCATAGTAAGGTGGATAAAATTGGAGTGAACAATTTGTGTGTCAAGATCTACTCCCAAAGGAGGGTTTTGATGACATTACTAGTTCATTCATTAAAGTAAAAGTTGAGATGAATAATTTGTATGCCAGAGTTTACTCCCAAAGGAGAATTCTGGTGATACAGATTGTTCATCCATATAATTTAAAATTGGAAAGAACACTATGTATGTCAGAGTTTACTCTCAAAGGAGAATTCTGGTGATACAGCTAGTTCATCCATATAATTTAAAGTTGGAGGGAACACTTTGTATGTCAGAGTTTACTCCCAAATGAGAATTCTGGTGATACAACTAGTTCATCCACAGAATTTAACACTGGTGAGAACACTTTATGTATTAAGATCTACTCCCAAAGGAGGGTCTTGATGACACTATTAGTTCATCCATAATTGATTAAATTCTGATTATTGTTTCTGAATATTGAACTCAAAGCATTAATGTGATTAAAATACTTTTCTTGCAGTAAGTATACGAATATTTTTATAATGTTTTCTATACGAAATTGACTCTAGTATAGAGAAACATGAGCAAGTCAAATTTATACTACGAGTTTTAGACCCTGGTTTATCCTTTTTTAAGTCTTAACATCAATTATTATTGAGAATAGTGATAAGGGTAAGAAAAGTACAATGTTTTAGAATATTGGATTAATTGCTATATATCAAACCATAGGAATTTCTTAGTTTTGTACATAATGGTTTACTTCAGATGCATTATTATTTCATTAAATTTAATGAGATATGAAAAAGTTGGTTGCATGATTGCTAGCTAGATACAAATTTATTTTGCTAATTTGTGTGAAAAATCATTTGTATCTTTTGAGAAATGATGGTGATGAAAATATAAGAACTGTATCCATTGAAGTTTGAAAGAAACAATGACACATGAAGATTTAGGTGCCATAAACATGAGACATGATTCGAATGGAAGAATGAACCGCTTTTCTGTATAAATTTTGAATCCGATCTTGTACATATTTATACATTCTTTTTATATTGAACTTGAGTGTAAATGTTCATATGTATTCTGTCTGTATAAATTTCGAATCAGATCTTATACATGTTTATACATTTTCTTTAGATTAAACTCGAGTACAAATGTTCAAATTTTAAATTGTTTCAAAATGCCATTTATGTTTGTTCCATTTTTTCTTCCAATAAAATTTTTATTTGTCATGCCTTCGTATTAGCATTTTTGTTTAAAGTTTTACTTGTGAGGCATGTATTGGAATCAAATGAAAAATGATTTATGAAAACTTTTTACAATTTATGGCATAGAGTTTAAAACATAATTTGTGACATAAAAGTTTAGAGAATATCTCCAAGAAGAGTTGTAGAGATTAGTAAATAAAATATTTTCCACATTTAGGTTTTCTAATCTTAGGATGTGTATTGATTTGTATAAAAGGAAAACAAATCAAACATATCAAGAAAAGATGGTACAATGAATAGAAAGTTTCTTGAAATAACGCATATAGACGCATATAAATCTTTTCTCTATAATGTTTGATAGATATAAATATTTCATTACTTTCATGGATGATTTTCATGGTATAGATATATCTATTTGCTACATGAGAAGTCTCAAGCCATTAGTAATTCTTGAAGCACTTCTCATGGGGAGGAAATGCAACTAGGTAGAAAGGTAAAAATCATCAAATTGGATTGAAGTAGTGAGTGCTAGAAAAAATATTATGAGTCAGGTTCTAATCTTGACCTATTTTTAACTTCTTGAATTGATGTGTAATAAAATTATTAAAGACAATTGTATATATCTTAAATTGTATTCTTAGTGAGTAGTCTCAAAGACTTTTGAGTTGTAGAACTTGATTTAAGGCTTATACATGTATGAATAGTCAATTTAAAATAAGGTTTTACAATCCAAATGAAAGAAAGTTGGATCATATAATAGTTAATGGGTACATTATTACTTATTCATGGAGATCCAAATGATTTAGGTTGTACTGTCTCTATTCATAGTTTTGATTTTGAGAAAATTGAAATGTCAGATTCCTTATGGTTGGCAAAAATCAGTGGGAGTATAGAAACTAGAGATGTGATTGTTGTAAAGTGCATTTTTGTACTTAAAAAAAGCTTATAGTCCATTTTATGATTATCTTAATGATAACATGGAATAACAGACAAATGATAATCTACCTCATCAGAGAAACACCATTGAAGAATTGGCCATGGAGACATTAGAACATGTAACCTCATATGATCTTTTTTGATTTGTTTTTTTTTGTTAGATTGTATGGTGTATTTTCAAAATTTGAATTTGACATAGCAACAAATGAAGGTTTGTATATGTTTTCACAAGTTATAGAAATAAGTGGTTTTATAAAAGATCGATACATAAAAGAGTGATTGAAATCCATGAATCAATGTAAAGTCTGTAATTTCGTCTAAATTGTCTGAAATGTATAAAAGTCGAATGTAAATGGGTGTTGGAGACAAAACTCTGACTTTAAAAAGTAATGTTGAACGATATAAAGTCAGATTTATAATCAAAGATTTCACTCAGAAATTACCATTGATTAGAAAGAGATTTCTAATAAAGTTGAAAGAACTCATTAAGAATCACTATGACATGAGTAACTCATTATGGTCTAGAGTTACATTAAAGAGATGTGAAAACAATTGTAGAATGAAAGTCTGAAGACTACAAGAAACGAATAAAATGATTAGTTAAAAGAGGTAACATATTTTCTGAAAAATTGGTATATGAAATTTGATAATACCAATATTGTTTTGGAATTAAGAAAAATATTGTTAATGTATATACCCGTAAGTCAGTTGGAGTATATTTGTATTTATGGTCATGCATGTATATGACTTTTAGCAAGTATGAATTATGGTTTATATTATGGTATTAAAGTTATGTCTCTAAGGAACTTTAAAAATGAAATTATGAACGAGACATATTTTGTAATTGAGATTGAATTTAATATCAAAACGATGAGTGTTAAGATTGTCTCAGTATAGTTGCATAGAGTTTTGAAAAATTTTACATGAAGAGTTGTTGTTCAATAGATGCTTTAAAAATAAAATGTGACATGCTCAGTATTTTACATTGTCCTCGAAATGATTAGGTTGTTAAGGAAATTTTGTATATGATTGTTATAATAAATCTGATGATTGCACAAACCTGTATAAGTTTGAAGGTCAGTTTTTCAGTTGACATTCTTGGTTGTTGCCAAAGTAACCCAATGATGTTTGACCCAAAAACTGTGAAAAGAGTGTAATGTTATTTGCAAGAAATTAAACACTATATTGCTGCTTTAAGAAGAACTGATACTCTTAAGGTAACTGTATATTCAGACCCTATTTTGTGGAATTACTCTAATAATGAAAAATACAGTTATGATTATGTATTTTGCTATCTAGTAGAGTTATTTTATGGAAAAGTAGGATGCAAATCTTTTACTGCTTCATGTGCAATAGGGACTGAGTTTGTGGTATGTTTTGAGGCCACAATGTATGATATCTGACTGAGAAAATTTATCTTAGGATTTGGAATTGTCGACTTATAGCCAAGCTGCTAAGAAAGTATTGTAAGAATTTCTCAGAATATTTTTCTCTGAATGAAAAGTATTTAACGAAAATTTAGATACATGAGTATTAAGGAGAAAATACAGAAACAAATATGTTCATAACAATAGTGTGTTAATGATTATACTTTAAAAGACATGTTGAAAAGATGGGTCATATGCTTATACCCATGATGTGAACATGTTAAAAAGATCATTAATATGTTGAGTATTTTGTTACTGGAAATTGAAAGATATCTATTATGGTTGTTTCTGTTTTCTTGTCTCTCCACTTTATATGTACATTAAAATGTGTGGATGAATGATGACAAGATAATGTCTACAATAGACATGAATTGGAACCCGAGGCATTATAGTATTAGCCTTAATTATCCCAATCAAAGATCATGTTAAATTAAGTTACTGGTATTGTGGTACATGGAAGGGAATTTGTTGATTATATAATAGAGGACCGCCATGACTCGCATTAGTAGCTAGTTTGACATTGATATTACGGAACTCATGAAATGTATTTTGAACTATGAAAAATTTCAGGAAATGAATTTGCGCAGTATGGTTAATTTTCTGTAATAAACTCATGAACGGAAAATATCATTTATGGGCGTATGGGCCAAGTGGGAGAATGTAAGAGTTCTATTTGAACTCTATGTCCCACTCACCCATATCTGATAGAGTTTTAAATAGTTGCTAGAGTTATAATGTGATTGAAACTTCTAAGAGATAAGATTAACTCTTGATCTCTAATTATAGTCAAACTCAAAGACTTAAATTTTATGATGGCCAGAAATCTATAAATAGCACTGAGGGGTTAAAGGGTTCTCACCTACAACATCAGAGTGCCTCTAGCCACCGGGAGATACTAGGAGGCTAAGTTGTTAGGGTGATCCTTCTCTTATAGTCAGATTAATTTCTCCATCAAACAGATGGAGAAAGGTACGTACTTAATTATCATTGTTTTATTATTGTGGATCATAGAAAATCAAAGATCCAATTATTAATGTTCATGTTAAAATATTTAACAGTTTAGACTCAATTCCCAGAAATTAGGCATACTCAGCTTGTGGATTGAATGCTACTTCCCAGAGTTAATATCAAGAGAAAGTTATGCGTTGGTAGGAAATTATTTTCTCACGATTCTTTCACCCATAAATATGCTTCGGGTTATATTGAAATTTCTAATTATATGACATATATTTCAATTTCTAACTATTAACCAATTTATGCAGAGCAATAGCATATTGCTAACAAGATTACAACCAAATTTTGGAATTTTGGAAGAGCAACCACTTCACTTAAATTTACAACCAATATTACAAAGATTTCAAATAAAATGTTAGCTAGAATGTCCTTACCTCTTTCGGCATGACAATGGTGAGTCGACGGAAGCTTTTCGAACTGGGATAGAGGCTTGAAGGGGAGGCCACGGAATGGGTCTGAAGGGGTGGTGACCGAAGGGGGAGTCGACGGAAGCGTGGGTTTATCGAACTGGGATGTAGGCTATTTGAAGGAGGCGATGGAATGGGTTCTGAAACTGGAGGCTTGAAGACAAGAATGGAGGCTTGGCTTGAAGATGAAATGAGAAATGGATTCTCTTTGGTGGGCAGAATGGGTTTCTCTGAAGGCTTGAAGACGAAACAAAAGCTTGCCTTGAAGTGTTATGCAAAGACGAAATTTGAAATGGGTTCCTCTGGCTTGAAGACGAAGCTGACGAAGACAGACGAAGATGAAATTTGGACTGGGCTCCCGTTGGCTCGAAGACGAAGCTTGAAGACGTCGAAGGTTCTAATTTTTATATTTGAAATGGGTTTCTCTGAAAAAAATAGACGAAGCTTGAAGACGTCGGTTGGCTCGAAGATGAAGCTAGAAGACGAAGGATGTTATAATTTTTAAATTTGAGATGGATTCCTCTGGCTTGAAGACGAAGGTGATGAAGACGATAGAAGAAAGTTGAAATGGGTTTCGGTTGGCTTGAAGACCAAGCTTGAAGATGAAGACCGTTCTAATTTAAAAAAATAAAAAACTTTACCTTTTTAATTTTTAAAAACAACAACGTGGCATGCCACATATAACGGTAAGGGAGAGCGGGACGTTCTGAGCGGTGGGAGTAGCATTTCCGAAAGAAAAATGTAAATTTGCCAGGTCACGATCTTGTTATTTTTCTCACACTTTTCCCCTCGTTTCCGGGGCAGTACTGTTCTTATAAAAAACCAAAGGGTTCTTTTCGATCTCCCGGCCTCCCATGCAGACGAAGGGACCCCAAATATAAATAGTGGGAATGATCTCGATATATATATCTCAAAGTCTGATTTGTGTTGTACTAAAAACAAAGAGCCTAGCATTGGTATCGCAATGTGCACCCTAGTTACAGTACTCTCTTAGCTCCCTCGATTCCTTTTCTGCTTTCATGTTTAGTTTAATTTTCCTAAAAGAAGTATGGAGCCTAGCTAGATTCATCCCTTTCTATCGGTTATGATCATCACCCCCGGCCCTTGCCCTTTTAGTGTTCTACGGTTCTACCTACATCGTGCTCCGCCACACCTGCGCCTCCTATTCCTCTTTCACATGTGTGTAGCACACGTGTAGTGGTAGCAAAGGTCTCTTGATATTTCTATTACTAAAAATTGCAGCAAAAACTACCTGGGTGGTTTTTTTTGTAGTCAATATTATAATACTTCTGTCAAGAAATCATGGGATCGGAATCACTTTTTTTGGCTGCTTTGCACTGTCTTTTCGTAATCGTGGGGTGTTGTAGCCAGGGCTCTTCACACTTTTTTTTTTGTTTGTACCTTGGATACACATCCATTAATTAATGAAATTATCTTCCTTAGAGAAAAACTAAAAAGGAAAGAATTTTGGTTCATGGTTTTCTGATCAGCTATATGATTCATCTGGCCGGAGAGAGATCGAGCTAGCTAGCTTAATTACCGTCGTACGTTCTTGGTTGTAACTTGTAAGCATTCTCACTCTTACTTCTTATCATTTCTACTCCATGTAAACGTTTAAACCGCATATTCCCAACAAAAATGCAACGAGAAGGAAGTATAGCACATCGTAATTTGCATCGGGAGTCAATAAAGTTAAAGTGGGGAGGACTATATATATATATTTATATATATATATATATATATAAATAATTATTTAATTTCATCAGCTCTCCATAGGAAAAATGGAAGAATATCAAAGGATTCAAATTATTCAATACGAAATGAACACTTTGCAAAGAAGATGTTTACATGAGTTTGATGTGTGTGTGTATATATATATATATATATGTATGTATGTATGTATGTATGTATAGAGGTAGCTTAATATAATCATTAGACGTTGCCTCCTCAGTTTAACAAATGAACGAACGACAAATATAAATTACAACAATATAATCATGAATGAACTAATCGTGTATTTCCTCTGTGAAATTCATAGCTAGCTAGCTAGGTTGATACGTCGGGGAAAATTGGTGCTCTACCAGGAAATTGCTGGCGATGGTGATGATGAGGATGTTAATCTGCAAAGGAGAATGAGAACATTAGTTAGATATTCGTCTGCAAAGAAGTATAACCAAACGTATCGTTTTAATATTTTGGAGAAGATATATCCAATCTATATCTGCATATCACAAAAGAGCAATTTTTCTATTTGAAAAAAGCTTCCAGAAAATAAACAAATATATAAATAAAGGAATCAAAACAAAGTGATTGAGGGTAAAACCTACTCCAATATATCTTTCCAATAGGAGTCGTTTGTTTCATCATCCATGAGTTTGTCCCAAGCCTCAAAGATGGTGTAGGTACTAGCTGAATCGGTGGAGATCAACTGATTTGGGTCAATCTTGCTTTCCATTTGGTTGATATTGTAAGTACCATGAGGAGAATCAGAAAACGATTCAGGCACCGGATTCATGATCTCTATTTCATTCTCATATGATGAAGTACTGCTCAAGCTGCTGTTTTTTACACCAAGAATTTCTGGGTTAAATCCATCTTCCAGTCCTGCCCATGAATAGTCAAAATCCTGAAAGTTGCTGGGTGCCTCAGGGTTCGTCAGTCCAGGGTTCAAATTCTCCAGACCTGATAGGAAGGGCTCCTTATTGTTGAGTAGCGTGTTTGTCCCATTGAGAAGTCCTTCAAAAGGGTTAAGATTTCTGTTTCCGATGAACAAATCATGAGTGCTCTCCATATTCAGAAGTGGGCTAGTATTCATAAGCGGGCTAGTATTCATAAGCTGCAACATGTTTTGCAGTAATTGAATTTTGGCCAGGTGAGAGGCATCAGCCTGCAAATTAAGAGTACTGCCCCAAGGACTGATTAAATTTCCAAAGTTTGCAGCACCGAGCAGCTGAGAAAGATTCACAAGGTGATTGAGATCAGTTCTTGGCTTGTGGGTTGTTGGGTCAATACCCATTGAAAGGAGCTTCTTCCTTAAATGAGTGTTCCAGTAGTTCTTGATCTCATTGTCAGTCCTCCCTGGAAGTTTGGTTGCAATCCTAGACCACCTGCAACAATTAACAATTATGTTGCAGTAGTTAGTACCAATGAAAATCAAACTGTTATATGCAAAATACTAGATCAAGTTTCAATTCATTAACAAGCATGCATGCATGCCAAAGGAAATTATATATACTTGTTCCCAATGACAGAATGAAGGTTAATGATCTTCCGCTCTTCATCTTCGGAGAACTTCCCTCTCTTAATATCAGGCCTTAGGTAATTTGTCCACCTTAATCTGCAACTCTTTCCGCACCTATTCAAGCCGGCAAGCTTGGGGAGCGTTCTCCAACTTCCATGGCCATGGCTGCTAATGTAATCAATCAGCTTCTGATCTTCCTCGGGCGTCCATGGCCCCTTCTTCAAACCATTCTCATCATCATGACCACATGGGGATCGACCCATCGTGCCAAGACACAACAAGAATGTGTGGAGAAATAGATTAGATTGAGATGGAGTTAATTATATAAAGGCAGAAAGCTGTAGTACTTCTGGAAATATATGGATGAAACATTCTGGTTTTATAGGGTGCGTGGGAGATATGGTTCAAATATTGGTGATGTCATTGATGCCATTCTTTCTTAGCTTCCAAAAACACGGCAATGAGGGAAGGAAACAACCCAGCGACCATTTTGGCATTTTTCAGCGAAGGAAAAAGAAGGTTGATCATTAACAAATGAATTGCACCAAACCAGGATTAGGTAGTGCAAGTGTCGTTTGATTAGATAGTATGCATGGTCAAGTTTCTGAAAGCATATCTGTTTTAAAAGCCACCAATTGGATTTCCATTTAATTTCATCACTAATGATGCTATACTCGAACAAAAAGCGGATTAACATGATGTGATGGAATGTGCTACAGTAGGAAACATGTTTGACATTCTTTGTTGTTTGCCCAAGGTTGGAGACTATAATATATATTTATAATATATATATACATATACATATAAATATATATATTCATTTCTCCAAATCTTAGATGATGGTGTTAATTATTAGATAATTTGGCATAATTTTCTCAGATATTTTCATCTTTATCGGAATTATTGAGAAATTTAAACGGATATTAAAAGGGTTCACAAGAAGCGATTGCCAAAACATGACGCAAATGTTACACCGTGCATGCATGTCTTTCATGTTATATCACTACAACACAATTGCTTTTTAGTGACGGTTGAAAAATTGTGACAGTCCCTAAACCGTCACTAGAAAGCATTTTCTGTGACAGTTTCTGGAAACCGTCACTAAAGATAGATGAGATTTTTTTTTACGTTCCAACGTATGAGAAATTTACGTTTGAACGTCACATATACGTTCGAATGTTGTGGCTGTTTATGTGCGAACGTGAAATGTTTTGGCGCAACCGTTCAAACGTGAAATATTTGTACCAATGTTCGAACGTTACGTTCGAACGTTCATTGTAAATTTAAATTAAATATGACTTTAATTTAAAAATTATGTGATTTTTATTGTGCATAATTTGTGAACAAGTCTAAAAAATTGACTTGTATATATTTATATATACACAATTTGTAATATATAAATATATATTTATGTTTATATATATTTGAAATGCAGTGATTTAGTATTAAAGTTAGAAAATATAGCATCAAAGAAGATTAAGAATTGAAATTAAAAAACGATAGAAATATTCAATAATATTTTTCTTTGCAAATATTAAAAATAAAATACAAAATTTGATAGAATGTAGTAAACAACAGTAAAATGATAACGTTGTTCGCGAAAGTCAAACTCCGTACCTCCTTAGTCAATGTATCAACCTTGTCGTTGAGGATAGTTACACGATGGGTGAGTTCAGCAACAGATGCCGATATAGCCTCGAGCGATCGATCGATCTTATGATCGATATGCGCAGTCAGCTGTGAGATGACCGCATCAACCCAAGCAGGCCGCACATCTCCTACAGATGTACTCGGCGTATGCTGACTACTACTCCCCACATGACCTGGCTCAGGCTGCGTTGGAGGAACTAGATCCTCTACAGGGGGTGGCTGACGTCCCTTCGCCTGTCCAATGCTACGTCGATGCGTGGTCATGTTGAGGGGGCTTATCTGATCTTTGACCCGCTCCTCTGGCTGGGTCGGCACTCCCTGTGCAAGTAATAGTCGGCTAATTAGGACACCGTATGAGAGATTATCCGTGGAAACGATGCTCGCCTTGTAACGGATCCTCTCAAAGATGTGCAGTGGCAAATCTATAGGATCTCCACGTGCCACTCGTATAAAAAATTGTGCTCGAAGCCGACTAAATGTGGTTTTATGTGCCACATGATCGACATTTGTTGCAACAATAAGGTGCAACATGCGGAAGACATTTGAATAGTTTATTTCTTATTTCTATTTCTTTTAATACGTTACTAATTATTTACGATCATTACCTTTTAAATTACAGGGAAAAATGATGGAGATGCAGTCGGCTTCTGAGGAATCCTCTCCTAGTGACATAGACATATTCACGCAAGTGCTCGGGCAGCAGTCTAGTATGGCAAGAGGTTTGGGACGATCTATTAAGTATAGATGTTCATCCTCCTCAACCTCATCGGCTTCACAAATTAATAATCTTACGACAGATTTAGAAGCTGCACGGCGTGAGAATGAGTATATGAGGTCGAGATAGCAAGAGTTAGAGTCTTTCTTAGAACAACAGTCTTATTTAGAGATGCGTTTGCAGGACCAACAGAGAGACCAGGAGGAAAGAATATGCAGTGAAGTGCAAGAGCAAGTGCAACGGGAGATGATGGTGCAAATGGAGCGTGTTATGTCGTTGCAACAGAATCGCAGTGGGTGAGGGAAAAAGAAGAAATAAATTTTATCAGTATTTTTGGCTAGTTTTAATATCTAATTTTGTGCTTTTATAAGACATTATTACTTGTTAATTGATGGTATGTAATATGATACAATTGGTATTATGTTTTTAAATTTTATGAAATTAGTATTTCTGATCTGTACGTTCGAATTTAAATAAAAATCATTCGAACGTTGGTTCACATTCGAACAAACGTTCGAACGTAAATGCATAAATTGGATTGTTCGAACGTCAAACTCTACGTTCAAACGTCCTCACACTAAAACTAACAAACCGTTCGAACGATAAAGCGATTAACGTTCGAATAAAGAACTTGCATTCGAACGCTCTTTCGTTTATATTAGAAATAACGTCAGAACTTTAAACACGTTACGTATGAACATTTACGTTTACGTTTGAACAAATATTCGAACGCTTATTATAATTAACGTTCGGACGCATTAACATTCGAACGTAAATATGATACGTTCGAACGATAATCAACGAACGTCAAATTCTCTCATTCGAACGCCAATCGGTCGGGTTAATGTCCAAACGTGACTTTTTGTGACATTTCTCAACCGTCACAAAAAAAGGAATGTTCGAACGTTGTACCGAACGTAACACTTTCAACCGTCACTAAAAATATTTTTTGTGACGGTTGAACAGTAAACCGTCACCAAATGTTTTCTGTAACGCACTTTAGGTGACGGTCGTGGTGACCACCAAATATCTTTAGTGACGGTTTGCCATTTTTTTGTGACAGTTTTTTCTGTTACAAAAGACACATTCTGTTGTAGTGATATGTAGAAGTCAGGCTCTGTAAATTGTAAGGATTATGTCGAAATTACTACGTACGTAGTACCTGTCATACAATCTATTCGGGCTAGGTAATCCAAAAGAAGGATGAAACAGCATAGAAAATGATGGAATTGCAAACTGTCTACGTGAGAGTATCTCCATTAATTAACAGATGTGAACTGTGGTCATATATACCTGCAGTATGGTTTCCTAGCCTCCTAGAGCATTTCATGACTGTAATGTTCACTATACATGCATGCCACTACATGATCAGTTTGCTGTCATGAAATATTTCTTATAACGATTGTTTAAAGTGATTTACAAACAATGATCACTGTTTGTCATCAAAATATTCTAGCTAATTAATCAGTAGGAGGCAGCTTGCCAAGACTATCCGATTGCAAGGATCGATATATATATTTTTGAAGCAGTTGCATGCAGACACATACATACACATGACTACTGATCATGTATAACCACGCAAGAAGACTACTTTTGTTTATGCATTTATTTTTTGGTTGATATTTATACCTCTATTTACAAGTACGTACTATATATCCTTAATTCCAATGAGAATAATATATATATATATATATATATGTCTTTCAATCTGCATGTATTTATAATTTTTTTGTTCTCTCGATCGTTATCATATAATATTCTTGGAAATATGTAATTTATAATATATATTTCCATCATCCAACATCATTGTAAGCTAATTAATATCAGCTAGTTATAAAATATGTAATATATAATATATATTCAGATACATTAATTCAAATCCTCATGCATGCACTCATCGTATTGGTAATCATTTTTGTCATTTTCTGATCTTGACATTATTTGAAATGGTAGATATATATACTTGTCCTCCTTATATCATTCTCAATAAAAATATAGTAATCAACCACAATATCAGTTTCTAACTGCTCTCTTAACACGTTCCCGTTACGTACCTTTTTTTATCACCCTAGCTAGCTTTTACCAAAATCTATTTTTATCTTTTGGACGCCAAATAGGATCGATGCTAGGTACGTCAGTCTTAATTTGAGTTCTATATATGATCAAGTTCAAAGAACGTTAACATGCAAAACAGTTATAAAACATGTGACAAAAATCAATGCCGGATATGTACAAAAATATAATTAAGTTTAAACGACATTATTAGGTTGTCATGCAAACTACCATGTAATTGATGGTAAGTGCTGACTGCACCGTCATGAATATTATTAATTAATATATATATATATATGAATAAAAAATATTTATAAGTATATACGCAGATGATCTGATCGAGGGTCAATTGTTGAAAAAGTTTCAATATATATATATATATATATATATATATATATATAGAGAAAATAAACTTACAACCGTGAATTGTGTAACCGTCGCGTAATCGTTTTGAAAAAAATGAATAAAACATGAGACTCACATAAAAAATTTAATTTTTTAGCAGTGGACCCCACTCTTTTTCAAAGCAATTACGCGGCGATTACGCACTTCACGGTTGTATGTAAAATTACTCATATATATATATATATATATCTACGTACGTACAATATTCCAAATTGTGCGAATTGGCGTCGGGTCAATTTATGCTGCATGCTCTCTAGCTAGCTACTTCTAACAAAACCAACAATTTACCAAATTAACGACAATTAGAATCAATATCGAAAGTACTATATACGTACAAATAATATATCATGAACTTCAAATTAATTAACGCTGTCTACTCGAGAAATTAAACATGTCTCGGCACTGAAACTAAAACATATATAGTGATCATATATAGGCATTTAATTAATAGTACTTATCTGGGGGTTTTTATTTATTTATTTATTATTATGGCAAATCATTTGCAAGTTGGAAGCACAATATGATCTTCTCATGCATGATGGGCGGTCGAGATTTATGAGAAATATTATTTTTCATTTAATTATATTTTGTCATCTTCAATCATTCTAATTAATCATGCATGTAACGTATTTAAAGTAATGACTTATATATATTTGTTTTAGTAGTATTTGATATAATTAGAAGTTCTTATAAAAAATATATATAATTAGAAGTTAATTACGTACATTCTAAAATGCATCATATAATTGAGTGTGACGTCTAAAAATAATAAAGAAGATCTAATTACGTTAATCTTGCTTATTGAAAACACATAATATGCACAAATCAGGGTTCTATTTGCATGTTTTCTTGATTTCCAAGGTCTAATATTACTCGAAGCCCTCTAATATTGCGACTGTACGCATAAATTAAGTGAACTTTTTAATTACTTTGACCAAACACAAATAAAAATAATAACTCAGGCATATTTTGACAAATCCTAAAATCTTTGACATTTCCGAGGATCTAAGTTGGGTTTGACCTCCTTGTACGTAGTTAGCTCTAGGTTTTTCATCCACTCGGCACTCTTTCAAAGAGAGTGACATCATTCCCCAGCACACGTCAAAAGGGCCACATGAAGACAGTAACATATGGACACGGGTTTTCAACTTTCTTACCTCATTGGCTTCATTGACATGCCTAATACAAAAACGTCCCTTCGTATAAACAAATATTAATACATAAAAAGCATGGTTTAATTAATGTGAAGACCCTTTGACCATAATTGCCATGAAGTTTCTGTTGAGTTAATGGCTTTGCTTATCAAACTTGGTTTCCTTGAATGCATGATCATGTTCTTCGACTGCTATCATGACCATATCTAGATTTTGACAATTTTTTTTAATGTTTTTTTTCGATGATAACAAGAAAAGTAGGAGAAAGAAACAACTCATTCAATTCTTATCCCTTTGACATCCGAGAAGGTTCCCAAAAGTAAATTATGTTGTTCTAAAAGAGGAAGTGTTTGGTATGGCCTACTACTTGAATTTACAACAGCTAGCTCTTCGATCTATCTAATTGTTTCTAACGGTATGAGCTAGAAAAATTAATCATTTTACTTGGGAAATTAAGTTAGCAAAAGACAGCATCTTTTTTCCTTCGGTATATAGGTTTTGACAGCTGTTTATAGTAATTCCTTCAATTATATTTATAAATCTGAAACATGAACTTTTGATCTACTGATATAATACTAAGTGAATCAGATCTTGCTACTATTTTCCAACCAAACTGTCTTGTGCAAAAAGGAGAGCTGGTAAAAGTTTTGTCAATAATATATATATACAAGCAAATGGGAAGAATTAGATTTAATCATTTTATCTTTATATTTGTCTTAACATTTTCCCTCACATGTAGGCCAAACTCCATGTTAATAAGTGAGTTCAACGCGTGAAATATTTAATTAGTGAGGTGAAGTGTTGAGTCAGGATTCGAACTCAAAACTTATACTCTGATATTATGTGAAATCACCACTTGTCTTAAAAGTTTAAACCGATAGAAAGGTAGATTTAATCATTTATATTTATCTTAACAAAGACCATGATTGAGGTTTTGGACCTTTGGTTTGTACTGAGTAGTCCAATTTAGCATTGTATGCTATTTCCCATTCTGATCACTATTCCAGTTAATTGAACAAAACCGTACCTGCAGCTTGAACTGATCCTGGTTTTAGAACTTCAATAGCAGTCCATTTGGTAAAATCCCATCATGAAAATCGTAAGTACTTGTTCAGAAGCCTTTTACAACAGCATTGGCAAGTTATACCTGTCAATTTTCTCAATAAAAATATAGTATAATGTAAGATGTAACATTTCTTGTACATGCAAGTGTCAAATTCTCCTGTCTAGTGCTTCACTTTGAGGAAATCTAAACAAAGGTATACGGATAAATTGAGAAGCAATCACTGAGGGGGCAAATGACAATATACCTTTACACCATGGTCCAACCTGTATTGTCATTTTTTTCATATAGCAAACATCAATCAGACCTTATATGTTTATTTTTAAAAAGTACAAAAAAAAAAAAAAAACATGAGTGCAGTAGTGATTGAAGCAAGCACCCTGCATCAATCATTTGGGATATTGGTTTCAGTTTTGTTATTATTGCTGTTGCTGTTGCTGTTGCTGTTGCTGAATGTTGATCAACTTATAGTATGCTCCATTCTTGTTCTCTATAAGTGATGAATGAGTCCCTTGTTCTATGATCTTCCCATCATGTAAAACTGATATTTGGTCTGCATTTTTTATTGTTGACAGCCTATGTGCTACCACAACTGTTGTCCTGTTCTTCATCAATCTGTCTAGAGCTTGTTGCACCACACGCTCTGACTCCAAATCTAAAGCACTAGTGGCTTCATCTAATAACAAGATTTCTGGGTTCTTGAGAATAGCTCGGGCAATGGCTACCCTTTGTCTCTGACCACCAGACAGTTGCACTCCGCGTTCACCCACTTTGGTAGAGTAGCCTTCAGGAAGCGAACTGACAAAGGTATGAGCATTAGCAAGCTTTGTTGCTTCAATTACTTCAGCTTCAGAGGCTCCTTCTTTTCCGTAAAGAATGTTCTCATATATTGATGTGGCGAAAAGAGCTGGTTCTTGTTGGACTAGACCAATGTGTCTCCTAAGTGATTTGATCTTGAGCTTCTTGATGTCTTTCCCTGTGAGAATTTAATGAATGCCTGTTAGACCAACCTAGCAAAAAAATGTAAATAGAAAATCCCCAGAGAAGGTACCACAGGGAATCTATGCACAAGCAAAATAAACATGACATTTAAGTCTCGGTCAAAACCCAAAGAATACACCTACAAAATTGGAAGAAAGTAAACCATGATACTGTAAAAAACCTGTTTTAAATATTCATATGTTGAATTCTGTTTTAGATTTTGTTTTTGACATTCTGTTTAGGAAAGAACCTCTCATGGAGAGGTTTGTTAAAGAGAATTATATTGGCTAAACATGCAGCATTTTCCTCAATGCACAAACTTTCAGTTTTCTGCCTATATATATATATATTGCTAGATATTCCTAGAAACTTACCATCTATCATAACTCTCCCAGCCGTTGGATCGTAAAATCGCAGTATAAGAGAGATGACAGAGCTTTTACCAGAACCACTTTGCCCTACTAGTGCCATACTCTTCCCCGAGCGAACTCTTAGATTAAAGTCCTTAAAAATGAGAACTTCTGGTCTTGATGGGTAACTGAATTGGACGCCCCTGAGCTCAATTGTTCCCTCCACTGTCATCAGCTCTTCTCCAACATCCCCCAGTACCTCTGTCTTTCTGTCCATCACTTCAAAGACTGATGCCACCATTTGGTTCCCTTTCAAGAGATCTGGGGCCATAGCCAATGTCTCACCCATGGCTAATGCCGTTACTATCAGAACGAAGAATGCTTTCATGACAGATTTGAAGCTAGCAAGCCCCTTCCCCATCAAAACAGAGCCGTACCTAAACAAAGTCAAACAAGACTAAGCACTGAATCCAATTTAAGGTCTGCAACCAAGCCATACAGAGCAAGGCAATAAAAAGAATTTGTATTTATTCTACTATAACCTATATGGCCATTTAACAACAAACTTGCATTTCTTCTTTCTTGGTGTATTTTTAGGCATTCTGAGCAGTTAATATCATTCAAGGTCTCGTTGGACACCTTAAAATTAAATAACTCACATACATATAAAATAATGTCGGATAACAAATTTAGCAAGGTTCTTTTTCCAACCTACATATTTTGTAGCAAAGGCGGAAAAGAATGAGGCTAAAGCCGCATACCATAATGCCAGGCCATAGGATGAGAAGATGAAGAACTGGCATATCCCATAGAATATGCCAGCAATCTGGCCACGAACAAATGAACGTCTAGAAGGCTCAACGAGTTCACGAGCATATAGGTCAAGGATCTTCTCCTCAGCACAAAATGCAGCAACAGTTCGGACGTTACTCACAGCCTCTGTAGCCAGCATGTTAGCTTTAAGATAGGCTTTGCTCAAGTTGCCACCATAGCCTTTCATGAAAATTTTCTGGAACAACAGGTAAAACGTTTCTAAGAATGCTTTACATACGCTAAACATTGATTGAAATGGAGAAATAACAAATAGGAAACCTCGCTTATGTGACCACTAATGATCAATGGGTATGTGGCAATGACAACAAGTGTGATCCTCCAGTTCAAGATGAAGGAAATGATAAATGAGGCAACAACCAATCCTACATTCTGTAAAAGAATTGAACTGCGATCAACAACTATAGTTCGTAACAGAGTAGCATCACTTTCTAGACGCGATGAAAGCATAGAACTTGAGTTGTTCATGTCATCAAACCATCCAATCTCATTCCTCAAAATGGCTGCAATTAGATATCAGAGGAAAGTTAAATACAAGTGGGTGAAAACCAATTCTAAATTCTAATGAAACAAATTAAGCAGTATATATAGAGCAAAAAAAACTTGATGATTCCATCGTGTGAGTTCAAAAGAAACAAATGTATGGATTCATTATTGAAAAGCAACTGATGACCCTTGGAATCAAAGAACCTAAGATGCCGTGGTTAGCCTTGAAAAGATCCTATAAATGCAGTCACTGGAAGGACACAATAAATGAATCCACTTATACCATGTAAGAAAGACAATTAAATTGAAACCAAAATTGAACAAAGATGATCTTTTCAAGTCCGGGAGTTTTCTTTAATCAAATATTCCCACTAGGTAACATGTGTTAACCTAATCAACCATGTGAAAGAAGGGGTAACAGTAGTGTGATCAAAACTTACACGAAAACATCATCTCGCGCACACGAAGAGTGAGTCGCTCTCCCATGATTCCGAAAGACAGATGCTCAATTGCATGAACAATGACTGTTATAAATGCAGCCCCACAGAATAACAGCGCAATCTTCTTGACCTCATGACGTGTTGTGTCCCAATCCATGTAAAATGCAACAAGTGCTTGAGATACCCCAAGAGCGAAAAGGGGCATCTGAGCTCCAGCAATAAACGCGCAAAGGGTACCAACGACCCCATAAACCCAGTCTGGGCCAACCATCGAATACATCCTTTTCGTGGAAACCCTTTTCGACTTCGCAGCCTCCCCTCCATCAGCACCAATACGGCCGACAGATTCTTTATCAGAACGAAAACTAGCACCAAAGCTTGCTGTGGTGCGGGATAGTTCCCGTGAGAACCTCAAGCTACAAATGAATTTATTGTAAAGGGTGTCATTGACAGGTTCAAAAATTCTACATTTAAAGGGAGAGTTTACGGTTAAAACTGCATATCATTTACAAAGGGAATTGCAGGAAAGGAAGAAGGGCCAAAGCTCAAAACAGACTTTTCATCTGGAGGAATGGACCAGATTATGGAAACTTTCAATACCTCCAGCAACCAAGAATTTTTTGTGGAGAGCATGTAGAAATATTCTGCCTACCAGGGTCAATTTATGCAAGAAAAATATTATCCAAGACTCAAGTTGTCCTATGTGTCTTAGAGAACAAGAAACGACAGAACATATATTATGGGAGTGTGCTTCTGCAACAGATATTCTGAGTCTAAGTTTGAGAAAAGTTCAGAAATCAAAGTTATCTTGCAACAGTTATAAGGAACTTATGCAGGAATTATTCTACAGACTTAACAGGGAAGAATTGACAGAATTATCTTTAATTTTCTGGAACATATGGAAGAGGAGAAATGAGTTTGTTTTCAACAATGTCCTTAGTGATCCAAAGAATGTGATGTTCAGAGTTAAAAGCATGTTGTCTGACTTATCTATATCAATTACTGATGCGGATGCTCAGGTGTCAACAAGAAGCAATAGGAGTGTTACTTGGGAATGTCCACCTTAAGGTTTTTGTAAAATAAACTGGGATGTAGCTGTTGACTCAAAGCATTGTAAAATAGGTATAGGAGTTGCTGTAGTCTTGACTTGGGAATGAAAAAAGCAATATTAGAAGGGGATTCCAAATTAGTTGTTAATGCAGTTCAGCACCAGAGTACAGATGAAAGCTATTTTGGAATGCTAATCTCTGATATCCAGACAACCATGGCAAGATATGAAAATTGTAGCTTCAATCACATATGTCGGGAGGGCAATGTAATAGCACACAGGTTAGGCAGGGATGCTCTATGTCAAATAGAATGTATTGTGGACATAGAAAATCGTCCTAGCTGTTTGTTGTATTTGTAATAGTGAAAGTTATGAATGAATGAGAGTTTCAAAAAAAAAATACAAAGACAAAAATGGCCTCAACAGGTATAATATCTGTTCATATAATTTTGAGGTAACATGTGTAGCGTTCGGTACGAAAAAACTTGTGGGAAAGACTCAAGAGACAGGACCACTAGATCACCGGCCTCGACCGTGAAAACTTGTGTGAAATATGTTGCGTGGTATCATTACTCTCGTCTAAACTACCGGCGATTGGGGTTCTACAATTTTAAGGTGAGAGCCACAGTTTCCAAAGCACAATGGGAGTGTATGAAGTACCTTGGTGGGCGTCCAATTGAGGGGTAGCGTTGCATGGCACCTGACTCTTGGAGTTGAAGAAGTGATGCATAGGCACCGTTTGGGTTTGAAATCAACTCTTCATGATTCCCAGTTTCTATTACCTCTCCTTCTTGTACGACTGCGATCACATCTGCATTTCTAATGGTAGAAAGCCGATGGGCCACCACTACAGTTGTTCGTCCGACCATGACACGATCAAGTGCCTCCTGTACACTCTTCTCAGACTCAGCATCCAGTGCACTTGTTGCTTCGTCCAGTAAAAGGATGGATGGGTTCTTCAGTATTGCTCGGGATATTGCAATCCTTTGCTTTTGCCCACCTGAAAGTTGTATTCCTCTCTCACCAACCTGCAACAAAGGTTCTCAATTACTTTTCCTTGCAATGTATTCTTTGTAAGTGATTATTTTCAGCTTGCAACAGTTCCATAATGTAAATATCAAGAGGAGAATGACTACTCAAATCCTTGAGATTTCTTACTTTCCTGCACTCTGTCCCTTAAAATTCCCCTCGTAAAAGTTATTACCTTTTTGCTTTATTCGTATTCATTTCATCGAATTACAAACATTATGATCCTTCTTGAACTATAAAAGTCCAAAAGTAATTATACTAATATTTTTTATTTCCATTTTCGCACTTTCTACATAGAATGAAGTTATTAAAATACTTTTGACTAAGTAGTCAGAACAATCAGAGCAATTGATTATATCATATGCACAAAAATAACATAATAATACTTCTTTTTGTTTTCAGAAATTATATGTCGATATAATTATTAGGTTATTTATTATTTTGATTCCAATAATGTATTTTAGGTTTGCCCTGATCGCCTGTCTCTACCATTTTTGTTAAGTAACACAGAGTGCAAAATTATTTTGTGTTTGTGAAATCGTCATTTGTCCCAAAAATTTAAACTAACAAGAAGAGGTAGGTTTAATTATTTATATTTTGTCTTAACAACTACTCTCACATGTCTAGCTCAATAAATGAGTCTAACACATGAAATCTTTAATTAAATTGAGTGAAATGTAAAGTCAAGATTCGAACTAAAGATGTCTACTCTGATACTATATGAAATTACTACTTGTCCTAAAAATTTAACTGATGATAAGAAGTATATTTAATTATTTATATTTGTCTTTAAGAGTTTTCAAGTATCCCTTAGTTCTCAACAGTAATGAAACAAAGTGAATATATACCTGAGTCTCAAATCTGTCGGGCAGGTTGTTTATAAAAGAGAGGGCCTCAGAAAGTTTAGCTGCACGCGTGATCTCTTCAAGAGTGGCATCATCCTTTCCATAGAGAATGTTCTCCCTAATGGTTGTAGCAAAAAGTGCAGGCTCCTGATTTACCAAGCCAATTTGCTGCCTCAGCCACTTGAGGTCTAGGCCTCTGATATCATGCCCATCTAAAAGTATCTCCCCAGAAAGGGGCTCATAGAACCTTTCGATCAAAGATATTACTGTGCTCTTTCCAGACCCACTTCCTCCCACAAGGGCTAAAACCTTTCCAGGAGGGATGTCCAGGAACAGATTATTGAAGATAACTACATCTTGACGAGATGGGTATCTAAAAGACACATTCTTAAACTGAATGTGGCCCTCTAGTCTGCCCAGTTTCTGCCCTGTCGTGGAGCTGGTTTTGCTCATCGTGTCCCTCTCTATCATCTCAAATATGGGATAGGCTGCTGTCTTAGCTCGGACAAAAGCAGTGATGTCTGGTGCTGCCAGCCCCAGTGACCTGAGCAACAAAGTATATGATGTGTTTGTTGTTGTTTCGTGTAATTTGAAGGAAAAATTGGATAAGAAGCCAAAATGATTAGCATATATACAAGCAACCAACAAGTTTCAAATACTTTAGAGAAATACTATTTTTCAAAAGTACTTTCTGCAATGAAGTGGAATCGGTAGGAATTCAAAGTCCATGGAAGATCGTGTTAGAGATCTCAAGCACTTATTGAAATAAGGGGTAAGATAAATGAAGAATTTGATGAAAAAATTCCTCTAGTTAAATTGGAATCTGATGTGAATAAGAAACTCGATGCAGCTGATCAAAATGCCATGTGGAAAAAAATGGAATAGTCCAAATTACAGGGAAAGCAAAGTAGATCAAGAAAAAGGAAGTACTTACAGGCCTGATATAACAACATTGAGCATGGTGGTGAAAGATTCCCCACCATTCGCGATTTTCTTGTGAACAATAATGCTAGTGAACCAAACAAGCAATGCCCATGACAGGAAAAGGACGCAGTGCATAGAGCCTAGTCCTAGCCCCTTGGCTAATCCTGTTTTTCTCCCATAGCTATATGTATTCGTGAGAGCAGTCAAATATGATCTCACTGCTTTCTCTTCTCCTGCAAATGCTTGGACTGTTCTAACATTTCCAATCACCTGAGAGTCGCCCAACGTTGCCAATCAGCTTTTTGGTGGGTTTTACTATTTTTATGATTAGCTTTGATGGTTTTACAGATAATATGATCATGAAAGAGTGACTGAAAACTGACCTCTTCCGCAATCTCACCCGCCTTGACATAGGATTTTCGAACTCTGGCAATGAGACCAGTTGCCACCCAAGCATAGAGGCCACCAGCAACAGCAATTAAAGGGACTATAGACAGTGTTACCAGAGAGATTTGCCAGACCTTAACAAACCCAATGATGAAGCCTGCTATAAACCTGCTAATGTAGTGTATGAAGTTCCCCACCTACCCATAAATATTTGAGTTTCAAACATGTGACCAGAGTGTAAAAATGTAAAATTTAAAAAAAAAAAAAAGAAAAAAAAAATGCACGACAGTTAGCCAATAAGGGAATTTTAGTGTAAAACTACTCTTTTGCTTTGCTGTGAAACGTACAACACTTCAAACAACAGTGATTGCAATGAGTACAGGCTTCACTGGGTTGGGGCCGCAATAAATATGGATCTGATTTAAAGCCGTTCTGTCCACCTAACATTAATTCTATTGTCACAACAATGCAATAAAAAACAAAATAAAAAATAAGAAGTGGAACCTTGTTAACGTTTGATCTTGGGTTTTCTCGACAAACCAACGTAGCAATTACTAAGAAAATGGTTGTTCATGTTCAGATAAATGATTATTTAATGATGATAAATATATCATATCATATTTAATGAGAAGAAAGTAAAATGATAATATGGTGTATAGAATTTTTTTTTTAGAAATGTGCATGAATGACACAGACACGTGCAGGAGCCAACACGTGCCGGAATGGAGCAGGGATAAAGGGCTGTGGCAAATCAACTAGCTGTGTCTTCCCATAAATAATTATTGTTTCGATATTGGGAAGAAAAATCGAATTAATATTCCCTAAATATATGAATATTGTAAAAGTATTTTATTTTTCAACTGGCTGGCTCAAGACCAATTGCGTACTGAGGTGATCATGATCATCATCATTAATTAGTAGCTGCAGCAATTCAAATCATGATCAGGAACGTCAAAATTGTACTACACATGCACAATTTGTAATTGAAAGATGATCTTGATCATCTACTGTCGTGATCATGTTCATATATATGAAAAATGTTAAAAATAGTTCCCATATTCGAAAACATTTAATTAGCATACAAGCTGTGAAAAATGTATAACCCCCCTGCATGCAGAGACTGGCAGACTGCAAATTAGAATGAAGTCATGGGATTAATCTAGCTAAAAAAAAAAAGAACTCTTACGGATATAAAGATATCATTACACAAAAGTAAACTTATAAATTGATAGTTTTATGAGATTTGTTAGATTCATTTTATAATAAAAATAATTTTACAATCTGACATACAACATTTACATTAATTTATAAATTTATTTTTATATAATCCACGTATTACTAAAATATTTTCCTCAAAGAAATGGAAGAAGAATATCCGTGCATGCTACCGATCTAGCATTTATTCAATTTTTTATTGTCCTAGCTTCCAGTTGGCAAAAGGGTTTAATTTTGAACAAAACCCTAGCAAGGATATATATAAGATATATATTGCTGCATGCACAGCGAGCTAACCCCACCCGACTTATAAATGCCATTGCATTTACTGCACATTGGTCTCGTGCAGAGACATAAAATTATTGTCAGAACCATGCTCTAAAGATTAACGCGGCCACCAGAGACATACTTGCCATCTAGAAACCAGTGCTATATATATATATATATAATACTGGAATAATTGCCTGATTTCTATCGTCCAATTTAAAAAATACTCTACGAAGGCGATCGAGATTATTTTAAATCAATTTTATGATATATGTTTGGACAAGTAATTAAACAGATCATGTAAAATAAATTCGGTACATAGTCTAAAGGTTGACCTACCATATTTATATATAGGAAGCAGTGAATTAAATAATCAAGGGCGTACCACGTGCATGATAATTAATATGTTCAAGACGTGCTAATCATATTATATAACTCCTACATTTTCTAGTACACATGAACATCTCTCATAATTAATGAAAATTTCCCTCTTAATTAATTAATATTGTGACTCAGATCAAATTAATTAATTAGTAAGTAAAGGAAAAAAATATAAAAAAAATTAAATGTATAAACGATCAAAATGATGAATAAAATGGGACTAATGTTCTTATAAAATTGATCAAACAAAAATTAGACGGCCGATGGAATATCATGATCAGGGGTTAGATCAGGATCGGACGAAAACTACAGTAGCCAGAAAACAAATTAATCACATGCATGCATGCATGCGTACCTTCTCAGAAAGAGCATCCTGAACAATGATAATGTCACTTGTAATTGCGGCAATGACCTCACCGGTGGATGATTCAGTGTCAAAGACACTAATGTCTTGATTTAGCATGGATCTCAAATATGCCATTCTCATCTTTGCCGCTTGCCTTTCCCCAGTATGCATCCAACAAGCCACCTCTAATATTTTCATGATCCATCAATATTTATTAATCAAACATTGTTAATTAATAATAATTAAAGTACCATATATAATATATATATATATATATATGTATGTGATCATCAAATTAATATTGCTTGATTTCAAGTACATGTGTGGAGGAAGAAGAATGAAGTATTAATTAGCTGATGATCATGATCATATATACCTGTCCATGAGGAAAACAATATAACTATACTGAGATACACAAAATCCAGTGAATACTGCACAAAAAAAAAATATAGATATCATGAGTAATGATCTGCTGTAATAGTATCTCAGATCTGAGATACTATTCGAAAGGCCAAACAGGGTTTCCAGTACAATTAAGGAAATCCCATTTGGAGATCATAATTAATTAATTAGCACATAAAATGGCCATAATAATGCATGCAAACTCAGATAATAGTACTTGAAAACCTAGCTAGCTAGATAGTTGGCATATTACGTACCTTGGCAACTTTATGGGAAGCTTCTCTGGGGAAGAGATAAGCCATTCCAATAACATTTATCAACTTCCCGAAGAAAATAAAGAATACAGGTACCGAAGCTCCATGAACACATGCACCAAATGATCCGATTGCCATCAAAATATAATCATAAAAGTCAGCAAATGTAAATAGTTTTAGCAGTGAAACCGACTGCTGCTGCTTTTCCTGATCTTCTTTCTTCTTCTTCTTTTTCTTCATGTCAGTGACATCGTTTTTGCCAGAAAATGAACCCGGATCGTCTGTCATATTTTTGGCCCCAAAAAGTGACTAAGAACAAAGGTTTCGAAAGAAAAGAGTGAGTAAAGAATGTCTAGCTAGGAACTATGAAGAGTACTTAGTGTAATTTTGAAGAAGAGAAGCCACACAGGGAGTGAAATCGTAGGGGAGAGAATAATTATATGAGGAAGATAGGGTGGTAGGGGGTTGGGTAGAACATTAAATATCAGAAAAACGAAGTAAGAGGTCGAAGAAAGCAGGTGACAGATGTGCCATTAAAGAGTGATCGAAGAGAATGGTAGCTAGCGAGCTGCTCGACATTAAATTTGTGCTATACAAATAGCAATAAATTAAGATCAGTAAAACAAAACTGGTTGACTGTGTGAGAGATTATCTTAAGATTTTAAGGCTGCATTTGGTTTTTGCACTCAATTCAACTCATTTTAAATTAATTATTGATAAGATATACTACTATTTAAATTTTTTATAAAAAAGAATTAAGTTTATCTCAATTTATTTCATCATACATCTTAACCTAAAAAGTTAATTAAATAACTATCTCAATATAAAAAAATTAAATTCATCTCAATAAAATTTACAAAATATTATTATTCACAACTCATATCAACATCCAAAAGTTATTCTCAAAGTAACTCTTTCCCTCACGAAATTAACCAGAAAATGGGAGTATATATATGCATGTGACGGCCTCCTTTAAATGCACTGTAGCCGAGGGTTGCATAGCGTAAAATCATTATTTATCATAAAAGATTTAATTAATACTACAAGAAAATTATTTATTTATGATCAGTTAATTCTAATAAAATGAATATTTACAATTAAAATTAGTTGTGAATAGTCTTTTAGTTGTAATAAATTAATCACAAAAACTCATTTTTCTTGTAGTGTAATTTAATTAATTATATTATATTTTAATACTCACTCTTATATATATATATATATATATATATATATATATATATGGATCAATCTTCCTCTCAATTAGATAGAATCCAAAACATAAAATATTCAATTAGATAGAATACTAGAGCGTATAGTCAAATAATCTTAAACTCGTAACATTTACGCTTTAATACCATACGAAATTTATTCCCCTTGTCATGAAAGCTAAACAGATCGTGCCGGCTATAATTTGCGTTTTTCTGATCTTGGTCACAATCTTGAGAGCGAGAGAGAGAGAATATTAATTGAAGAGTGGACCCCATATATGAATGGTGTATGACATTTGATGGCATTCGTGAAAATGAAACAATTTGGAGATCCTTCATAATTGATTGCGTGTAATTAACATAAACGATGAAAACCCTATGCAATAATTTGGAGCTTATCTAAAAGAACAAAACTGCATATATACGTTGTTAAGGAATAAACAGTGTTCGACTTCCTGAGGACTTTAACAACAGCTGGAAAGTAGATCAATCCTCGACACCTGATAATTGTCTGCTAGTATCTAATATTATTGGAGAAATTGTAGTTACAATCGTGAATGCATAAACATTACGTAATTATTTTTTAAAAAAATAAATAAATATAAAATTCATATAAAAATAATAATTTTTTAATAGTAGACTTTACTCTTTTTCAAAATAACTGTACAGTATCTGTGCATTCCATGATTACAAGTAGCATTACTCATTATATTCTTAAAAGTATTGACAGTACTAGCATCTTTTAAATTTGGCTAAATATCAATAAAATGGTTTGTATTGAAATAGTTAAAATGAAGAAGCTCTACATATGAGTTAAAGTACGTACCACCACATTTTTTTTTTCAAATTTAAAAATATATATATTGTTCATCTTTAAAAAAAACATTTTATTCTAAAAATTAGGGGTGCTACCCGCATGGTGCGGGGCTGGGGCACTCCCTCCCCGCCCCCCGCCCCGCACCATGCGGGTGATGGGGGTTTTCCCCCCGCCCCCCGCCCCCGGAAGGCGGGGGCGGGGTCCCCTGCCCCGGTGCAGGGGGGCGGGGGAAAAACCCCCATCCGCTCCACCCCCCGCCTTAATGTTAAAAAAAAAAAATTTTTAGACCAAAATTATAATATAATTTAAATAATAAATTAAAATTTATAAAAATAAAAAAATTTAAACTCATTAGAGTTAGATTTTGAATTGATTTGGCCTCCTAGGCCAATCTTTATATAGGAGGCCAATGCAATACAATAGTCATCCTTAAGCAATGTCTTTATATAGGAGGCCAATGCAATACAATAGTCATCCTTAAGCAATGTGAGACTTACTACTAAGTCCCACATTGCTTAAGGATGACTATTGTATTGCATTGGCCTCCTATATAAAGATTGGCCTAGGAGACCAAAACAATCCAATGACTTGAATATAATTTTAAGTCTTTTATAAATTGTATATATCTATATACAATATATTTATTTAATATATATAAATAATTTTTTTTTTTAATGTGGGGCGGGGGCGGGGGCGGGGGCGGGGCGGGGCCCCGCTGGGGTCATCTCGCCCCCCGCCCCCGCTATGCCCTCTCTATGCGGGGCGGGGGATCCCGCCCCCGCATGGGCGGAGCGGGTTAGCCCGCCCGCCCATGCGGGGGCGGGGCGGAAGCCGGGCGGGGCAGCGGGGGCAGGGCCCCGCTGCCCACCCCTACTAAAAATATACACCAACTGCATATACAAGCAGGAGGTTAGATTGAGGAACATGTACATTTTTTGTATATGTAAATTAAACTAATATATTGCACAAGCAGAAAACTATTAAAATTAATATACAAGCAGTTCGGAGGTAAGGTTCCTGTACATGATGTGTAGGAGGAATATGTACATTTTTGTTCAATATATACAAGCACAAGGGTTAGGAGGAACCTAACCAACTGCACATTTTTCATGTACACATACATTTTTTTTGTATATATACAAGTTTGCAAGCAGGAGGCCGTAAGGTTACTCCACATTTTTTGTAGATGAAAAATAATCGGTCGAGGAAAAATAGTAGTTGGGAACAAATAATTTGAGTAAAAATTAAATTATTAATAAACATATGGTTAGTGTAGTTGTAAAATATGAAAAAATAAATAAAAAATTTTATTATTAAAAAAATAGTGTTATATTATTATATTTTTTACTAATCTAATGTGGGGTTATATCTTGAATAATTTTAGTTTCATGCAAAACATGTATTTTGAGCTAAATTTTAGAGATGATTTTAATGAAACCATTGCTAATGCTCAAGAAATAAGTCTTTGCATATACACCCTAAGGTATTAGACATGGTGATGATCCAATATTCTTTCAAACTATTATTTAGATTTCAGAATTTCAAATGAAAGAAAGAATGATACGTGAAGTGTGCTTTACAAAAATTATTAAATATTTAATGCGGTCCACACAAATAGTAGTAATTAATGTATGAGCCATCTTATACGTATCTCTAGCTCTCTCATTTTTTAGATCACCTTCAAATTTGAATAAGATTGATCTGCCGGCCGACTTTTTCTATATGTAACTAATAGAGCCTTCCCATACCTTTGCCATTTTTATTCATCTTTAATTTGTATGTAAGTTCCTAATTATACATAATTTGATCGAGAGAGAGAGAGGAGAAATTAGTACTTTTAGCCATCCCACATATTTTAAATTAGGTCATGAGTTGCAATATCGATGTAACCTTGAAGTGCGTAAATACTGCGTAATCGTTTTGAATGAAAAAAAATGAGGTCCACTATTAAAAAATTAATTTTTTTCATATAAATCTTATATTTTATTTACTTTTTTCAAAACGATTATACAACAATTACATAATTCACAATTATAAATATATTTTCTCTTTTTTTACATACCTCACTCTCGTGGTTAATTTTAGAATTGAACACTTAACAGTCAGTTTTGTATGTCTCCCCGTAGCCCTTTACAAGCATTTAATGAATGGAAAGGTGTGGGGTTGAAAAATCTCTAGAAAACATATGGCACGCCGCACGCGGGGACAAATAATTAAGTAGTTAGTTAGCTATGACCACCTTTCTTTGTCTGTCATCAAATTTGCTTCATTTTTCATAGCTCACAATTCGAGCTTTGACATTTTTAATAGAAAAATGATACTTATAATTGTGAATGTATAAGTGTTATATAGTCATTTTAAAAAAAGTAAATAAATATGAGATCCACATGAAAAGAAATTAATTTTTTAATTGTAGACCCTATACTTTTTCAAAGCAACGCATCCCAAGACTGTATGTAGGCCTGCACATTGGCCCACCCAAACACTTTTTGGGCCTGATCCGACTTGGCCCGCAACTATGTGTAGGGAAAAATTACCCGACCCAACCCGTAATGATTCGGGTCGAGAAAATATCGGTTTTTTTTTTCAAGTGCCTCTCGAATTGCTTAGTTCTTGCAACGGATCGCGCACAGTTATCAACTCTGTCACGTTGGGCCTGAACGACATCAGATTACATAAAGAAATCTAAAACAGAAAAGATCAAGGCATGCGATCGAGAAAATTAGCAATACCTTCATCTGGGTCCTCCGATTCTGGAACCAAAACTTTATTTGGTGAGGAGCCAAGCCTAGCTCCCGACTTAGCTGCAACCTCTGCTTCTCATTTGGGTGAGGGCACTCCTTGAACATTCTTTTTGCCACGAAATGAATGAAAACAAGAAACCAACTTAGATTGAAAGAAGGAGACGAGAGGTTCTGGAGGAGGAGCAATAGAACAGACCCGCTGATTGACAGGTTTTTTCTTTCGTTTTGTCCGAATGGCATTTCAAGGTACGACCTCGCCTTTGTCTAGATCTGGTGATGGATTACAGCAACACAGAACAAAAAGGGTGGCTACACTAGCTAGGGTTCGGGTGAAGCGCAACTGCGGTGAAGCGATCGAAAGTCTTGTTGAAGAAGCCACTGTTGGTTCTGAAGAAAACTAAACACTCCAACCTAGACCATGAGATCGGTGACGGTGATTTTTCGTCTAGAGTGGAATTAGAAGTTATTGGCGTCATTCGGCTCTGAAGAAGATTAGAATGCTCTGTTTGGGGGACGATTCCAAAAAATAAATAGAGAGAAAGATTAGAATCTCACCTCGGGGGGGTTTAACAATATGGGTTGCTAAACTCCGTCGTCGACTCGACCACCAACGGCAACCACGCTATCGCTGCCGAGTGCCGTCTGTGTGAGAGAGAGAGAGAGGCTAGGTCTTTTTTGCCTGAAGAAGAGAGCGGGTTTATCGGGTGATGGAGTATTTCGCCCGCTAAACAGAATGTTGCAACCCGCTTCTATTTTAACCCGACAGTATCGGGTTGGGAGGGTCGGGTCAATCGGGTGGGTCGGGTTTTGGATTTTCCTGCACAGGCCTAACTGTATGTAGCATTAGTCTTTTTAATATATCAAACTTCCGTATAATAATAATTCTAGTTGTTGAACAAAGGTCAATTTTAGAGACACATATCCCATACAGAACTTACATTATATACAGAACAAAGGTCAATTTTCAAGCCTCATGTCCCGGCCATGCATATATAATTTGAACCATATAAACTTATTTGAAAAAATCATTTTTTTAATTATAGACTCAATTTTTATTCAAAACAAGTACACAAATTCAACACTCTAATGCTAGGTTTAGTTTTTAAATAATCTCAACTCATCTCAAACCAATTATCGATTAGACTTATTATTTTTTTAACTTTTTTATAAAAAAGTTAAACCAATAACAAATTCTCAACATATTTTATATATTCAAATACATATTTTAACCTATTTACATTTAAATACATCGATCTCATTAATGAAATTTATAAAACAATATTATTTATATATCAATTCAGATCATTTGAAATCACTTCAACATTCTAACAAAGATTAAAGAGATTGACTGTAATTTTTTGTGTCAACTCGTCCGTTTTCCTACCATTTCTCAAAAGGACAATGTTAGGGTGCACGCAAAATCTGCACACTATAATACAAATAATTTTTTTTTCTTTTAAGTATTTTTTAAATATTCTTAATCATTAAAAAATATAAATTCACTAATAATTACATTTTTTTAATTATTAAAAAATTAAAATATATAAATCAACATATTTAATGAATATATTTAAAATTCATACCAGCATTTTCCTGCGGATTGAAAAGGTGACAGATACCAAGAAAGTCTGGCAATTTAATGCCGCTGGGTTAATAATCTCTTTTAGTTGGGTAGCAAAGTACCTCAATATTGTCGCAGGAAAATTTTATATATTATATTACTATCTTATTTCTATTTTATTAAGTATGATGTAATATATTTATTATTAATAAATAATTATTTATTATATACTTCTTTATCATTTAATAATAATGAATGTGTCACATATTACTAATTAGTATGATCAAATAGAATGAGAATATGATGTATAATATTACTCATAAAAGAAAATTCACGAGTAATAATAATGAAAAAATAATAAAAAAAATATTAAATAGTAGTAAATAATAATAATAAAATAAATAATGGTTAAATATTTTAAAAATATACTCAAACCGCTCGATCCCACTGCACATACCTGTGTGCGTGGCCGAAGGTTTGAACTTTGAACAGTTTGCAAGTTTGAAAGCAAGAAAATGGTCAACGTGCGATGACATATGCACGTGGAACTTAACACCCCATGCAAAAGCAAACGAGAATAGTACTGCAGGCCAAAAATAAAAGAAAAAGAAGAGTAATATAGAATACTCTAATTCCGAATTTCGATATATTTTGCAGAGAAATGATATTTGTAATTGTGAATGTGTAAGTGCTGTGTAATTGTTTTGAAAAAAATGAATAAATAGGGAACCACATGAAAAAAAATTAATTTTTTAAAAGTAAATTCTATTTTTTTAAAAGTGACTGTACGGCATTTATACATTTCACGACTATATATAGTATTATTCCTCTATTATTAAAGGAAGGAAGGAAGGAAGGAAGCCAGCTTACTATTTGAGTTTGCGTATGATCCGTAGATTTGAAATTTTATATAGCGTAATTTGGAAGAAAGTTGTACAATTTTGTTTTTTAGATAATAGTTTAATCTCAATTTGTCAAAGATAATATTTTAACTTGCTAGAATATTCATGAACACAAAAAAATAATATTTTTTGTAGTGTGTATTACAATTTTAAATAAAATACTTTTCAAAAAAATGCATTTGATTCATATTGTAATATATGACAATTTTTTCTATTAAAGTGTAATGAATTAATTAGTATATGGTTAGATGAATGTACTAATATGGTATATATTAATATTATTATATATAAATTAGTATAATACTTATAATGTGAAATAATCAATTTATCTCAAAAGTTTAAATTAAATGAAAGAAATAGATTTAATTATTTGTATTATATTCTTAACACTTCTTCTCACGGGCTAAATTCTCTCTCAATAAGTGGATCCAATACGAGGAATATTTAATTAAATTAATAGAGTTAGAATTCAAACTCAGACATCGCTCTGATATCATATAAAATAACTACTTATTTCAAAATTTTAAGATAATGAAAAGATGTAAATTTAATTATTTATATTATAAACAGCAATAGATGAATAATATTTTTGTACGGTTGCTAAATGTAATGAAATGAATAGCTATACTTAACAATTAAGTTATGTTGAAGAATCAAAGTGATTGAGGTGCGTTTTTACGTATTGAAAATGACAATCACTTGTTCCGTCAGTTTCCAAAGCAATACAGTACTATCGGCATGGGGAGTGAATAATGGCGTTTTCATTTTATTGGAATGACAAAGACCATTCCTCCCGTTGTATTTTGTCGAGATCTAAGCAATAGATCATCCATCAATGCTTGATAATGGTTCACATCATAAATAAATGATAAATGATATTTACAATTATTGAGTGTACAAGCGCCGTGCACTACTTTTAAAAAAGTGAGCAAATATAATATTTACATGAAAAAATTAATTTTTTAAGAGTTGCGCTTAGAATCGATCAGGCTGTTATTACAAGGAAAGCAACTCTCATTTCATCTACTACCACATAAGAAATCACACCATAATTTCAATAGTCTCACTCACACTGAATAACTTCATCCGCAAAAAACCACTACGACCAGAACTCTAATTGTCCTCCACTTTGCTCTGCTTCGTCTCTTTGCACCACTGCCAGAAAACCTCTACAACCAAAAAGCATACCTCCACTGCCACCAGCTCAGTCTAGCTCCGACCGTCTGTTACCCCTCGCATCCCTTATGTTGCCTCTTGCCAACCGTCCATTGCTCTGCTTCGTCTCTCTTTCCACCGCCGTCAAAAAACCTCCACGACCAGAAAGCAAACCTTCATCACCACCAGCTCAGTTCGACGACGACCAGAAAACCTTTGCATCCCTCTTGCACGGCTGCCCCTTCATTGTCCCCTTCACATCCCTGAATATCAAAGCCTGCAACTCAAGCTCTTGCCACTGGGCCAAGCTAAAATAGCTACCCATCCCTAGCAGACACATAAAAACAGACTCAGAAAAGATCATAGGGGCTAAACGCATAGAAGTATTGGGCATTTTAACAGAGTTTATAGAAGTATTCGCAGAGACTTCCGTGAGTTCTTTTGGATATTGAGCAGTAATCATTCAGTTTCTTTTGGTGTGTTGGGCATTTTGGAGGGGTAGAGACTGTCGAATCTTTTGGTATGTTGAGCATTTTGGGAGAGGGGACAAAGCCATGAAATTGGGATGTGAAGGGGCAGCCGTGCGAGAGGGGACAAAGGGGCTGAGATGGTGGCGTAGGAAGCTTCTACGCGGTGGTGCAAAAGGGACAAGCAAATGAAAGGGAGGGTCAGCGAGTGGGGGCAAATGAAAGGGATTGCTTGCTGAGAGCGCTTTTGGAGAAATCGTTTGATGAAGAAGCCTTCTTTTCATCTACGATGCACTTCATGATAGGGCCGGTGGAAAGCCTACGTGTTAGTTTATTATTGGCAGGCTATTAATTGGGTAAAATTGGATGGACCAGTTCTAAGGAGTTCTCCTTTTTTAATAGTAGACTCAATTTTTTTTAAAAATGAGTATGTGGCGCTTGCACAAACTATGATAGTATCTAGTATCACTTATATATATATATATATGCATACATATATATATTATATATATACATATGGTAGAGTTGTAGCAGGCTGGCTATTACCAAAATAAACCAACCACTTGCCTGATACTATAATTTACATGAAATGCATTTGGTTCGGATTGTCTCCCTCAATCCTCTTTTAGTATAGACTTTAGAATATAGGATTTTCCAAAACTTCATCAGCGATTAATTCATAATCAACAAATACCCAATAATGAGATTTTTATAACAACAAAGAAAAAAACACAAAAGAATAAGAACTCAAAAGGCCTTAACTAATTTTTTTCTGTATTTTTCGTTCAAAGAAAAATGCCAACAGTGTGGTCAGATAACTCTTTCCTTTCTTGCCTAATGTTTGAACTCCTCTTATTGTGTTGTATCATTCTTAATATGGTATTAGAGCAATGAGCTCAAATTCTGAATCTCGCTCCCTTTCCAACCCCGAAAACAACCCCCACCATCCTGCTAGTCCGTTCTTCATCCAACCTGGAGAAGGAGCCTCTTCCCCTTTGGTTCTCGATCTCCTAACAACTGAGAACTATGTCACCTAGGCAAGGAATATGCGCCAAGCTCTAAATATCAAAAATAAACCTGGATTCGTTGATGGAAAGATTACCAAACCAAAAAATACATCTGATCTTTATTCCGCCTGGGAACGCTGCAATGATGTAATAATCGCCTGGATATTACATTCTGTTAGTTCAGAACATCGATCGAGCATTGCTCATATCGAAACCACTGCTAACGTTTGGAAAGACCTACATGAGAGATTCTCCATCCAAAATGCTCCTCGCATCTTCCACCTTACAAAATCCATCTCTTCATCAACACAAAATACTGATTCCGTAAACCAATATTACAATAAGCTTAAGAGCTACTAGAACGAGCTCAAGATCTACAAACCAATGCCGGCATGCACCTGTGGAGCAGTCAATACTCTGCTCGAATCTATCCACCGAGGCAAGGTGATGCAGTTTCTTATGGGTCTTGATGATTCCTTTGACTCAGGTCATGCTCAAATTTTGCTTTATGATCCGCTCCCACCACTCAATCGCGTTCTCTTCTTGGTCCAACAAGAAGAGCTACGCCAACAACTCACTCATGCACCTGCTCCACTTGCCATGGTCACTAAAGGACAAGATTCTCGCAACCAGCCAAACTCTTGAAGTGAACGCTTATTTTGCTCTTACTACAACATCCATGGACATTCCCTGGAGCGTTGCTTCAAAGCAAATCCAAATCTGCCCGTGTGTTCACACTGTCGTATACCTGGACACAAGAAAGAAAAATGCTATAAGTTGAATGGATTCCCCCCCGGGCACAAGAATAACCCCAAGTTCAAATCATCTGTTAACCAATCTTCACTTGTGCAGGATACAATCAATCATGGTCCACCTATTACTCAAGAGCAGTATGGTCAACTCATTGCCTTGCTCAACTCCTCTCAAAATGATGCTGCCAACAATGCTCATACCAGTTCCTCATCCATGTCTGATATTTCCTTTTCCAATGTTACACGCACACACGACCATATCTCACACACCACCAACACTTAGATTATTGACACTGGAGCTACATACCATATGATCTGTAGCCCCAAATTCTTCACCCACAATGTTACTCCAATTCATCAAACCATCAAGCTTCCAAATGGCACTTCCAACACTGCCACACTCCAATTCATCAAACCATCAGTGATGTGCATTTGTCCATTGATTTAATTCTTCCAAATGCATTATTCTGGTGCATATAAGATGTTTGACGAATTGTTTTCTTGAACTTCAATACCTCTTGTAAAACAAGAAAATTGTTATCGCATCCTGCTGGTCCCGAAGGACTAAGGATACTTTATAATTAAGTTAGTCGCTATTTTCTTATCTCTAGTGAAATTCAAGAGAGACATAATGAGAATGTTTTCTTCCCTTTTACCCTCCTTTATGGTGCATTTTATGGGATTTTCACCATGCGGTAAAGCTCTTTGAGTGGGTTTTTTTTTAAAAGGTTTTGCTATATATAATAGTTTTATTGAAAAAGTGAAATAAAAAAAAATGGTTTTAGTTATCATATTAAAAAAAATTAATTGTCATTCAATATTAAGACTGTTGATTTTTTTATTTTTTTTATTGACACCGGATGTCCGGGAGGCTTGCACAAGCCTTGCAAAGAGTTTCTTGTAAGTGAACCTCATAAATTTACAAAAGAAAAATTCTCCAATCCGATGGCTCCTAATGATTGTTTCCACTTAGTGAAATTCGAACTTTGTACCTTAGAGGGAGTATACCATCAAAACCAAAGGCCTTTACCACTCCATCCAACCATAGGGGTTAAGTTGATAGTTCACAGTTGATAGTTGATAAAATCCCTTACCCTCCTAATCTGAAGTTTCGGCGAAACTTCCTTGTATGAATTAATTCTTAGTAGATATGTTGTCCGTTCGATTTCATGAAAATATTATCGATCTACGACCGATTTGATATTTGACAAGGAAAACACACACACGCGTATATATATATTCTAGCTGTCTTTCAAGGCAAGACTTTCGTTCTCATCATGTGGTTCTATTGGTTTCTTTGGATGAGTGAATCTCACTCTTATGGCCGGACCAAAGCAGGTGAAGAAGCATTTAAAATTAAGATAATAAAACCTAATTATCGAACTAAGTACTTTTCTGCGATTCCTAAAAACGCCTGATATATTGCTACTTATCAAATGAGCAAACTACATCTAAAATTCTAAATATAGAGAAATTTACGAAAGAAATTAATGAATAGCAACATAAGTGGCCCACCTACTTAAGGCTGCCTTGCCGAGAGAGTGAGACTGTGAGAGAGAGAGAGAGAGAGAATGTGCTTGAGGAGGACCTAACACCACAAGCACTAAAAAAATATGGAGAACGGCGCATCTAGTCGTTAACACATTCATTTTTCATGTCACTCAAAAAAAAAAAAAAAAAAGAAGGAATTTGCATGGCCAGATTCTCCATTTTTTGGGGTTGGAGAAGACATCTAAACTAGTTTTCCTTTATTTTAGGAAATAGGCTCCATCTGAGCAAACACAGAAACCAGCTGGGGAAACTAGCTGCGCCAGCATCCTCGATATAAGATGGGACACCTGAGCTCGAGTTATATATTATGTGACCGTATTAATAGTAAGCCAAGTGATTGGTTTCTCGAATTAATACCAACAGTATGTCATTATTCAGCTGTAAAACAAAACATGGGGGGTGGAGGGGGAGTGGTAGATTGCACAACTGATCATGGTCATAAAGTCGCCACAAGTGATGGTTCCACTAAGCCTTTAACTGGGGCTAAAAAGGGGTAAAACACACCAAAAGAAGCCCCTACGCCTCAAAATTTGATGTCCGTTGTCCATGTACCCTGAACACTAGGGTGTTTGGTTACGTGTCTTGTCTTCAATTTCACCGCCTTTCTTCCCAATGCATTCCTTAATCGGGTTGCATGTAGAAGGATGTCTGCCGGATCCATATTCTTCACACATATCACCCGCTCATTTTTGTTCCCTGGGTATTTGGTTCAAGAAATTGTTATTTAAAGCATACAACGTGTTTTGCAGTAAATTCAAATGAGAGAGAGAAAGAGTGGGGAAGTCTTACGGTAAAAGCCTTTCAAATGCGGATGCTGACCACGAATGAGTTCAATGACAACTTCTAACCGAGGATTTTTCTCTCTAATTGCCGGTAGATGTGAGTCCATTAATGCCCTGACATATTGGCTTCTTAAATGTTAATCATTAAATATGAAAATGAAAGGGGATCACTAGATTTACAATATTCCACTGCTCACAAAAGGACACCGGTTTTGACAAGTTTGGATGAATATTTACACAATAAACAGAAAAAAACGCAAAACAAAAGATTGATCAGCCCTTGGGAACAAGGGCAAACCCCCCATGCAGAAGAGGGGAGGTAGGGGGCCGTGTTTGACTTTGTTCAGTGAAAACTTTATATTATATATAGGTTCAGAATCCAGTTTCTTTTGAGGAATTAACGTCCAGCTTATCTTCAGAGATCTTTAAAATGAGTCATCTCGGCAACATCCAGAGACTTTGACAAAAAAGTAGTTACAGAAAAAGATAACACTACTTCAGAAAGCAGATACAGTAGGAAAGCAAAATTATATAACATAGTTGTATAATTTTACAGAATTTGCATGACCAACTGAGCCCATTAAAACAAGCAAATGAAAGGAAAAAAAAAAAAAAAAAACGAAGAATCAGTCCTCTAGATGGAACGAAAACCCATAGCCCACAAAATTCATTCAATTACGATTTCCAGGCCACCTCCTGAAAACAAATTATACACCTCTTTTCCAGGCACTTCTAAAGTTCTAAGAGCTAGATGCTTCAAAAATGACAGGCACTCCCATATTACCAACTTTTTCAAGAGGGATGTAATAAATGTATGGGTAGACACCATTTTCAGGACTGAGACCAAGCTAGCTTCTTTCTCTTTCATGGTAAATGAGCTTTTGATCTGGCTAGGAATATACACAGAGGCCTAGGGTTACAAAGTCTAGGGAATTTCCCTTGGCTAACCATTTGATGCCCAAGGCTACCATTATGTGCATACATTAAACATGCCCTTAGTTGTCATTGCTCTTAGACAATCATCACTCCAATACAAAAACCAAAAACCCAAAAAAAAAAAGAAAAAGGAAAACAAGCATAGATAAAGTGATAGTTGTCATTGCTATTGCACATTATCCAGACCAATTCCACCTTATATATATATATATATATATATATATATATATATATATATATATATATATATTTTCTGAATAATGTTCGACACCAAAAACAGACCAATTCCACATTATCCAGCATAGTCACATTTGATGGGTACACATCACTATCACCCGGAGGAACTTTTCACAGAAATTCCTATTTGTTTCATTTTTTTTTGGAAATTCCTCTTGTTTCGAGTAATAAGTTATAAAGTACAATAGTCAAAACGCGTTGAGGTCAGAACTTGGGGCTTCCAAGAAAGCAAGGTACACACCATAAACTTCCTCTCCAAGTATCAGTCTAATAACTCACAAAAACAGGCAATAGACCAAACCATTAAAAGAAGGAAAATCTACTTAGTCCCCTCAATGTTACCACTCAAAGTTACTGCTCGAATATTTTAATTTTTTTTATTATTTTACTAAGTGATTAAGGAAGTGATTATTAGTGAAGTTGTATATATATTTTTTTAATTTTTATTAATTATTAAGAATGTTAAAAAAATATTTACAAAAAAATAATTAAAAAAACAAACTACACATTTGTGCTAGCGGTACGCCCAAAAGTGCTGGGCGGCCAGCTAGCACCACCCTTAAAAAAATATGCTGAAAAAGCAATCATAAGAGAACTACATTATGGTCCAGATTATACTGCAAAAACTAAGGCATTCTCAATCATCGTCTTACACTTACAGTTCAATCAGTTTATCTTAACAAATACTAATTTTCAAAAATCAGTAAATACATATGAGACGATTAGCTTAGAAGGCATACCTGATGCCCCTGCTACTTCCACCCCAATCAGAATAGCTCACAATCAGCTTTTGTAGTTGCCAAACACCTCTCAAAGCCATCTAAATTCAAACGTGATGGGTTATTAAACTTAAAATTTCTAATGATAAAACAACATAAATCAAGAAGAGTTAGCCCTATTTGGAACTTAGACTGACTAATTTTAAGCTGAGTCTAACATTTAAACACTCAACTCTCAGATCACTAAACTCATCTTAACTCAAAACCTCTTTACACGTGCTACTCATAACATTTTTCAACTTCTCATAAATATATATAAACTCATCTCAAATACATATAAACTCATCTTAGATGGATCTCACAAAACTCTCTCTACTATTTCAATTTACTAATTTTCATAAAGTACTCAACTCATTTCAAGTCAGCTCAACGTCAACCTCAAATACGAAAAGTAACTTGGAGTAGCTACTGAGCATATGGCAGAGCGTAATGCGAGCGAATACGAACTATTATTTTGGTCGTAATTGTCAAAAGGAAAAAACACACACTCATGTACTATTTCTTGGAGCAACCTCCAGAATTTCATAAATGTATAGAACATATTAGGTAGCACAACGAAAATAAAGAAGAGGTTGTTTTATTTTTCATTGCAAATCAAAGCCATGAATTTCAGAGAGAGAACAGGTCGCGATGAGATTGCCGTAGGTCTTACCTTAGTTGGTCTCGTTATCGCATCAAGGGTGGTCGGTGAGATAGAGTTCAGCTAGAAGCGGCAGAGAGCTATTGTGTGCGTTCGGCGCGGCGGAAAGAGGGGATATGTGCGACGAAAAAGTATATTCATCATCTCAACTTTCATCATCCTCTTATCATCTATGTGGCATTAAATAATAAATTTATAAGTGAAATGTAATAAATAATTTTCAATCACCTAATGTCATATCATAAAATGATGAAAGGATGATAGAAATTGAGATAATGAGTAGCATTAATCCTCGTTATTACTACTAGTTGTTTTTGTAATTTTTTTTTTCTTTTTCACATTTTTTTAATTTATTTAAATATTTTTAAAAAATTAAAAAATTACATCAATACATTTAAAATTATTTCTTTAATTACTAAATAAAAAAAAATTATCAAGCAGTATATTTGAATGATACAACTAAAAAAAATTTATTAAGCAGTACATCTAAACGGTACAACTTAGAAGGCAAAATAGCTTTTTTCAGTGGAGAAATACACAATTAATTTATTATTCCCTACTTACACAACGTCACCGTCTAATTAACAAGTGATTTTTCATTTGAGAAATTCATTAAACACAAAAAAATCATAAAAAAAATAATTATATAAATTGATGTAATTTAATGTAATTCATCGTATTATAAAATAAATCTAAAGAATCATATAAAACCATGTTAATTTTTTAAATTTTTTTATATAATCTTTTTATTATTGTAGTATGTAGCAATTCTCTTTTCATTTTTATCCTTATGTTTTAATGTTTAAATATATGTATGTCTAGAATTTGGGCTCCATCTGAATAGGAAACCCTAGCAAACCTCTGACTTTCTCCCTTTTCTCTATGGAGTAGCACCCCTAAAAAGACCCAGACCAGAGGAGGGGGTTTGGAGCTTCGACTCCTTCCTCCCTCCTCCCTCTTCTCTCTAGTTTTTTTTCTTGAGTTAATCTTCTAACCGGTCAGCTGTTTCTCTTCAAAAAACAGCCCTCCAATGACTGAGTCCCACGCTGGCGTTTTCACTAATTGTAGGATGTGCCCCCACTGCAGGGGATCACGCACGCCCTCCCTGATCTCATCCCCTTCCTCTCGCCCCTCGACTTCTCACTCTGAATCCACCATTTTCCCATCGACTCTGCTCTCTCTAAGTTTTCCTTTGCCGTTCTTCCTCAAATTATCAACGATGCCGATCTCGGAGACTTTGACGTCAATGTTTCGTCTTGGAGTGGAAAAGCTTGCTTCGATGAGAATTGGCTTGTCCAGGTAAAAACGGCCAAATTACTATGTGATTGTCGACAGATTATGCGGTGAAATTGTGTGCATTGAGGATTTTTCTAGACTTTTTATGTGAAGTTGTTAGGATTTGGTTATTGAAAATAAAAGTAAGCTTCAGCTTGGTTTAGCTCAATTTGATTCTAGAAGTGTTTTTTAAAGTTTTATTTTGTTTATTGAGTTTTTCTCGATCATTTAATTTTGTTGTGGAATTTGACTGGAAACTCTAAATTATGTCTTCTAGGGCCGAATCAGTAAATCAAGATTGTGGAGAGAAACGATGGAGAGAGGGGGTAGAGAGAGTGCGAGAGAGAGTGGGGGGCGAGAGGAAGGGGATGAGATCAAGGAGGGTGGTGAGAGTTTCGACTAGGGGTGAAAACCGACTCCATCGGCGCGGTTTTGGGGTAAAACCGACGCCGACCGATAGTTTATTTTTGGGGGAGGAAACCGGCCGAAATCGATCGATGGGGAGAAGAAACACCGACCGTCTCGACACCAGCAATTTTTTGGCAGTTTAATTGTTGGTTCATCAGCGAGTTTCGTCTAAGAGAGTAGAGAGAGAGAGAGGGGATGAAAAATGCGATACGTCACTGGGAAGAAGACGCCCGAGGAAGAAGACAACCCAATTTCAAAACGATGCCATTTAAACCAAACGGCGTCGTTCTACTTAATTTTTTTTTTAATACGTTATGAATAAAACGACGCCGTTTGGTTTAATACCAAACGGCGTCGTTTCAGTTATGTTAAAACATAACTATAGACTTAAAACGATGACATTCCACTTAAACTTAAGTGGAACGACGTCGTTTTGAATACAAAATATATAAAAAAAAAATAACATTTCTTTAATCGGCCAGTTCAGCGGTTTGAACCAGGTTCGAACCGACGCCGAACTGGCCGATATCAGTTTATACTATTTTCTGCCGCACGCCGACCGGTTCTTCACCAGTTCCGAGCTCCGGCGGCCGGTTTGAGTCGGTCTAGGTCGATTTCTCGATTTTTTGTACAACCCTAGTTTCGACAAACAACGAGAATTTGGGGGCGATTTCGTATATTGGAACTTCGACTCCTGCGGCTTGGACGGTGGTAGGGCTAAAAGCTTGGACGATATGTGTTTCAAGACTCTTGATCAAGTGTGATGATCTTAGATTAATTTGTGTGTAGTTTTTGATGTGGCGGCATTTCATTTGGGGGTTGTTAAACACTATATAATAGATCGACTGCTCTAAAGCGGGCCTGTTTTTTCTTTTATTTTTTCTGATTTTTGTGTGTTTATCTTTCAAAGTAGGGCGAAATGCAGATCTGTTGTTCTCTAGAGCCCCGCGACCACCACGCGCCCCACTACAAGATTGCCAAGGCACTGATCCTTCAGACGGGCAAAAAATCTCGTCGAACAGAGCAACGTGTGAGCCGCTCGCTCGGTTCAAAGTGTGTGTGTGACATCCACGCGCCACCACAAGGGGAGCTCTACCGCCGTCACGAGCGGCATTTCTGGAACCAGGGTCATCGGTTTCTTCAAACTCGACTGTCGGATCTACAGTTTTCCAAGTTGTATTTCGCTATTTTCTCATGTACGTTTTTTGTTATTTTCTTTGTTTTAGGTTAATAATAAAAAAGAAATAGTCTCTTAGACATTTTGTTCATAGAGTGAAAGTCCTCTCCTCCTTTGGAGGGTGGGGTTTGAAATATCTGCTTTAGGCAGAGTGTAGTCTCTCAGACGATTTGTCTATAGAGAGTTTTAGAAGTTAAGACCATACCAATTACAAATAAATTTGTGTACTGGTAGAGCCCCAATCATTAGTAGTTGGCTTGTAATATGGATTTTCCTATATATGTATCGGTCACAGCTGTAACTTCGCTTTCATAAATGAATGTAGTCTATTTCCCTTAAAATATATATATATATATGTGTGTGTGTGTGTGTGTGTGTGTGTGTGTCTAAATTTCATATTATGAAAAATACTATTTGTAAACTTTTGTTATTGATAAATCAAACCAACTATGAAAACGATTTGTACAAAGTCCCGACACCCAAATTCTGCATAAGTCGTTTGAAAAAAAAAATTAAAAAAACTAATTTTAATTTTTTTTTTTTTAAAAAAACCCCTCAATCAAACATAATTTTTTAAGTTTGGTCAACTCGACAATTATTCTATATTTTTATTTTATACATAATTTTATTTGAATTATTTTTCTTCGAGATATTTGGCAAACTTAGATGACTGCAGACCAAAAAATAATAAAAATTATTTGCAAGCCTTTTTTTCCACATTCAAACACATTACTGAAATAGATCCCAAAATGATAGAAGTATGAGATGGGTGAAGTTTGAGAGCAAATGCAGATATCTTAAGATATTGACCCTTATCATCAGTTAGCTCCTCAGATTCAGCCGTTGAAATTATTTGCACAGGCTCTGGCATACACCCCAGAGAGATCCAAGGACATTCAATTGCTAGTCTATGGCACGTTTACCACTTACCGGCAAAAGAATCACAAAGAACAACATATAAAAATCACAGTATCTAGACATCACCAACAAATCATAGGTTACCAGTTAACTACTGAGTAAGAACTTGTAATTTTGCAATCTGGTAGAGAAGTAAGACCTACACCTCAATATTCAACCAGAAAAATCATGCCGGTTGAGAAATTTAGCACAAGAGAACCCCATAGCGAGTGTGATATGGTCCTATAGAGAAGACTATTTACTATCTGACATAACCACCCGCTGAGAAACTTGGGGAGCAATTCTGGCAGCCTGCTCTGAAGCATTGGCTAGGCCCTGTAACATTCTCAAAATCTCGGTTGTGTCTTCCAGGTAGTACTTGGCTTTGCTGGGTTTCTGGCCGACAGTGCAAGCAAATACTTCGGCAACTGGGGAGAGAGATGCCCTTGCACTCATTATCACCTCAAACATGTCCTCATCCGACCTGTCATCCCCAATACAGAGAACAAAATCCGGAAGCATTCCCTTCTGTCTCATTGTTGAGAGGAGATATTCTGCTATAATGCCTTTATTTACACCCTGCATTGAGTACAAAGACAAGGGGAAGTGATTTTGAGAATATGACTCACTTTGTAATAATCAGTTTTTTATTATTTTATTATTTTTATTTTTATGGCGAGGAACCGGAGACGGTACAAATGCAACATGTTTTTATTCGGTTAACGCTCAGACTCATGTAACATGCCCAGATCACAGGTAAATGTGAATGTATTTTAGGATGAGTAGCACCAAAGATCCTAATTTCGTTCCAGATTTTGAGAACTATGGAAGTTGATTCCAACCAATTCTCCTGCTAGTAGACCACAGCACACCTAATTATAGATTGATTCGAGGAAAGCAGAACTGTACCACTAACCTGAGGTTTAACCTCAACTATATGTTGGCCACTCTTGACTGAAACCGGATCATTAGCAAGAACACTTTCCAGATGATCAAGAAGCTCCTTAGCCTGGCATGAGCCAAAATCTGGATCTGCAAACTGGTAATTCCAAACAAGAGCACTCTCTTTGGTCTCTATGGTAGAACCATCAGTAGTTTCAGTGTATAATTGCATTACTGGCTCAGCAATCTGTTTCCAGTCAAAATCTGGCACTGAAACACAAGTTTCCCAATCCACCTCATGGTTTGGCCTGAAAAAAGGGAAAAAAAAAATCAACTCGTATAACACAAAAACATGGGGATTTGGCATATGTTTCTGTTCCCAGAATCTCGTGAAAAGAGAATTGCACCTGATAATAGGAGATTTCAGCACCAATAATTGCTGCGGATAATGCACTTTTAATCGGTGAAAGAAATGGAATAAAAGCTATAATCAAAACAGAAGAATCCTCTTAAAAGATATGTGATCTCTACATATCATGATAACAATAAATTTAATTTACCCTCGAACTTTGGTGCAGGTGGAATAGGTGAGGTTATTTTTTTTATTTTATAAGTGGTAATAGGTGAGGTTATGTTGGGGGTAGATGTTAGAACCATCATCCTTTCATAATTTTAATAAGCAAAATGGAAGCACATTTTTATAAAATGAACACAACCAATATGTAAGGGTCACACACACAACTAATTTTTTATTCATTAACAAATCCTCGTACTCTTCTTTGAAGTGCAGTAAAGGCAAAACCACATCCTCACACTCACACAAAAAACAGAGTAATGCAACATTATATAACATATATCTAAAGCCAAGGTAGATCTGGTACTTTGCACCAAAACTAAAACAATTGCGTTGGCAGTAATAATTTACTACTTGACACAGACCATCAACTCATAATTAGAAAATAATTAAATTAAATAAAATTTAGTCTGGTTTCGTTTTGTACTTCACTTTAAGCACTAAAAACCCTTTTCAGGTTTAAGGCTAAAGACCCTACCATTAAATGTTTTCAGCATGCAGATGAGTGTTAAACCATATCTGAATAAAATTTTAAGACTCAATAAGCCATAAAGAAAAACTGCTTAGGGGTCAATGTTTTGAAATCCAAATTCGAGTAATACAAGAAAATAAATGTAAATGATACCCTACTATCACTTGATCCATTTTCTGAAATCCGAATTTTCATCATTCCTACAAGTTCCTTGGCATTTTCCAATATACAGCATGAAGCTGAGGACATGGTATAGGTAAATAAACTGTGATACAGTATTCCTTGGCTCTTCATTTAATTGAAAAAACAAACGTCAGCCACGTTAAAAATCATCAAAATCACATCTTCAAGTGTGAAGAGCAGCAGCATCAAGTTTCACATAGATCCACTTTTTAAAAAAAGGAAAAAGTGCATACCTCAAAAAATAACCATGCTCAGCTGCAATCCCAAGCTTTTCACAAGAAGAAAACCATTCCATTAGGGTCTTTCTGTCCTTCCCACTAACAATGAAGACAACATTTTTGGGGTCTCTGCACAAGCTTTTTAAGGTTCCAACAACTTCAGTATTGGCAGAGATACAAATTGAACCCGGCAGCATCATAGCACCATCATAATCTAAAAGAATTGCTCGGCTCTTAGTCCTCTTATAAGCTGAAACGATATGATCAACTGAGAGCTTTCTGAAATTTGGATCCAAAGCAATTACTCGAAACCCTAAACCAAAACCAATTCCCCAGCACCTCCTCCTCACATGATCCCTACATGCCCTTTCAAGATCTTGTAAAAAGCTGCGTGCCCAGTACGCAACATCATGTGTACTGACATACCTATAGTGCTTCTCATGCCTCAACTGTTTTTCTGCCTCAGAGACTATTAGGGCTGACTCCATAGCTTCGGCTACAGAATCAATGTTCCACGGATTAACTCGAATTGCACCACTTAGTGATGGGGAGCATCCGACAAATTCAGATACCACCAGCATGCTCTTTTTTGGGGTCAATGTGTTTAGCCCTAAGGTCACATCTAATTTCTCGTTTCCTTGCCGGCAAATAATATATTCATAGGGAATAAGATTCATCCCATCCCTCACTGCTGTAACAAGACAACACTCTGCAATTACATAATAAGCAATTCTTTCATAAAACTGAAGTGGAGTATCAATCAAGACCACTGGCTTATATCCTTGCCTTCCAAATGTCTCATTAATCCTGCTCACTGTAGCAGTAGTTTCACATTGGACCTCCTGCACATCCTTACCTCTGCCCCTTGCAGGATTTGCAATCTGAACCAATACAACTTTACCCCTCTTATCAGGATGTTGTGTGAGCAATTGTTCCATGGCCAAAAGTTTCAAGCTGATACCTTTAAAAATGTCCATGTCATCAACCCCAAGCAAAACCGTACGACCCCTAAACTGATCTCGTAACTCTGCAACCTTAGATTCAGTCTCAGGAAGATCCAAAACAGATTGGAGCTGGCCTATATGAATCCCAACAGGAAGAATTTTAATGCTTACTGTACGACCATAATATTCAAGCCCTATGTAACCACGCTTAGATTGATAAGAAAGCCCAAGCATTCTACCACAACAAGAGAGGAAGTGCCTAGCATAATCAAAAGTATGGAATCCAATGAGGTCAGAGTTTAAAAGAGCTCTCAGAAGTTCATCTCTTACAGGAAGTGTCCTGTAGATCTCAGATGAAGGGAATGGGCTATGAAGGAAGAATCCAAGCTTTACCCTATTGAACCTCTTCCTCAAAAATGTTGGCAAAACCATCAAATGGTAGTCATGAACCCACACAAAGTCATCATCAGGACTGATCACTTCCATTACTTTATCTGCAAATATCTTGTTCACAGATACATAAGCTTGCCAAAGGGACCGATCAAACCTACCACCAAGATCTGGCGATAGAGGAAGCATGTAGTGAAATAAAGGCCACAAATGTTGCTTACAGAATCCATGATAGAATTTACTAAAAAGATCGGGAGGGATGAATGCTGGTACACACTTGTATGTCTCGAGCAAAGTTTGAGCTACATCATCTTGCTCACTCAGGTCAATCTCTTCTTTAAGACAGCCAATATAGATTACTTCTATATCTTCTCCAAGGCCATCTTTAAGTTGTAAGAGAAGAGAATCATCATCCCAGCTAAAGTTCCACTGTCCATTGTCACTTCGATGTGCCCTAAGTGGAAGCTGGTTTCCCACAATGATCATCCGATCCTGAGAGATAGATGAGGGAGCATCAGAACCAGCACTATTGCTGTTTTCATCATCTAGCTCAGACAGCACTCCCGCAACGGTTGCCACCCTAGGGAGCCTCTTCCTCTCACGACCAAAAGTTGGAGATCCACCAGACACAAGATCCAATAAGTTAGAATAAGACCTCGAAACCATGGTGATGATGGCAAAGCACTTTTAGTCCACTGGGAGGACAACGACAACTTCGTTAATTCCTCACAATCAAGTTCTATAAAAAACCAAAAAACACTTTCAAAATATAACAAAAAAAAACCCAGAAATTCTCCAAAATCTCTAAGCAAATCAATTTTTTTTTTTTCTCTGGTGAAGGCAAGCAAATCAAATACTAAATCCTCCAATCACCCATTACCCGAGCAAGTGCATATAAGATAATTTCAAGGAAAAACCAACTTAACCTCTCAGATTCTTCCCATGATTCAGAATTTTGAAATCCCAAACAGGCATAAAATCCCTATTGTGTATGAATATTCAAACGAAAAAAACTTATTTAATCTCAAAACTAGGCCCTCGGGCAATAAACCTTTTAAATGTTTCAAATGGAAATTATTCAACAAATACATATATACTAAACAGACGCCGAACACAGATTTGTGTAAACAACAGAAGAAATCTGGAGATATTGGAATTAACAAAAGAAATTTGGGACTACCAAAGTTATTTCCGACAAATAAATAAATCATTTAAGTGGGGCAAAATTACCTCCACCATCCAATCACACATCAATCCGGGAAAAACAGCAATGTAAAGATGGTCTATCCACACAGCAAACGGGACCAAAATAGCTCAAAATCTTCAAATGCATGAGCAACGTCAGTCTCCATGTATGAAAATCTAAGTTTTTATACACGGATAGGGGGGAGAGAGAGTCAACTTCGCAAGGCGGTAGAAGATGCAGCAATACTTGAAACTTAGTGGAAAGTGAGCAAAAGTGGCAGAAAGTGGCAAGCAACAAGTAAAAGAAGAACCAACAAAGATAAAGCGCTTTGGTGGTATACAAGACAATGAACTTACCCTCGAAGGTAGACAGAGTGTGCGTCCGAGTTGATGGTTGAGACAAAAAAGAAAGATTCTTTCCCTCCCTCCCTCCTTCCCTCCCCCTCTCTCTCTCTCTCTCTCTCTCTCTCTCTATCTCTCTCTTTCGTGACAAATGACGATGGCATTAGCGGGCCTTTCTTTTACTTCCAGTTTGTACAAAGTTTATTTGTGATTTTTTTTTTCTATATAATATCCGACAATAAGTGGGGTGGGATTTCTTTCTTTATTCAAAGAAGAACTTGATTCTCTCCCCGACTCTTTCCCTCTCTCCTCTCACAGCCTGAGAGTGACTGCGTGCGTGTTTTTTCAAGATTCTGAGGGTCAGCGATGGCTGATGGAACGAGGAACAGAGGACAGTAAACTCCAACATTAATGTGTTAACTACGGTTAGTTTTTTATTAGTCCTTCGTACTTAATTCCTGGCCGCCCCTGCCCAGTGCCCAACTCAACCAAAGCAGATTATAAGCGAGTATCTACATGGTATAAAATAATGATTATTTTGATTAATATATTATATTAAGAGAAATAATTTAATTATAAAAAAATTATGAAAAATACTACTCTTCCAGAAAGTTACTACTGGTACTTTTTATTTATTTTTTATTATTTTTTTACTTAACAATTAAGTAAGTATTTTTTTAATAATATTATGATTTTTTTATTTTTTAAAAATATTTAAAAATGTTAAAAAATACATGTAAAAAAATAAAATATAAAAATATAAAACAACTAGCGGGAACTCCCAGCTGTGAGAGTAGCACCGTCCAAAAATTCTATATTTGAATGGAGTACGTTAAATCGACGTTATTTTATCAAACATATTGCAAGCATTTGATCCACTTTAAAATTGTCATGTACATGCATCGATACTAATTCCTCGTTATATACTAAAGAAGGAATACAAAGTCACGCACAAATGGGAGCATGAAAATATGGGAGTGCGGGTAAGGGTGGCAATATGTGACATGACTTGTTAACTCAATAAGAACACGACACGATAAAAACGGGTTAGGATTTAGCCTTAATGGATTCGGGTCAAAATGAGTTGACCCGTTAAGACACAATTGCTGGGTCACTAACGGGTCAACCCGTTATAACCTGTTATGACCTGTTAAGAAAATTGAATTTACCTTTATACACTTAGACCAAACAAATTCAAAAAACCCTAAACTACCTAACCCACTTCATTCTTCAAGTTCTAAATTTGTTTAGATTTGTGTTTTTAATTTTTTATTATATTTGAGATTGTAATATTAATATATTTACAATGTATGTTTTATTTATTATATTTGTGATGTAATTTTAATAATGAATAGTATTACAAATTGTGTGGATCATATTTGTTTGGATTGTAATTTTAGATTTGTAGTTAGTTTTTTTTCAATTTTTTATAGATATTATTTATATTTAAATATTTATATAAAATCAATCAGGTCAAACGTGTTGTGTCGTGTCGTGTCAACCCGTTAATCGTTATCTTATCGTGTCATGTTCGGGTTTGAAATTTTGACACGAAATCCTTAACGGGTCGTATTCGTGTTAACCCATTAAGTGTAATGTGCATACCTTGACACGATACGAACACGACCCGTTAACACGATTTGACACCCCTAAGTGCGAGTCATATAGGTTGTTTACTTTTATATGACCCGTAATTCTGAAGACTATGTAATTACAACATATCTTTTATTATTATACTTTAAACTTTTATAATACGTCCATATCACATATATTAGATAAATAGTAGTGCTATTTGAAAATCTTTACATCACATATTATTCATATGGTATAATTTGATTTGTAAGATTCAAATTTTAAAATTTATTTTTCAAATCAAATTATATCACATAGATGATGTGTAGTATAATGACCTTCAAATAGAATTATTCATCAGATAAATCATTGGCATATCATCAATGAGGCGTGACTTTGTATACCTCAAAATAAAATAAAATAAAATAAAAACTTACTTTTGTAAAATTTCTCTGAAGCATTTCTCAGTCTCACAACAATAAAAAAGTATTAATGTTTTAATTTTTCTTTTAACCATAATTATAGGTATTAAAATAAGCAATATGCTAACCCAACATAGCAAGACTCTTATTCTTGAAAATGATGGGTTTCTTGTATATGCAAATGATGGAGCTAAAATATAGAACAAAAAAGGAATCTACCACTTGGAAGCCGAAACTGAGAGTCTGAGGGCCATCCTTCTGGAAAAAGCCCACAAACACAGCAATGGCTGGAATAATTCATCAAACCCATCATTGCTACTGCTTATTTTAGCGGCAAATGAATCCATGAAGTTACACTCCAACTAAAACAGATCCCACCCATGGTGGCAGAGCTCATTATTGCTCTAAGCAGCACAGTTAATCAAGCTTTACAATGAAGCTGGAGTAACTTATATGTAAGTTTGATCTTAATTATTCAGGTGACCTAATTGCTGAAGGGTCCCAATCATCATACCAAAATGTCTCAACATGATTGCTTGGACAAGATCAGTGCAACTTGAGTCCGGTGCAGATGAGGAAGTAGGTGTAGAGCATTTGAAAAATGACGATCTTTCTTACTTTAGAATGGGAATGCAATGATCATATATAATAACCAATAAATTGACATGGTTTGATGTGACACGTCAAATAGTAAAATTATTTTTATTATAGAATAGATCTAACGGATTCTATGAAAGCACGTCGATTTATGAGTTTTCTTTTATATAATCTTTTTGTGTCTATAGAAATTCTTTTTTAAAAATGATGATCTTTCTTACTTTAGAAAGTGATGCAATGATCATATATATGTGCTGGGTAATGCAGTACTTGCAATTTCTGGCTTGAAGATTTGGTGATTCCCTTTGTTATAGTTGAATTTGGGTTAGGTATGGAGATGGAGATGGAGATGGAGATGGGAGGGGATCCTACCAATTATTGCTGTGAAACCATTAATTTATAAGCATTAAATCGGTTGGGGACAAAAATGGTTCTTGTGAGTGAGCATATGGTTGTGAGCATACGATGGCTGTCTTGCCTAACTACCACAAACTCAAATATCCAATCCATTGTGAGGCCAATAAAACTTTTTTTTTTTTTTTGCCAAAAACGATCAATAGAAGTTTTATATAAATGTTGTTATTCATTTTAAATTTTATTAATTTTATCAATAATAATTAGGAATATGCTAGTGCGGTAACATCGCGTGTTAGGTGTGAAAATTGACTGCGTCGGCACGATTTTTTGGGAGGAGGAAACCGATCGAGGCAGTTCTCTAGAGATTCTCAGTCGACATTGGTTCCCCTAGCGGCGATTATCCACTGAGAGAGAGAATTGCATAGGGGAGAGAGAGAGAGAGATGCAAAGTAAATCGGGAGGGAAGAAGATGCTGGGGAAGAAGAAGACGTCTCGAAACGACGTCGTTCTACTTAAACTTAAGTAGAACAGCAACGTTTCAGACTTTTTTTTTCTTATGTTCTTAATAAAATGATGTCAAACGGCGTAGTTTCTATTATCTGTTGTAATACTTATAGTTATAAAACAACGTCGTTCCACTTAATGACGTCATTTCGATAAGAATATATTAAAAAAAAAAATTATTATAACGGTCGGTTCAGCTTCAAATCGAGATCGAACTGCTGAACGTTGATTTCTTCAAATTGTCACCGCACGCTGACCGGTTCTCTACCGGTTCCAGCCGGTTCCTGACATGGTCAGTCAGTTTGCATCGGTGGCGGCCAGTGGTATCGATTTTTGTACAGCCCTACCATGTGTTATGTCGCATCAGTGTTAACCAATCAACAACTAAACATTTGACCGTTTATCGAATGACATGACAGTGCCACTTGATATTTGATACATCAACCCATGCACAGTCCGTACAAGATAATGCACACGGCATGACTCAAATTTTATCATTCTAGTACGCATGTTAACATGAAATATTTTAGGATAATACTATTATTCCCTCTCCATTTTACCACTCAATTCTACCACTTTACTTTTTTAATTTTTTTTTACTTAGTGATTAAAAAAATATTTTTTAATAATATTATAATTTTTTTATTTTTTAAAAAAATATTTAAAAGTGTTAAAAAATACATGTATGAAAAGACAAAAAAATAAAATAAAACCCTATAACTAACGGTAGCTCCCAACTACCACTGGGAGCAGTGAGTGTAGCAGCACTCTATATTTTAAGTGGTTTGTTTAAATGGATAATTATTTAAAATATGCAGTATTAATAAATATGATCAGAATGACAAAATATAAGATGGAGAAAATAATAATTATAAAAGTTTATTTATTTGTTTTTAAACTACTATTTCTTACTTTCAGGTTTTCCATTTCATTCAAATTCTATCACTCTTTCTCCCAAAATGGTGTCGAATGAAATAACTTCTTTTTAATTTATTTCTCTATCGTGGATTTGGATCTCTAACAATAGAATGACGGATTGGATTCAGGAATTTTTTCTATGCCTGTTATGGAACCCGAGTAACCAGATTTCAGATGCTGTTTTCGATATGAATTTTACCCAATCCGATAACTAGAAATCTATATTCGATTATGAATACGGGTACAATACCCAAGTCTCGGGTTTAAGCCTGGATCCCAGTTTAGTTTAGTTTTTTTTTCCTCTCTATGATCAAAGTAGAGGATGGTTCGTATAAGAGAAACAACACTTAATGTGATGATGTTTCATTCTATTTTTCTATTTTACAATCAGTCGCCTTTTACATATAAATATACATGTATTGATGTGTAAACAAGAAAAGTAACAAACAAGGAAACATAGTGAAGATAGAATAACAACCAAGTTGTAGACACGAGACTACAGTCACGCTGGAATCATGCATAAGCCATGATCTTCTCCAGTAGCTATGATTGTGGCTTGATTATTGAGATATCACTTACACGCCCCTACAAGATCGACTCACCATCGGCGATGCCGAGCTTGGATCTCAATAAACCAAAGCGAGAATGAGGATGGGCTTTTGTCATCAAATTAGCAAGTTGATCATGGGAGGATACGTGACTGACATTTAGCAAGCCCTTTGCGACATAATCCCGAACAAAATGTAAGTCTATTGTAATATGCTTCATTCGAGAGTGATGAGTGGGGTTCAAGCTTAACTGGGTGGCCCCGACATTGTTGCAAAGTATTCGGGGTGGTTGCGTAAGAGACAGATGGAGCTCACAAAACAAGGAAGATAACCATCCAAGCTCAAACGCAGTGGCCGCCAATGCACGATACTCTACTTCAGTGGAGGAGCGAGCAATGGCTCGCTGTATAGAGGTACTCAAAGAAATAGGATTAGCACCCAAGAACATGACATAAGCAGTGGTGGAAGTCCGATCATCCACATTGCAGGCACAATCCGCACCGGAGTAAGCAGTAACCACCAAAGACGGAGAACGACGAAGATGCAAGCCGTGGTATAGAGTCCCTTTAAGGTACCAAAGGAATCTTTTTACTAAGGTCCAATGATTTTAAGTTGTCTTGTGCATGAATTGAGCCAAGCGATTCAATGGAAATGAGATGTCTAGCCTAATGAGAGACAGATATTGCAGAGCACCGATGACACTACGGTAAAGGGAGGAATCCGTAGCAGCAGGACCATCATGAAGCCGCAGTGGTTCGGTTGTGGAGATAGGAGTTTGAACTGGTTTTGCACCCTCAAGTTTTTAACGTGATAAGATATGACGTATGTAGTGATGTTGACTTAAGAAAAGATCAGTATTGGTATGGACAACTTCAACTCCTAGGAAGTAGTGTAATTGGCCCAAGTCCTTTAGGTTAAATTGTTTTCCCAAGGACTTAATAATTCGGTCCAGTAGCAAAGGGTGTTGCCTGTGACAATTAAGTCATCCAAGTACACCAAACAGTAAGCAATTTGATCATCTTGATGATAAAGGAAAAGTGAGGGGTCTGCTTGGGACTGAGTAAAACCCAGAGAAAATAGGTTGTAGCTTAGAGCTTGGTACCAGGCATGTGGAGCCTGTTTGAGACCATATAAAGATTGTCTCAATTTGTAGAGATAAGTGGGCCGATCAGCATCAACAAAGCCTACTGGTTGTTGCATGTAAACATCTTTACTGATTGTGCCATGTAAAAAGGCATTGTTTACATCAAGTTGGCAAAGAGAACAATTATGAGAAATAGCTAGTGACAAAACTATCCGAATAGTAGCAGGCTTAATGACAGGAGAAAAAGTCTCAGTGTAGTCAAGACCAGATCGTTGATGAAACCTCTTAGCCACAAGATGGACTTTATATTTATCAATAGTACCATCAGCACGCCTTTTTATTTTGAAGACCCATTTGCATCCCATGGGTTGAATATGTGCAGTAGGAGGCATCAATTCCCATGTGCCATGTTTCACCAAGGCATTGAACTCAACACTCATAACGTTTCTCCAATCGGCACTTTTAAAGGCCTCACGAACGCTGTTAGGCTCAAGAGAAACTAGCATAGAATGTTTAGTAACATGAAACAATTTTTTCAGCTTGAAAATATTGTTCATACCTCGAGTCACCATAGGATGTGTTCATTGAGCAGCTAGAGCAGGAGTTGTGGAGCCAAGTGTAGAAGAGCCCGTGGAAGAGACCGACCCAGATGCGTCATCGTGCAAGTAAGAGGGATGGACGGGTGAATCCACATGAGACTGTGGGGTGAGGCTTTGTCGAGTGTGGGTTGTGTATGGTGTGGATGATGGGCTATCTAGAGAATGGGCCATGTCTGGTCTAGGAGAGCTGGTTGGGTTGGAAAAGGGCCTAGTGGGACATGGAAGGAAGGCTATGGGACTGAGAATTAAATGGAGACGTGGGCTGGGTGGGTTGGAGTGGGCTGGTTCAGCTATGGTGGAGATTGTGGGTGAGTATGGAAATTCAAACTAGGGGTGGGCAACAAGGCCTCGCCCCCCTTTGCACCGCCTCGTTTGCCTCGCCCCACCTGGATCCACGCTGCAGATGCCCGCATCTGCAACCCTCAGCGGAGGTGGGGGACAAAGGGGGCTCAGCCCTGCTATATTTATATATAATTATATTAAAAAAATCCCCATAGACAAAACAACATCGTATGAACCGCATTGTGCACCCTTGTGATTGAATCATCACAATCTTTTAACTCATCATTCACAATGAGGTTCATAATATGGGCACAACACCTAATGTGAAATTACTTTCCTTCCAACAAATGACCTCCTACGAACTTCCTCAAATACTCAACACCATTGTTGCTGAGCATATTTCTTTTGGCATGGGTACTAGGACAACACAAATGTTTGGTTAATTTAAAATGCTTGTTAAAGTTAATTGTAGTTTTTCTTGTCATCACGTATTCTTCATCTGAAAATGGATCGTGCATGACTTTGCCTCACAGAAATGCGAAAAAAACATGATGCTCTGATGGATTTGAATCTGTTTTTTTCGTACAAGGCTTTTTCAAGATTGGCCATTCTGAAGTTTCTTCGATTTTGATTTTTTTTTTTTTTTTGTTCTTTCTTATTTATCCTTTTCTTACAGATTATAAGGAAAGCAGGTAAGATTTTTAAATTGGTTTTGCTTTCTATGTTTTGCTCTAGATTTGGCTTTTTAATTTAAGAGGAATAACCCAAAACACTAACTATCCAAAACAATGAATTTGAATGAAGAAATGAAGACAGAAGCATTCACTTTAATGTTGAAGAGAGGAACCCGATAGCTAACTCAAATTAGCTAAGGGATAATTACAATCTAATCCGAGTCAAATTAACTAGGTTGCATATCGATGTAGCATTCTTCTTTTTCTTTGGTTAGACTCTAGAGTAGTATATATAAGGTAGGGAAAGTTTCAGGTTCTTCACTTCCGGAACCTCGAAAGCAGTGCAAGATGATGACCAACTTAGCAGGCTACGTTTGGGTGGTGAGAATACTTGAGAAGTGTTGAGAATGTTTGTGAATAGTTATGAATAAAGATTGAAGTGGGTTTGTGGGTCCCATTGAGAGTATTTTGAGTTGTTTGGATGTATGAAGTATGTTGAGTTGTTGACTTTTAGATAGATAATTGAAAAAGGTGTGGGTCCCATCAATGATTAATTTTTTTTTAATGATAATTTTATTTATATATAATAGTGATAAATATTATAGAATGTTTGTGAATAGTTATAAGTAGAGATTGAAGTGAGTTTGTAGGTCCCATTGAGAGTATTTTAAGTTGTTTGGATGTATGAAATATGTTGAGTTGTTGACTTTTGGATAGATAATTGAAAATGTGTGAGTCCCATCAATGATTGATTTTTTTAATGATGATTTTATTTATATATAATAGTGATAAATATTATAGTGGAGAGACCTTAGTACGAAAATGGTTCATTGTGTTTGGCATGTGGAGTATTTTCATCGATACAAGAATACTTGGAAAGTGTTAAGATATATTCGCTACCTAAACGTATAAGAGTTAAGCCAAAGAGAGAGAAAGTAAGAGACATGTGATGGATCTCGGAGTAGGAAAGAGTGGGGCAAATGGAGAAGTACCGCCGAGTGAAAATGTGCAGATCTGGATGCAAGGTGGAGAAGCAAAAGAGGGGATCAGCAATGGAAGGTTGACAGAGAACAACAACGGAGAACAAGAACGACGAACAGAGAACGAAGAGGGTGGCTAGGGTTTAAGGAGAAGAGAGCTAAGCTTCAATGTTTTCAGGGATCAATTTTGACCAATAATGGAGTGTTTAAACCCAATATTAGAGTTAGACCTAATGAACCCGACTTTGTTCGAGTGGGCCATGTCGAATATCTTGACGGATTGAGCCCAGGGCCTTTTATGCATAGGCCTACTGCTTAGAGCATTCTCATATGCTTCCTTATATGCGATCCTTAGTTAAATTATAGGAGAAAATATGAAAAATGAAGAAAAATGAGCTACATCCAATTTCCTATAGTAACTTTTGATTTTAGGATTGTATAGTTGTTTTCCAAATTTGGGGAGCAATTGTGCACATCCTAAATCATTCTTTTGATTTTTTATTTTATTTTTTTAAACTTATATTTTAATAGAATATAAAGAAAGAATATAAAGGAAAGTGAAATAAATAAATAAAAAAGTAATAAAAAATTATTTTAATAGAATAGAAAAAGAATATGAAGTGAGATGTAGGAGACTTTTGAAAGATGAGTAAAATTTAGGAGAAAATTTTAAAAAGTGTGTTTTTTAGCCAAATTATAGAAAAATTTATAAGGAAGTGGATGTGAATGCTCTTATGACCGCAACATAAATATTCATTTTCCTCTGAATTGTATTTTGGAAAATGATGTATGCAGGAGATTTCGGGCAGGGAATGCGCACGAAAGGTCTACGTGGCAAAGGAAATGGTGTGTTTCGCACAAACTTCTCCTCCATCTCAGCCTCAGTTCCTCTCTGAAAGCTTCCCCAAGTCTCGCACAAATCCACTTCGTGTTTTCAGTTCCATCTCCCCCAAAGTTTCTCTTCCATCTAACTCTCCTCCTCTCCAAAGATTCCCCAGGTCGATATGGCCAGTTTTTTTAACATTGCCCAGTTTTCTGAAATGAACCAACCATTCTCCTCTTCGAAGATTCCCCACGGGTTTCTAAACATTGCCCAGTTTTCATCGTTAAGGTTACGGAATTGAAAAAATAGAAAAATAATGGAAAAATCGTTGAAGAATGAGATTTAAATTTGATTTGTTGGGATTTCATGGATGTAATGAGTTTTTGAGTAATGCTACATACAGTCATGGAATGCGCAAACGTCGTGCAGTCGCTTTTAAAAAGAGTGGGATCTACTATTAAAAAATTAATTTTTTTTTCATGTGAGTCTTATATTTATTCACTTTTTTCAAAGCGACTGCACGGCGCTTGCACACTCACAACTACAAGTATCATTTCTCTTACAGAAATAAAACTTAAGAATTACATCGCAAAAAACATACATTGTCATAAAATCGAGATTTATGAACGTCCTTCCTCCCTTATTACAAAAATCTGCAACACATCAAACCAAATCCATGGCTAGCTTTTGATATGTACTCGCCGGCTTTCAGAATGTTTCACTCTTTTACTCTTTCCACTTAAAAAGTACAAAAATAAATAAATAAATAAACAATCCACATTTTATCTTAAATCAACCATAAAAAAAATCAAAAGAAAAAATACTACCAAGAAATACTACCAGATATGCCGACGACGTGAATGAGGGAGATGAACGAGCAGGGAACGACGAAGCACTCTCAGTTCCGTTTGTTTTTGTGCGTTGCACTCTCAGTTCCGTTTAAGACTGTTCATCCGGGCCGAATTTTTATCCGGCCCGGTCCGAAACCCGGATACCCGCTTTCCGGTTTCGGGTTTCGGCCCGGATTATAAAACCCGGACCTATACGGTTCGGATGCGGGTAACTTAAAACGGTTCCGAATTTCCAATCCAGTACTCGCATTTATACGTAAAAACAAGTGTCTCTTCATCGAGTAGCAGTTCGTCTCTTTCTTAGGTTTAGTTTTCATCCGTCCCCCCTCTCTCTCTCCTCTTCGAGTTTCTCTTCACAGTTTCTTTCTTAGGTTTAGCTTTCATCCGTCCCCTCTCTCTCTCTCTCTTCTCTTCGAGTTTCTTACTTGTGGCTCCGTCGTCTTCTTCTCTCTCTCTTTCTCTCTTGTGTTGAAACCCTAGCACCTGTCACTCTTCCTCTGCCAATCGAAGATCTGTTCCTCGTGGTCGTCGTCGACTTCTACAACCAAGGTTAGTTTTTCTCCATTTCACATACTCACTCTGTGTTGGTGCTATTATTTCGATTTGGGTTGTGAAATATTGTCTTTGTGTTAGTTCCTATTGACAAATCGAAGGTTCGTATATTCTTCTTTGGGAAATATCCCTGAAACCCATGTTTTACACTTCCAAATCTATGTTTTTTGACACTGTTTTAGATTTGTAAGCATGTGGGAATGGATTATAATTTGTTTTGGGTTTGTTTTTAAACGTGAGGTTTTATTTCTTTATTTGGGTCTGTTATATGCTGTTATTTTTCTAGATTTGTTGTTTTTTCTGGTCTTGGCTTGCTTTTTGCAACTGAGTTTTTGTTCTCTCCGTTGATTTTGGGTTTATTTTGATGTGAATGTTGGAATGGAGTAATCTGGATTTGTGAGACTTAGAAGGGAGAAAGTGAAAATATCCATAACCATAGAGTCTCCTAATAAGATTTGGATCTGGGTTTTTTAGATCTGGATCGTGGGCATTAGTTTTAGATGATGTTTAACCCAGTTTCTTATAACAGATTTGTTTGGTTTATCGTGTAGTTTTTCCCTTTACATATGATAGGAAGATATTTTTGGCAGAGAATATAATTTGATTTCTGAATATTTTTTAATGTTATTTTCTACAGTTTTGTGGTTCAAACTCACAAATATAATTCTGGTTGTCATTAGATTGGATGGTTGTTATTAGATTGGATGGTTGTTAACATGTTTCCATCTTTTTCCTATGTTTCTTAGGGCTACTTTAATGGTAGTGTGTTCTCGGTCCAAGTTACAATATTGTAAGCTTTTAAGTTTAAAGAAACTTTTTACAGAGATTGGCTCTTTTCCTTGGCTCCTTTGTCGATTCTCTTCTATTAATTGATATAACTTCTGCTTTGCTTTATACTTTATGCTTGATACTCATTGCTTTATGCTCTAATAAGCTCAAAAATTTCCTTGGTACACGTGAGGATGCACTCATTTTGTAATGGTTGGGTAGCAAAGGGATTAGTCCATTTATCCGATCATCTACTTTGTTGTAGGAAATAACTGCATCTTCAAAGTGGGAGGACTGCAAACAACTGTTTGCAGATAGTCGAGAGTTCAGGTATTGTTTATTAGTAATTGGAAAAAGGGTACTTTCTCTCAAACTCTTTTTGTATTGTCATTTTGGTTAAAAGACTGATGATCCACACCTAAATATCCGCCGATACAAATCTTGGGGAGAGTTCTTTCTGTTTAGCACTTGTACAGTGTCGCACCATGAACAATTGTTAAAAAGCATATACATATCTTCACTTTTGGATTGCTGAGGATATACTCATTTATTTTTTATTATTTATTTCTTCTTTTGGGGGTGGGGAGAAGCTATGAAGGATATGCTGATACATAGAAGAAAGTCATTGTGTTATTTTAGTGTCCTGTGAGGAATGATGCATTCATGTCCATAAACACCTGATAGATTCTACGTTATTGTCATCGTTATTTACTGAGAAGGACCATAAAAAGGCAATTACAACTGCTATCCGGGTAGCACAGGTAATTAATTTTAGTTCTAATTACAAGGACAAGATAATTGAAGTGTTTACAGAGCCTCTTTTATGTCATCATCTGTAATAGAGGCATGCTTGATTTTTTTACAATTAAATACCACTTTTGTAATTATATGCAGATGAGTGTTGATGTGGGTTTGGGCCTCCTTGTTATTGTTGGTGGTGGCTTATACTTTGGAGCTGTAGTGTTTACCAAGGACAAAAATGTTTTGCACCTTATGTATTAGAGTTTAATTAAAGTAATGTATGTGTTTTGTAATATTCTTAGCAAATTAGTTCAAACAATGTAATATGTAGTTGATTACATCTTGTATGTCGCATGCATTTTACATGATGAATATTGATTTTTTTATTTTACATGTATTTAGTTAAAAAGTTTAATTAACTGTTTATAGGCTCATGAAATATTATAGGCTTATGTTGTATTGAGAATATGATTTGAAATTCTAAATGAAGATAAAATATCAAAATATTTGAAGTTTAATTAATAATAAAAAAGATTTTGTGTTAACAAAAAAAATTATGGGTTTCGAAAAATCCGGATTTATCCAGGTTCCAGCCCGGGTCTGACCCGGATCAACCCGGTCCGGGTTCCGGCCCGGGTTTGAAACCCGGATCCTGGGCCAGGTATACCCGGGTTCCCGGGTTGGAACCCGAATGAACAGTCCTAGTTCCGTTTGTGTTTCAGCCTCAATTTTTTATTTTCTCTTTTTATTTGTTTAATTGTAGTTGACGTGGAATAAAATATTCTTTTTTGCGCAACTTCTACGCAAACTTTCATGCTCGTAAAACTGTTGTATTTTAATTAAGAGTTTTTTTGGGGAACAGCCGGAAGCCGCACCATCCCGTGTAAAGTTTTTTTTTTTTCAACCCAGCACGTTAAGGGTGAGTTTGGATGTTGAAGTGAGTTGAGTTGAGTTGAGATGATAAAATATTATTAGAATATTATTTTTTAATATTATTATTATTTTAAAATTTGAAAAAGTTGAATTATTTATTGTATTTTGTGTTGAGATTTGAAAAAGTTGTAATGATGAGTTGAGATAAGTTGAAAGGAGTTTATGTTCCAAACGCACCCTAAGTGTGCTGGGGCTTCTTCACACAGTAGTGTGAGGAGAAGATTTTTCTTTAATTAATCAAATTAATTCTAAAAATAATTAGTTTATTATTATTATTTTTTTTGCTTAGGAAGAGGGACGTTCGGGTCCAAAGATCTTTGAATCCCCCATGAGAAAGACCGGCAGAACTGGAGGAAGACAAGACCAGCGCCACCATCACAGCCGTCTTAATGAAATCGATGTAAACTGGGTCCTTAGGCCCTCTGGTGATCAGGAACCCAATCTTATTCAAACCGATCTCTCACCGCCTTCCTCCCCTTCCGCTTCTTCCGCAACAGAAAGCAGAATTGAACCAATTTCCGTCAGTTTACTCGTCTCAAATCGCACCCCTAGAACCCGTCAAAACTCCAAGTGGATGTCTAAGAATCGGCGTGCCCATGCAGTCAAACCCAAGTTTGTGAAAAGGTCTGAGCTGGGTTCTCCGAATAATGAAGTGGGTTCTCTAAATTCTTTGGATTCTGACATAGGGTCGTTGAGTATTGAGCAGAAAGTCAACACGAAGAAAGAGAAAGGCGGGGATGAAGAAGAAGGAGAAGGGCAGGAAAGGGATTGGAGAGAGACAATTGAGGTGTCCGAATCAGTTGAGGATGTGGATAGTATTTTCAGTAGATTGGAAGAGTTTCAGCTGGGCGTGGAAGAGCCTGAGTTGTCGGAGGAGCAGCTGAGGATCAACGATCAGCTGCAGGGGGACGAGGTAATTAATTTAGCGAGCTTGCCTATGGTACGATGTTAGCGTTTTGAGGTTTTTGGTGATTGATTTTTTTTTTTTGTTTTTTTGTTAAGTAATCAATAAGTTTTATTCATAATAATAGGTAAAGTCCAATTACACAGAGAATATACATAAGAAATACCTAGCTATAATTTACAACTAAAAGAAGAAAGTCATAGACATTGAGTATATTACAAACAATAGCCCCCACCCAAGAAAACAATGTTTTAAAGAAAAAAACTTTCAGCTCCTCCATTGTTCTCTCTTGGTTTTCGAACCTTCTATTATTTCGCTCACGCCAAATACACCAACACATACATATAAGAACCATTTTTCATATTGCTGCCACTTGTGTATTTCCTCGAAGGCCTCTCCAGCATGCTAGAAAGTTCACAAATATGCCAGGCATGACCCATGATAAACCAAGTCCTGTAAAAAAATCAGCCCACGGGGTCCTGGCCACATCGCAATGTAAAAACAAATGATCAACAGATTCGCCATCTTTCTTCACCAGTTCAATACCATTAATCGACGTCTCCTTAGATTATTTGTGGTGAGAATTTTGTCCAAAGCTGCTGTCCAAACAAAAAAAACTGTTTTTGAATGAGCTTTGGTCTGCTAGATGCTCTTCCATGGGAATGAGAGCCTGTCCGGGTTCGATAAAATTATGTGAAATGATCTGACCATGAATTTACCTTTTTTGGAAAGGCTCCAAAACATCCTATCCATCATACCCTCGGTCATACGTACAAAATACAGAGCTGCATAAAAATCTAAAATAACCTCCAACTCCCAATCTTGGGCTGCCCTAGTGAAGTCCACATTCCATTGAGGGAAGCCACTAGAAAAAGCCAAAAGGTCTGCTATCACTACATTCTTTACTCGTGCTAACTCAAATATAGCGGGGAAGATGTCTTTGAGACAACGTTTACCACACCATTTATCATGCCAAAATCTTACGCGAGAGCCATCGCCCACAACAATATGTGTATATCTCCTTAAAGTCTCCCAACCCTTCCTAATGTTTTTCCACAACCCTACCCCATGTGAGCCACGTACCTCATTCGAGCACCAACCACCCAATGCTTCCCCAACCTGTGCATCAATGACAGACTTCCACAAAGCCCCCCGTTCTTGTTGGTACCGCCACAACCATTTACCCAATAAAGTTTGGTTGAACTTCGTCAAGTTATGAATACCCAATCCACCCCTAGAAACTGGAAAGCACCGTGTTGCAATTGACCAGATGGAACTTGAACTCGTCCCCCAAACCACTCCACAAGAAATCACGTTGTAACTTCTCAATACGGTTGACAATCTTTGTTGGGAGTGGAACAGAGACAAAAAATAGGTGGGGGAGGTTAGGGAGAGTACTTTAATCAATGTAAGCCTACCACCTTTCGATAAATGCAACATCTTCCAAGATGCCAGCCTACGCTCCACCTTTTCAATCATAGGATTCCAAATCTGTTTTGATTTGAAGGTTAGGAGTGTCACGTATTTTTCATAAAAATAAAGCTATGAAAGTCAGCCCATCTACTGACGGTCTCCAAGGTTGTTGTTCAGATGGGAGATGTTCATAATACTGTACCATGTGCTCCTTAATACTTGGCTGATTTTGGTGATTGATGATGGCTTATATGTTGCTTTGGCCATTTTCTGAATAGAGTTCTTTGAATGTGTTACAACCTTAGAACGGTTCCACGGACTTTAAGTTTAGTATGTTTACCTTTTTTTTTTTTTATTAAGTTAAGCTTTATTGGATATCAATTTTTAGATTTAATATTTTAGATTTATTGGATGTCTGGCCAAAGTGCAATGAGCAAAAAAATTGTGAAAATAGTTCTAAACTTCTATGATTAGGATAGTATTTTGGGTGGGTCAGTGAAATCACCTGGAAAAAGTACATGAACTAGAGAACTATTTGTTAAAAGAATGTTATAGTGTTACATGCTGCAGCAGATTTGGTTGTCACATTGATTGATTGATTGCAGCAGGTTTCAAACTATTCATCTCAAAGATAATTGATTGATTGTCACATTTGGATATGATGGCTTACCTATATATCGTACATATTTTTTTGATAGGTAATATTTCGTACATATTTTATAAACGTTAATATCCAAAACTATGAATCACACTCGATTACTTTCTTTTAGCCTCCGGTGCTAGTAGATGCTATAGACAGTAAACATGTTCGAACTGGCACACTTTTAGCATTTGTTATCTCTTTCCTCTGTAAAGGTCTTTCACGTTTTCTGAGATGCCTTTATAAGTAGTGCAGCTCAATTTAGTCGAGAGGTTTCCTTACTGTCATAAAGTTAAGCGATTATGTAACACACCCTTCTTATAGGTTAGGAGTGTCACGTATTTTTCATAAAAATAAATTCAACAATAGATCCCAAATTTCATAATTGAAAACATGAAATTTATTAAGTAGAAAAAGGTCTAATAAAACTGTCTTCCAAAAACATTAAATGAAATAAACTGAATAAATTCATGTCATAAAAACATGTTTTATTTTAGAAAGTCTGAACTAAAAATAAATGCTCCTTCTACTCCTGGCCTGCCTGCTCGTAATCATCATCTTCACCTGGGTGGTTAAAAACATGAAAACAAACTAAAATGAATCGATGACTCAGTAAGAAATCTATCACAATGTAAATATAATAAATATAAGATTTTCATAAGAACTTTCATGTTGAGCTTAAAATTTATGACTGTTCATGCTGATCCTTATGCTATGTATGACTGATTTATCTGAACTAACTGACTGATTTATCTGACTGGCCAACACACTTAACCCTGTGTGCAAGTTTGTGCATCGGCCCCACACCCCGCTGCAGCAAAAGGAACCACTGATAGTATTCTAGCATACTATGGTGGACCACGACTGAGTTCGTGGCTTGCACATCCACCCTGAAGTGAACTGCATTGGTACCATGCATCTAAATGACCATCTTATTACTGATCTGATCTTATCTTACACTTGAATTTAAGATGGCTTACGTGTCTTATACACATGAGATGCATGACATAATACATACATAATTATAATTTCTGAATCTGAACATGATGCGAAATGACATGATCGTATGCTATACTGGATGACATGTTTGCATATGACATGAGTGGTTCATAAATAATGGTTGTCAATGAACTGGCTTGAATAATACATACATATAAACTAACTGTGATGATCCTACTTTATGATCAAATTACTTACCTCGCTGCGTTTCTTCTTGAATATCACTTCGTAACTCGACACCTATATACAATAATAACTATCACTAAATTTGTTTGGAAACAAATGAGTACTAATATCTTACTTAATTAAATTCACAATCTAAAATATAGTCAGACAAATATTTTGTTTAACACTATAATCAATAAATTCTAGTATTTTAAATTACTTAAATACAAATAACATATTAAAACTTAGTAGAATACTTGAGCTATTTTAAATACGTCATAAAACTTCAATTCTTAAAATAAGTTTAATTTCTTAACATAATTATTAAATCTGATAAGAAATCTAATAAATATTAATATCATTTAAATATTCTTAACATATTTCTCTATTTTCAACCTACAACTTTAATTGCATAATTATAACAACATCTAGTAAAGTAGACAGTAGAATCTCATTTAATAAATCGTTCAAAAATAATTTAAAAACTTTTACTGCTGAAATATGATATCTAATCTTTCAAATATAATTTAACTGTATGTATGTATGTATATATATATATATATATATATGAATCTAAAATAATTGGTGGAAACAATAGATTAATAAAAGTAGACTCAATCATAAAATTATTCAAAACTCATAACTTATTACTTAATTTATTTTAAGTATAACATAATAATTTTATTAAAATCTGACTAAATAGATAAAGAAATATTAAATAAACTATAAGCTCCATAATATACCTTTAAACACGTTTTAAATTCCTTAAAACATTTTCTTAAGCATAACTCAACTGCAAATAATCAATCCCACAAGAGTCAAGCCCAATTAAAATCATATAACAGTTTATAAAATTAGCCCCTTTTCATAAAATAGGAAGGCCTGAGGCCCGCATGAAGAAGTCCACCAGGAATCAGGGCTTTCGGCCAGATGGGCTTTAAGGCCCACGGCCCATCTTGAAATGAAGGGTGACTACCCTTCAGGCAACACACGGCAACACGGTTTGAAGGGAAACCGTGCGATGGTAGGGGACTCACCGAGGAAAGCGGCACGGATTGGCGGCTCTGGGCGGCAAACGGGATCACGGTGGCGGACTGGAGGCTCCTCTGGGCATGGTGGTGAGACGCCGAGAGAGAGAGAATGTGAGTCGGAGAGAGGGTGCTCTGTCACGCTGAAACGTTGCCGAGAGAGAGAGGAGGGTGGCGACGGTCGTGGGCTGTCGGAAAAGGAGTGGGCTCGACGGGGCAGCGCTGGTCAGCGGTTTCTGGCACCGTGGGTGGTGCTCCGACGTCCTAGGGTGGTCGGCGGTTGATTTCGTGCGTTGGGTGGTGGCTATCTGAGTTTCGGCTTCATGGCTCCCGCGAACTGTCGTGCAACTTGCAAGGGGTCTGCTGATGTAGCGACGTGGTGCTTCAGCTAGTGGTGCGAAGCGAGGGGCTGGCGAGGTACAGTGGTTTTTGGCTCACGGTGGGGCATAAATACTCTGTTCTGAGTGTGTAAAAACAGAGGAGGCGCTGCGGTTACGCGTTGGTTGGGCGGTTGGTTGGCGGATTTTGCCGGTCGTGGTTGGCTTGGCCGTGCGTGGGTGCTGCACGTTTCTGGACAGGGAGGCGTGGAGGCGTGGTGGTTTCCGTGAGGGTGGCCAAGTTTATGGAAGGAGGCCATTTCTGTCGTGCAGATGGTTTGCGTGCAGTGGCTGCGGATACCCTAGCTCTAGGTTGAAGACATTTACGTCTATCGTGTTCGTGTACGAGTTCTATATATAGACCAATGTTTTGAATATCGTATCGAAAGTCGTACCGGTCAAGGTACTGGAATGAAATATTTCGATATCGATACCGTTTCGTTTACTGTTTCGGAATAGTCGATATATGAATAAATTATATATATAAATATATATATAAATTATATTCCAAAATAATAGTTTATATATGAATAAATTATATATAAATACATATATATATAAATTATAAATAGCATAGTATGAATTGAGAGTCAAAAAATAAGCTTATAGTTTGGGAAAAAAAAAAAAAAAAAGAAGGCCGAAATATAGGCCGGTACAGGCCGAAATTGAGGCCGGTACGGCCGGTATTTGAGCCATACTAAACGTATGGGGTACTTGTACCGGCCCAGCAACCGGTACGGAAAATTTCGGCCATACCGGCCGGTACGGTATGAAATTTAAAACAGTAATATAGACCCATGGGAAACCCTAGTGAAAAAGAAGAAGAGACGTACGTGCATAGGAATTTTATCATTAAAAAGAAATAAGATTTTAATAGTGTTTAGACTCATGAGCTTGGAGAAAAATAAAAATAATTATTAATAATAATAAATATTTATAGTTATATGAAAAGAAATACATAAAATTTATCTTATATCCTAATCTTAGGGTCGGGTTGTTACATATTATATCTTACCTTTGTTGGGATTCCATCCATGCAAGTGTTATGGCCTATTTGGAGTGCGTTCATCCATCTATACGAGTTTTATTGTCTTTCAAATTAAAATCTGGTTGAAATTGGTATAGGACTTGACAACTTTAAGAGTCTTTACCAGGATTTTGTTGAACTAGATAATACTATTTTTGAGAGATGGTTGACACTTTGAGGTGCCAAGCAATCAAATCATTTCAAAAGTAGAACACATATGAGGATTTGAAAAGAGATCGAGCTTGACATTAAAACGTGCAAGGTAGGAACTTTATGACTGCTTTGTATTACCTTTAATCATTTGTGTTTTTCTTTTGCAGTTACTTGTTATGGAATCCATTTATGGAGACAATGTTTTCATCCTTGACAGGCACGATGGCTTAAGATCTTTTCAGGTTTTGCAATAAACCAGTAACTAAAAATCAAATTTGATCATCAATAAAGAATTGAATGAAAATTTTTCTTTTGCAGATTCGTATACACATTGAAGCACCAAGTGGAATTGCTATTACTGCAATGCTAAATTCATCTGATGAACTTCAGACCAAAATTGACAGTTCAGATGATTTCTCATACTCTTGCAGAGTCGAATATCTTCCACCAATTTTGTTGACTTGTTTATTACCTAAACCATACCCTAGCCACCTACCGCCTTATTTTGCTATCTCTGTCCGGTGGTTGGATTCAAGTAAGATTTCCAATCTTTGCTCTAAGCTGGACTCAATATGGAGGGAACAGCTAGGGCAGGAAGTCATATACCAGTGGGTGGAATGGCTACAAAGTTCTTCTCTTTCTCACCTTGGGTTTGATAAAGAAATTATTCTTGGTACTTATGGAAAAAGACTTACAGGAGATAGACGTGCAGTTTCTGAAATTTCTTCCCCAGATGTGGATATTCCTTTAATAAAAAGTTACAATGATGAGAGACACCTTGAGAACTTCCGCACAAACTTGCATGAATGCTGCATCTGTTTTAGTGAGTATGCAGGTAATTTTCAACCTTTACTTGACAAGCTACAGTGAGTTATTATTTTTTAAGTACATATCTCGCATCATTATTATTATTGTTATCATTATTAGAACTCAGTGTACACCGTGCAGTGATTTAGGCATAATTTTATATTTCCCTTGAATCCTGTGTCAGGATTTGCATTCTGTAGCAGGTTCCAGGATAGGGTTTCTTGATCGCATTGATTTCTTGTCTGAACTGATTTCTTTAGTTTGCTGTATCTGTGTGGATTTAACAATCTTCCATCAGTGAATTTTCATCAACTAAAAATCCAATTCTTATGACCCTATTTTCACCTTGTAAAACGTATTAGGTACTGAGTTCATCAGATTGCCATGCCAGCATTTCTTCTGCTGCAAATGTATGAGGACTTATTCTGACATGCATATCAAGGAAGGCACCATAAGCAAGCTTCAATGTCCTGATACAAAATGTGGAGGTATGGTCCCTCCTGCTTTGTTAAAACGATTGCTTGGTGATGAGGAGTATGAACGGTGGGAGTCCTTGATGTTACAAAAAACACTTGATTCGATGTCTGATGTTGCTTATTGCCCGAGATGTGAAACACCTTGCATAGAAGATGAGGACCAGCATGCTCAATGCTCAAAATGCTTGTTTAGCTTTTGTACACTGTGCAGGGAGCCGCGCCATGTAGGCATAGCCTGTATGACACCAGAACTGAAGCTTCTTATTTTGCAGGTAAATTTTTTAGATTCCTCTTTGGCATCTCTTTTTTTGCTATTTTTTAGGTTCCTTCTGTATTACTGGGGCGTGCGTATCATTTCCATCGATTGAGAATACTTGAGTCTGTCAACCCCTTTTTGGTAGAAATATAGTCACATACCTTGTATGTGGGTGGTGGTATACAAAGATAAGAAATCTATTCCAAATGTGATTCAATGACTTGGCCATACACCTGTGTATGGCTAACCCTTGGATTCTGGTTTTTTGCTTTCACTTTTGAGTTTGAAGTCTCGCTTAGGTTGTTTACATTTTTCATTTCAGCAAAACATAGCTCAGTAGCTTCACTCTTAAGCAGAGGATCTACACATATCTAGCAGGATGCTCCACACCCAACAAGGAAAAAATTAAAAGATACACATACATGTTCTTTATGATCCATTAATTTGTGTAGTTTCAGTAAATTGAACTCTCTCATGATAGCTTCAGAGTGAGTTTTACTAGAGTCCAATACATCAATATTTAGAGTAGGATTCAACCCACATGGTACCATGGCATTATACTGTCTAATCTGTGAGTTTTATAGCATTTTTTTTAACCATGTCCTGTATGACAGAGTAAGAGTACTTTGTTGTTATTTCACATTCAAGATCTCCAAATGGTCCAGTGTGTAAGAAACCTCATGATGTCTTCAGATATTTTTCCTCAGTAAAAAGGCGTCCCATAATGTTCTGGACCTTCTTTTTTCTATTTACTTATTTATAAAAAGGATTGTACACTGTAATTGGGGCTTGTTTCTTGATATTATGTCAATCTCGCTATTCCATAATGATATCTTCTGCATTTAGGTTTTCTTTCTTACCTCCTTTTAAGTTTCTTTTAAGCATTTCCTTGCCTTTCTAATTAACTTCCACCATATTGTAGTAAACTTCCATATTACTAGAAACTCAGGTTCTTTGTTTTTTGACTGCAGGAACGCCAGAATTCATCCCAACTAAAGGAGGAGCAAAAGCATAGAGAACGTGAGATGATCAATGAGATTCTTAGTGTCAAGGAAATACTTCGTGATGCTAAGCAATGTCCATCGTGTAAGATGGCAATTTCCAGAACTGAAGGTTGCAACAAGATGGTGTGTGATAACTGTGGGCAGTATTTCTGCTACCGCTGTAACCAGGCAATTGATGGATATGATCATTTCAGGTATTTAATTTACATGTAGTTTAGATTTTACTAACTATGCTCTTTTTGTTTCTGCTTGAATTTATGATTAATGAATTTCTATCAACTTAATTACTTGTACTTGTTCAAGGAGTGGGACATGCGATCTGTTCCCACAAGAAGTAATTCAGGAGTGGGAAGAGCGCATTAATCCTCGCCAGGTGTTGGGTCAGATTCGAGCTGAACTCTTTGCCGCACACGGTCAGGCATGCCCTAATTGTGGACAATTCAATGCAAAGGTGAGTTAAAATTGGGCGTCTCAAAAGTTTGGATATCAAGACCTGTAGTTACGTCCAACTTGCTTTTATAGGCTGTCACCTATAAATTATTTTCTTTGATTTAGAGTTTATGAAAATGTATTGGTACATCTTACGCATTGTATTTTCAAACACACTAATAAATTTATTACAAGTGATATAAGATCGTTTAAATGAATTACTTATATATATTGGACAAAATACTGGACTAGAAACTGTTTCTCCTTCATTGGTTTCTCGATCAATTCTGTTGACAGGCATTTTAATGTCTTTCTGTTCGTTTGAACTACAGACTGCACTAGTTTGATTGATATGGCTCTCTGTTTTTCGCTTTTCTTGGCTATACTAACAGATTGGCAACAACAATCATATGTTTTGCTGGGCGTGCCAAGTTCATTATTGCTATCTTTGCAAAAAGATTGTGAGGCGTAGCTCTCAGCATTACGGACCCCGGGGTTGCAAACAGCACACTGTTGGGTAGCATCCGACACTATCATTGAACACTCGGGTGCACTTGGCCTATTCGAATGAGCAAACCGAGCAGCCTGTCATGATCTGTAAACAGTTGAGTGTTGATGCATTAGATCGAAATGGAATAAGCCGCTTGGCTCTTGTGGTGATTTGTATCAAGTTCCAGTGGAAGGTTCTTCTATTCTCGTTTGCCTCGTTCCTGATTAAATTGAGACATCTCGACCATACAATTTTCCCCAAGAGTGTTGTAACGTATATGTTCTTCAGATCACATTCTTTTCTTTTCGGTGATGTTGGGTGTGACTTCTCCTTTGTTGCGTGTTTATACAGTGAGCTGTTGTGCAGCGAGCAGTGTCTCGGAATACGAAAACATTCTCATAGTATTAATAATTAGTGATTATTAAGCTATTCTGATTATCATAAACTGGGAGTAATACATTATCCGTACCTTCTAATTAGCCTGTAAATATAACAATGAGCATGAAAATCTATCCCCTTAAACGGCATATATGAACTATGCTTAGTTAATTAAAGCTATGATCATGATTATTCTTTGTTCTCATCATCCAACGACATCTAGACATGCATAATCCAACTGTTTGGACTAATCCGTGTATTTTTAAGTCTTTTGACTCAATTTTAGTCACAGTTTTAGTTTTTTTTTTTTTTTTTAAGATAGGTATAAAATGAAAAATTAAGAACCACACGTATATTTTAAACACCAATTTTGAAGGCATATATAATTGTTTGCATCTACTTCTTCGTCCAACTTTTTTTTTTCTTAATCAAGTATGCTTACCATAGATATAAAAATATTACAAACATGTAGAGGGAGGGTCTTTGCCACTATCAGTATAGAAAATACAACTAGGTAGATTATCTAAGGGTATGTGACCAAAAACTAAGTTGTTGTTGGCCACTGCGCCACAAAGTGCACACATCGATTTTGAGATCGATGAATTTTTTTAACGCTCCAATCATACCATTTTGTAATGCATGACCAATGTCTTCAATAATTGGAGTTATCTGCCATATTGGAGCATTGTCATTTATGGATGATATTACCAACTGGGCATCTCCTTCCAAGATAATGAGACCCTTTTGCAAGTGTTCTGCCATCTTTATAGCGAGCAGGGCTGAAGAGGCTTCTGCGATGATTGGAATTGTAGACTAATTTTTTGATATCCATATTTTCAAGATCTTCTTATGGTAGTTGAAAGATGGTAGAATTTAGTATTTAAGTCCGAAGTTGTTAGCCAAGTGAGTTGAGATTTTTTACGCCACAAAGTTTCTTCATTCTTCAATTGTTCTTGGAGGTTTTGTTGGAGTTACTTCTCTCTTGATAGGTTATGTGGATTTGGAGGGTTGCACTGAATATCAAGAAACTCGTTTTCTATTTGGTGGATATTGACTTGGATTTTTTCAAAGTGAACTTTATTCCAGTGTTTGAGAGCCTCTTTGGTGGGCTTGATTTTCCTGCAAAGTATAAATGTCGGGTTCCAAATAAAATGCTTGTACCAGACTTCTTGAATTATTATTTGACTTAATGGCTCATGGATCCAGAATTCTTCGAATTTGAATGATGAAGCACATAAAAAATGCTTTGTTGTATTGTGTAGAAGCAGATGGTGGTATGATGCCGAAGAGGTTAGATGCAGCAAAGTAGCATTAAGAAATAATAATCTCCACTAAGGATTTGCCATTCCATAGCCTAATCTTCCTCTGATCAAAGCATATGTCTGTTGTTGGTCCAAGTAAAAGTAGAACCAATGAAGCCGATGTCAATTAAGTCGTATGTGCCCATCAAATCTTTTAGTCCACCAATTGAAGAAGACGTAACAGGTCACCCTCCAAAATTTTCTAATTGGTTTAATAGATTATTGAAATCTCCTATGCAAACCCATGGACCCGAGAATGATTTGAAGGTTGAGTCCAATAAGTTCCAAAATCTTGCCTTTTGATGCCATTGTATTGGGCCATAGACATATGCTGCAAGCCAATGATGATTAGGAGGATCATAATAAATTAAAATAGATATCACATTCATATTAATATGTACAGGTTTAACATCTACACCCGAATGCCATAATAGCAAAATGTCTCCTTTTATTCTTGAGACTGGGAAGTTTATAAAATGGTGAAACCTATACCATTCACAATAGTTAGGGTGCATTTAGTTGGCACCATGGTCTCTGACAAAAATATGATGCCCAGGTTATGTTTTCTAATATTAGCCCTTAAACTTTTGATTACCTTGGGACTAGCTAGTCCCCTGCAATTCCATACCATTGTCTCCATGGAGCAGGTGGAGACATGGTTGAGTCTGCCTCGTCAACTATTTTGGATTTCCCGATTGTTGCATATGGTGTTGTCCTATTATATGGTTTTTTTAGAGCCCGGCTATACATCAGTCGGCGCTCTCCACACACCCTTAGGTAGTCTTTTTTTTTTAAACTCAACACACTTAATGTGTTGCGAATGCAGCCAACAGCAGCAGAGTTTCTTTGTTCGAATACTTAATGTAGGCTGATGTAAATAATTTTTCTTTGTTCGAATATGCTCCTTTGATTTTGTGATTTTCCCAACAGCAGTAGAGTGCATTTCAAGAAGTATATTTGCCAGATTTTCTTCCTCATTGGTAGGATTTTGGTTAGTATCACCTATCGAGGTAGGAGATGGAGGGACTTTGTGTAAAAACTTTTTGGAAACCTTTTTTTTTTCAGTGGCCGACTTTCTTCGTGCACAAGAGGGGTATTCCTCTCGAAAATATTCTTAGCTTTAGGAACTTCAATAGGTTTAAGTGGACTGGCCGTGGGTTGTATTCACTATGGGGCCTTTCGTTTGTGTCTTCAGTGGGCTCAGAGTGTTAGAGGTTTATGGGCTATAGTTGAATAATTGGGCCTGATCTTTAAAAAAGAAACCTTGGGATGGCTGATCTGGATAGGCAATAGTGGGCTCACTTACATGGGCCGAAAGGTCTTTTTCATAGTGCTTTGTAGCCAACCACTGCAGCTTGCATCTGCTTCCACTGAGAGCGCCATAGTCCATATGCTTTTGTTTTGTACAGAGGGATATGAAAATCTCTGTAGTGCCAAATCAGACAGTGTGTTGTACGAGATGTGATCTGCCCCCATTTGTGAAGTCTAAAAACTTGGATTGGCTGATGGGTAGGGATTTACTAAGTACAAATTTCCAACTCTGATTGTTTTTTAGGTGATTGGTGAGGAGGATTCAATGTCTATTGTAGATGGATGGATGTTGTTGAACAGTAGTTCACTGAGATGGAAGCTTGCTGGGTATGGAACTGGCTGGGTTGGAAATCCACCGAGGCTTGCAGATCTTGGAGGCTCGAAGGGAATATCTTTGCTGACGCCAAACTTGGGAGTTAAGAGCCATTTGATGATAAGGTCTGCACTAGGTTGGAGAGCTCACTGGTTGAGGCAGTGTTGACGCCGAACTTTGAGGTGTGTTTCAGTGGTGAGAGCAAGCTTCATGCTTGGTGGTTGCCATTTTTGGAGAGTACCTGCGCCAATGAAGCCGCTGGTGAATGCCGAAGGAATCTCTACAAACATTTCATTTTTTGCATTTATAATTTCTCCCAATTTTTCTCGCCCTTTGCACTATGGGAATAGATCTCTTTGAACTGGTTTGGGCTTTGCTGCTCTTTCATAATATAGATTTCAGTTTGAGTGTTTGTCTGTAAAATTTTCCCTTTTACTGGCTTGTCCAACTGTGGGTTTGTCTGTGCGATGGCTTGGGCTTGCTGTGGAGGTTGACTTGTTGCTGAGTTGTGGAGGTCACCTCTTAGCCAAGAACCGAAAGGCAGATGGGGAGGGATGGTTTTGAAGAATGTGTAGAATATCTGTGAGTGACCTATCCTCCCACAAGCATAGCAAAAATCAGACAATCTCTCACATTTGAATGAAACCCATGTGTTTATGTTGTAATCTCTGAGAAGCCAAAAACCTTGTTTTAGTGGTTTTGTAATGTCTATTTCAACCTTTATCCTTACGAATTTTCTGCAAGCTATTCCAAATTATGGATCTACTTCCACCTCCAATAAGTTTCCTATAGCTTTGCCAATGTTTGTAGCATTTTCCAGTCATATGGTCCAATGTAAGCCCGTGTATTTGCACATGAAAGACTGAAGAATTTAAACTTATCTCATGCCATGTAGATCCTGGAGGCCACGATTTAAGAATGAGCAAATGCCCCTTAAAGTTCCATAGAGCTTGGTTAAGGATCCTTTGTTTATCATGGACTGACTGAAATATGAAGAGGAAGAGATTAACTTCTAAATCTTTAATGTGAAGATTTTGTATGAAATTCCATGCTGCTTTGATACTTGCATGTAGTGAAATTTTGTTCAATGGACAAGCAACCACAATTCGTCCAACCAATGCAAGCTTTGTGGTTTTCTTTGTTGTTTCTGTAACTGGTTATAGGTTGAGATCTTTCTAGGATAGAGCTTCTGTTTGTTGGATTAGTGGATCCATTTCCATAAGTGGAGAACTGTTCTAAGTGGTCCTGGGTTGTTTTTTGTTTAGGTAAATGGTTGATTACTCCATGAAGGAGTGGAATTCACTTAGAGGTGAAAGAGAGACTCGAGAGGGAGAGTGGATATTCTTCATCCAACTTTATAGTATGGTTTGGTTGGCACTTAGACAGGGCCAAGTTGATTCAAGTCCAACCCATTATACAAGCTCTAAACATAAGCGAACAACTTACCTTATTATTACAAAAAGAAAAACTCTGGATGCATTCATATTTATGCAGTCACTGTGCACTAGTCCAACGTGGATCGGTTCAATCAGCTAAGAATTCTGCTACGTAGAGTCGAGTACGTGCAGTCGTAGGGGCTAATCTAACGTCATGCCACATCAGCGTATGTTTAAAAAAAGGATGCAGAAGTGAGAAAGAAAACATAGAGAGGGGAGAAGGATATAGAGTTTATTTGCTGGAAAAAGATGTTCGTCAAACATGTTCACAGCAACTCATTTTCATGAACGTATGGAACTTTCATGAACTTATCAAATTCATCAAACATGTTCATAGCGAAAAGATGTAACCATTTGTCTTCTCCCTAGCGAGCTCGATCGGCTTCCTACAATGGTGACTATAGATTCTACGAATTACATCTTCAAGCTTCTCCCGAGGAACAACAGGAAGGTTATCAACAATAATAATATTTCCAAATCCATTGTCTAACTCTGTTTCCCCCCTCCCTCGAATGACATCTTCGTCATCGTTACAAAATGATGAAGGCATGCTCAAAATCAAAATGCGATACAGAGTGAAAAACAACTTCTAGAGGACGTAAATTTAATATTTTAAAAAAATCTACCTTAATATGCGAAAATCCTAATCGGAAGGGAGGCAAAAGGAGTCAAGGTCTCTGTTTTCTTTCTTGCATCCTTTTTTTTAAGAGAAAATATAAATACAATCCTACTGTTTACAACAGCCGCATCACACCCAGTGTATTGGGTGAAAAAAAAAAATTTACCACTAGTGTGGTGCGGCTTCCGGCTGCTCTCCAGCATGCCTCTTTTTTAAAACATAAGCTAATGTGGCATCACGTCACGTCAGATTAGTCTCCCACGACTGCACGTATGGGGGATTGCACGTACTCGACAGTACGTGGCAGAATTCTTACATAGGGGTACTTTTATGATTTCCTACCACTTTTGTTGTATGTACTGTAATTTTTTCATATCTAGATTGCTTTCAATTGGATCTTTCTCTAGTATAATCTCGTCTTCAACGAGAATGGTGTTCTTGAGAAGTTTTGAACTAAAAAGATTTGTTTTTGAGAAGTTCCAATATTGGAATACCGTCGGTTTCGTTGACCCCAAAGAGTTGCTATGAGGCGCTGCTAGTGGTATTGCTTGAAGAAACTTACTTCGGCTGTTATTGGGTATGTGTTCGTGCCCAATAATGAGAAAAGATACTTACAACGGTGAATTGCGTAACCGCTGTATAATCGCTTTAAAAAAAATGAATAAAACATGGGATCCACATGAAAAAAATTAATTTTTTAATAGTGGACCCCACTCTTTTTCAAAGCGATTACGCGGCGGTTACACATTTCACGGTTGTATGTAGAATTACTCAAAGAAAATTCTCTTGCGTTTTTTGCTCTCTGTTTTGGATATTTTATTTATTAAATCATTTTACTTCTCATTTTTACACCGCACATCATATTTAATTTTATTTTATTTTTATTAAACTTATAAAAATTTCTACTAATCATCCATATAGAGAAAAAATAAAAATAAAAAATCATATGCAAGCGTAGAAATGAAAAATAGAATTTTTGTCAATGTGCACTCACTTTTTCTCTCCCCCTCGCCTCCTACAAGTCCTCTCCCGAAACCCTCTTCCTCTCCCTCGCCGTCGCCCCGTATATGTCAAAACAATTTCAAGAACTGTCGGGAACCAACAGAGAAAGAAACCTCAAAAGACCCAAAACCCACAGCAACATAAGCAAAATGCATCCTTTGAGTACAGAGCCAACGCTTTGCTAACCTTCGTGGTGACCATCCTCGTACTCATGTGCGCCATGGCCTCCTTCTCCGACAATTTCAACCACCCCTCGCCCTCTGCCCATGTCGAGGTCCATCTCTCTCACTCAAAAACTTACCTTTTCTTAATTTCAAGCTTGAATTATTATCCTTGTTTTTCTTCTCTGTTTCGCCCGCACCACAGAGACGGAGAGCCCCCCATCTTTATCTTCATCTCCTTCTTCTTTCCTTTTGTCCCATCCGTCGCTTGTCTCCGTTGTTGCCAACAAAATAAATCCAGCAGTTAGCTGCTTCTTTTTCAATTGTTGAATTCTTCTTCATTTTTTGCTTTCCTGGAGCGAAGGGTTGAAGAACTCTGGTTCTGGGCTTGCTCTTGACAGCCGTTGGTAAAGATAAATCATAAAAGAAAAAAATTAGTATTTTAATTGTACAAAGCAAAAAGAAGCTACTCAATGTGAAGAGTAAGATATATAGCTTAGCCATAGTCAAAACAGTGACCATTGTTAGCCAAATTTGGCCATTTTTTTAGCTAATTCGATGCCAATGCTCTAAACATAAGCCTATGCTATGGAGAGCGATGCTTCTCTATAATACATTCGGGCACAGACAATTTCTGAGAGACTACTGCCCATCTTTTTTCCTGCTTTTCCCTCTCTCTCTGTGATAATTACAGAAGCCTCAATAGAGTTACTTTTATGATTTCCGGCCACTTTTGCTGTATCTTCCTGTAATTTTTCATCTCTAGATTGCTTTCAGTTGGGTCTTTCTCTAGCATAATGTTGTCTTCATCGAGAATGGTGTTCTGGGTAGTATATATTTTTCCTTTTGAACTAAAAATATTTGTTTTTCAGAAGTTTCAAGATTGGAATGCTGTTGGTTTCGCTGACCCCAAAGAGTTGTTATGAGGCTGCTTGTGGTATTGCTTGAAGAAACTTGCATTGGCTGTTAATGGGTATGTGTTCATGCCCAAGAATATGTATACCTAAGTTTGGTTTACTTCGAAAGGAACTCATTTTTGGCCTGAAACGCCTTGTTAGGGCTTATTATGCTGCTTCCTTGGCATTGTTATTAGAAGACCATTCGTTTGATGAAAGTCCTAAATTTGAAAATAAGACAGTTGATAACGTTAATGTTCCAAGAAGTAGCTCAAGCATCCAAAAAAGGCGCAAGCTATTTCCTTTAGTTGGCAGAGTGTTCAAGTCTTTGAATTGGATGGTTACAACGGAAATAAGATTTTCAACGGCTGTGAGAAAGTATGGATTTCCTCATTCAGTCAATGCATTCAGAACTATTATTCATATATTTGCATTAGCTGGGATGCGGATGGAGGTACATGCTTTGCTTAGAGATATCATTGGATATTATAAAGAAGGTGATCGTGATGTATTTGAATTGTTCCCAACTTTGCTGGATTCATCTCAGCATGTGGCGAGATCAGTTGTGGTATTTGATGTACTTATAAAAGTATTTGCAGCCAATTCAATGCTTGAGAATGCCGTGGATGTGTATGTGCGGACAAAGAGTATTGGGCTTAAACCAGATATTTTTTCTTGTAATTTCTTGTTGAAGTGTTTGGTGGAAGCAAATAAAGTGGAATTTGTTACAAGTTTATATGAAGATCTAAAACAATCTGGGCCATCGCCTAATGTTTACACATACACAATTATCATGAGCTTTTATTGTAAAGGACATCTTGGTCAGGATGTGGATATTGGACGAGCGACTGAGATTCTAGAAGAAATGGAGAGGTGTGGGGAAAACCCAACTGTTGTGACATACAGTACCTATATCCATGGCCTTTGTAAAGTTGGTTGTGTTGAGTTTGCCTTTGAATTTACTCGGAATTTGAGATGTAGAAACCAGCCTCTGAACAATTATTGTTATAATCCTATTATTTATGGATTTTCCCAAAAAGGTGATTTATATGAAGCTCTGAAGGTTTTGGAAGAAATGAAGAGCTATGGAATACCACCAGATGTTTACAGTTACAGTATTTTGGTTGATGGGTTTTGCAAGAAGGGGGATGTTGAGAAAGGTCTTAATTTGATTGATGAAATGCATCTTTCTGATTTGAGACCATCCCTAGTTACCTATAGTTCACTCTTCTATGGTCTATGTAAGAGCGGACTGACGAACATCTCACTAGATATGTTCCATAATCTTGGGGATGCGGGTTATAGTTATGATCATATTGCTTATGAAATATTAATCAGTGGATTATGTAGGCAAGATGATATGCATTATGCCTATAAACTTTTGGAGGAGATGATCAGCAATAATTTGGTGCCTGATGCTTTCAATTTTCACAGTCTGATTCATGGTTTCTGCAAGTTAGGGTTCTTAGATAAGGCCATGGAGGTTTTCAATATCATGCTACATCATGGTGTCTTGCCTAATACTGTCACTTACAATGTTATAATTGATGGGTATTGCAAGGAAGGGCACTTGGAGGAAGCCTTGAAACTTATGGCTGAAATGCAAGACCTAGGGATCTTTCTTAACACATACACCTATAATGCAGTTATTAACAGGCTGTGCAAGGAAAGAAAATCAGAAAAAGCTTGGGAACTTTTTCCTCAAATGCTTAAGAGAAATGCACTCCCTGGAGTTGTTAATTATAGTACGCTGATGGATGGTTTTACCAAACAGTCAGATTTTAAGAAGGCTTTGACGTTGTATACAATAATGCTAAAAATTGGAGTCATGCCTAACACAGTTACATATACCATTCTTGTTAACATATATTGCCGTAGGAACAAAATGAATGAAGCATATCATTTTTTCAAGGAAATGATCGAAAATGGTTTGGTTCCAGATAAGATTTCTTACACATCTTTGATAGCTGGATTTAGCAGAACTAATGACATGAACAAGGCTTGGGCATTACTCAATGAAATGTTGAATAAAGGCCACATGCCCAGTGTTGTTACTTATACTTGTTTAATTGATGGGTTCTGCAAGGTGAACCGCATGGATATGGCCGACTTGTTGGTTGATGAAATGAAGAGAAACAAAGTGACTCCAGATGTGGTAACTTACACTGTTCTCATCATTGGATACCATAGACTTGGAAATATTGAGAGAGCACGTGAGTTATTTGATGAAATGAAGTCAAGTGGTATTATTCCTGATGATACTGCTTTGCATTGGGGCTTAAAGCTGGTGCAGTTTCCAAAGGCTAGGAAGCTGGGGGAATAGAGTTATGAGGACCAGATGGTATACTACTGATCTCTTTTCTCTATGTAGTTTGGTATTTCCAACTTTATATACTGGTTTGATACATAAAGCTTTCTTGTGAAGCTTACTACATCCTGATTTCATCACTTCATCGACATTTTTTAAAACATATAGTATATGCCATAAGCAATTCCTCTGCTCACATACTGGTAGATGCACAATTGGCTTAAGATCCAGAATTTTGGTGAGATATCATTTACATCCAAGAAAGGGAACCTGTGACTTTTTGTTTTGCCGTACTTTTTTATTTGGGGGGCTTACTATTGAATCTGAAATTAGAAACATGAAGTACATAGTTTCAAAGCATCTCTGCACTTATGCCTGTGGTTTCCTTCACAGTACTTGTTTAAGTAGTTTACTTGTTCTTGAAATAGAGTTATCCACTGAACCCTGCTGGAACCTATTTTTTTCACTGACTGTCACAGAATCATGAAACAGATAATGCTGATGATTCTAGCTGTTTTGGTGATTGAAGACGGATTGATTACTGGTTAATACCGCTTAATGAGGGTACTATCAGATTGGTCATGTTGTCGAATAACATTGCAAAAGCCACATTGGGTGAGGACTCTAGGAACACCATCTCATTTAGAAGTTTTCTAATAATTTTGAATTTATTTTTTGCAAGCATCTACTTCTTCTCATCTTATTAATCTGCTTATTTTTTTTAATATATAATATGCATGACAAAAATTACTTGCATATCATCTTGAAAGCCAAATACGTGTGTGTGAATTACACTTTTGCTTTATATTTGGCCAAATCATTGTGATGTACCAAATGCTTTTGATTCATTAGTATGGATGGATTTTTCTTCTGCTAAATGAAAGCCAAATCATCGTATGAATTATGATTATGCAAAGTTAATATTCTTTGCAGAAAACTATGGTTCTTTCTTTTGGAATGGTTTGATGTGCTGTTGCTTTGTATACAAATTGTAATAAATTCAGGCTGTTGTTTACCGATCAAAAAATAAATAAATTCAGGCTGCTGAATAAGTTGGCAGGTGAATTAGATGTATGAAAAAATTTTGGGGGGTGAAAATGCCAATGGTTCTTTTTTTTTTTTATAAGTAATAGGGTATTTTATTTATCAAAGAGTAGGCATATCCCCGGTACACTGGAAGTATACATGTGAATACACCTAATTAGGAACTAAAACAGTTACAAGGAAATCATGGAAGCTGAGACCATGCAAATCTAAAGCACTGGCCCACATAAAAAGAGTCTTCCACATAAAAATCCTAAATTCTTCTGAGGAACGTTCATGATCCTCAAAAAGTCTATCATTTCTTTCACACCAAATGCACCAAAGAATACATAAAGGAGCCATCTTCCACATTGCTGTCTGTGGTGTCCCAGTAATCCCTCTCCAACTTGCTAGTAGTTCCACCACTCTTCCCGGCATTACCCATGCAATACCCATTCTACAAAAGAAATAATTCCAAACTTCTCTTGCAAACTCACAATGTAAGAGTAGATGGTCCACTGATTCACCACTATTTCGACACATACAACACCAATCTGTAATAATTAAACCCCGTCTTCTAAGATTGTCAATAGTCAGAATCTTCCCTAAAGCTGCTGTCCAGACAAAGAAAGCCACCTTTGTAGGTGCCTTACTCCTCCAAATGTTCTTCCAAGGAAAAATCTGCCTCTGTTGTATGGTAGAAGATTCATAGTAGGAGCGTACAGAAAAAATCCCTTTCCTAGAAGGTCTCCATACCATCTCATCTTCATTTGTGACAGCCATATCAGCAGTATACAGCAAGTTAAGAAACTCCACCAGCTCCGCCACTTCCCAATCATGAGTATCACGAGTAAGGCTAATGTTCCATTCTTGTATGCCATTAGTAATAACCCTCAAGTCAGCCACCATAGCTTCTTTGTCCCTTGTAATTCTAAAAATAGGGTGATAAGCCTCCTTCAATGCCGTGTCGCCCATCCACACATCATGCCAAAAGCTAATCCGATTGCCATTCCCCAAACATAGCCGAGTATGACGAACAAAGGAGCACCAACCTTTCCGTATGAACTTCCATAGCCCCACACCATATGCCCCCCTCCCCTCTCTAGAGCACCACCCCCCCCAAGTACTTCCATACTTCATGTCTATCACCCCTTTCCACAAAGCTTCCCTCTCCTTATTATAACGCCACAACCATTTGCCCATTAGAGCCTTATTAAAAGCCCTCATATTCCGAACGCCCAATCCTCCATCTCTCAAAGGGGTACACACCTTATCCCATCCTACTAAATGAAATTTAAACTCGTCTCCTATTCCGCCCCACAAGAAGTCCCGATGAAGTTTCTCTATTCTATTTGCAATGCTGATGGGTAGAGGAAAAAGAGACAAAAAGTATGTGGGGAGATTAGAAAGAGTACTCTTGATAAGAGTGATACGCCCGCCTTTGGTTAAATACAATCTTTTCCACCCAGCCAACCTACGCTCTATTTTCTCCACCACCTCCTCCCAAATTGTTTTAGCCTTAAAAGGAGCCCCCAACGGAAGACCGAGATACCTCAATGGCAACGAAGAAACCACACATCCCAAAATGTTCGCCAGCCCCCTAATGTTACCAACCTCTCCCACCGCAACCATCTCCGTCTTAGCAAGGTTAATCTTCAACCCTGATACCGCTTCAAAACAAAGTAAGATAGCCTTCAAAGCTTGAACATGACCTACATTTGCCTCACAAAACAGCAATGTGTCATCCGCAAACAAAAGATGTGAAATAATGATGGACCCATGATTGTTATCACCCACAGAAAATCCTGAAAAAAATCCCCCATCTACCGCAGCCGACACCATTTTATTTAGAGCCTCCATGATGAGAACAAATAAAAGGGGTGATAATGGATCCCCTTGTCTTAGTCCCCTCGAGCTATTGAAGAATCCCACAGGTTCACCATTTACCAATACCGAGAAACGGGCCGTTGACACGCAATGCTTCATCCACCTCCTCCATCTTTCCCCAAACCCACATCTATTCAACATATAGAGCAAGAAGTTCCAGTTAACATGATCATAGGCCTTCTCCATATCTAGTTTGCATAAGATACCTGGTTCACCCGACTTGATTCTGCTATCCAAACACTCATTTGCTATAAGGACCGAGTCCAAGATTTGTCTCCCTCTAACAAAGGCATTTTGAGTCGTGGAGATAATCTTATCCATAACTGTGCTCATCCTATTAGCAAGAACTTTGGAAAGTATTTTATAGATGCTTCCCACTAAACTGATAGGCCTAAAATCTTATCCAATGGTTCTTGCACCAAGTAGTATCTCGTCCCTCCATACTTAGTTGTGAAGTTAGGTCATTGAACTTCCTCAAGATTCACAACATTACACCAATTAGATATATATATATATATATATATATATGAATTATTGAATTATCCATTCACTCCCATTAAATCTAAAAGCTAAGACTTTCAAATTATTTTACTGGTTTACATAAATTAAAAAAAAAAATGTTCTTGAAGATAATTATGCTGACCCAGGATTGGTTTACATTAAAAAATACATAAGAGTAAAAGATAAGAAGTTCTCACTTGCCTTTCAGGAAGAAAAATGCTTAAAAAAATTGGAGCAAGCTCTCTTAGATAATTGAAGCTCCCAATTTGAGTATGACAAATATTAAGTATAATTTCAATAGCCATAGCACTATAAAAAAAAATATTGTTTTTCACCTTTTATGTGTTTTTTATTTATTATGTTTGCATTGGGAAATAAATCTTCTTCTTCTTTATTTTTTATTTTTTATTTTTTCTTTTTTTCTTTTTTTTTTTTTTTGTAATTGCATGATAAACCCTACTCTTGGATCAACATACCTGGAATTATTTTCTATTTTTCTATTTTATGCTCTTAATACATTATTGGATAAATTTGATTAAGCATGAACTATATATGGTATTCCTTTATCATATTGCTGCTGAAATCCTAGAGTACAGCCAAGGCCACTGGTCTTCACTCGGCAAAAACCACAATCTTCAGATTAAATGGAACGAGGGGAGGGGGTGTATTCAGTCATTTTGTTGATGCTGACCAATCAAAGTTGCATTCTTCTTGTTCCCAGGCATAAGTACACATGTACTTATAAATGAGCAATGCATGTGCATCTACACGCTCAGATCGATTAAAGGAACATGACAGGTGATTTATTTCCTGATATGATAAGATCTATATCTATTAAATTATAACTGAAGTTGCTTGCTTCTTGCAGGTAAAAATGTTAAAGGTGGATATCTCACAAAATTCTACCTAACCAAGGTCTTTGCTTACATGCGCACTGTACCAGTAAAGAGCAAACTAACTCAAAGCCTCAAAGGTTGAAGGCATTGCAAGGAAAAAGCCAAGAGGATCCACCTGAACCAGGTCTCATGTTTGATCAACAAGAAGCATATATTGAAAGGTTGTTGATAAGCTGCAATTCTGAGTTCCACTCAAGAACTGAAGTCATTTACACTGGAAATGAAAATTGTATGCGGCAAATATCTGTTAGTATATATCTTTATCACGTCAACCAGTTTTATATCCAGGGAAAATTGCATTTTAGTGCAGCATCAAGACAAAACACCACCCTTTCTATTTTATGTTGCTTCTTGATTGAAGCTAGCTTGGACCAACAATGGAGACAAGAATTGCCATGAAAACAAGTAGGAATGTTAGCGAGTACTAAGAAACTTACTTGATGAGTTGACTATCTTCTTTCTGTTCAGTGGTGCTGCCATTAAGAAAGAACCAGTAAAATTTGTGCGATTGTGGCTGTCAAATTACCATTCAACGACGACATCATAAGCTTTGGTTCCCTTTCCATTCGTAATTATGGGAAACCACAGATATTTTCCAAAGTTGATGGTGACTTGAACACCCAAGCTTGGCGCTCATGCAACTTGGCAGTTTACAGGGCATTCGTGTAAACATATACGTCGGAAATGATTTTGGATGCCTCATGGACTTGAGGACGAACGGAAATAGTTTTTATTGTAAATGACTGAAAATAGAGGGCGAGTACAAGAGCATAAATGATACAATTATTGGTGACAATTAGGCCTATGTCTATATGCTGTTTGAATGGGCAAAATCTACCATAAAAATGAATGAGTTACAACTCGGAAGCTCTCAAACTCTCTAAAGTGGAATTTCTTGTAAAATTTATGAGTTCTCTTCCTTTCATGTTATGGAACAAGTCGCAAAAGAAAAGTACGTGGAGAAGACGATAAGTCTCATTTTGTGGTCTAGTAATGCTACTCATCATCTTAGTTCTTATCATCTTTTTATTATCCTATGATATGGCATTAAATTATTGGAGACTATTTATTACATTTCACTTACGAACCTATCATCTAATGTCACATTATGGGATGATGAAAGGATGATGAATAAATGAATGATGAATAAATTTTTTCCTGTGATCTTGTGCATATATTTTTATCCTTTAAAAGGCATATTGTTTGTGCGTGTTTCTTTTATTTTCTTTTGATCGAATGATACATGTTGTCATGTTTCATTATCTTTTTTATAAAGAATAATGCTAGTATGTCCTTTCATTTTGACCGTTCATATATTTAATTTTTTAATTTTAATTTTTTTTTTACTTATTGATTAAGGAAGTGAATATAGTGTATTGATTTTTATTTTTTAAAAATGTTTAAAGATGTTAAAAAAATGTGAAAAATAAAAATTAAAAAGATGAATTTTGCCTAGGCGGCACGGCCAGCAGTCACTGCTGGGCGGCAACCTAACATCACTCATTTATAAAATAGTAGGATCTATGGTAATTATTGTGATGACTTTAAAAATACACTTATTTAATCAAATCGTTGATAGTTCTATTATAGTCATTATGTTCGGGGAGATTTGGAAAACATAGGTATTTTACCAATCCAACAACACCTTGTCAGATAAGCATGGCCACTTCTAGTGACATTGTTATCTAGCCTAGCCCTCAAGCCCGTGAGAAGAATGAAAATTCTCGTGATAAAGGACTGCCACTTTTGGTGATCACTTATGTGTAGGGATTGCACGAGCCTCCATGAATGGACATAAATGAGAGTGCAATTCAGGTGAAAATGACAAGTGGATTTAGGCTCCCTTTAGATGCAAGAACCCATCTCTAACTCATCTTATCTCAACTCACTATCTAAACTGCATTTGCCTATACCTGATAAACCAAAGATATCTCCACAAATGGTATGATTTTGTTTTTTTCATAATATTTTTTCTATTAGATTTTATCGCTAAAATAAAAAGTATCAATTCATGGCAATTCAAAAAAGAAATATTACATTTACACAAATATATTTACAAAAACAACTTTCATGACCACGGTGGGTTTGGATGTTGAAGTGAGTTGAGTTGAGATGATAAAATATTATTAGAATATTATTGTTTATTATTATTATTATTTTGGGATTTGAAAAAGTTGAATTGTTTATTATATTTTATGTTGGGATTTGAAAAAATTGTAATGATGAGTTGAGATGATCTCAACTTCCAAACGAAGCCTAATAATGAGTTTCAATTTTGGCTCAACAGAAAATTAATTAAAAAATTAAACTCAAAATAAATCTAATGCATTAACATGTAAAACCACTCTTATAGAATTCTTGTATAAATTAAGCAATCATCAACTAAAAAAAGATGAATGATACTCTTTATTGCAAATATTGTCATTCATAGTTACACGTGGTTATGTGTCATATTTCAAACAACTTCTTTTATCAGTCGTTTAAATGACACCTACTTGAAATTTACCGCATGTTGATGATATACAAAATTAAGATAAAAAAAGGGTATTGCTTTGTAAGAAGAAAAAAGAAAAAAAGAGGGAATCTTCCTCTTGTAAATCCCAATTTACCAAGCTGTTCAAGCAAAAAATTCTAACCAGTGAAGAGTGTTTTTTACCATGACCAATTAGTTAAGCTATGTCTACAGAGGATTTCTACCGAAATCCATTACCGATTAGTTAAAAATATATATATATATTTTTTACTTTTACTTTTATCATATTTTTTAAACTATTTAGATATTTTTTTAAAAAAAAATCATATATTCATTTAAAAACACTTACTTAATCACTAAGTGAAAAATAAATTTAAAAAAATCGGTATTTCTTTTATAGAAATATATTTATTAACTTTTAAGTGTAAGGTGAAAGAAGGGATCCGTGGCGCAATGGTAGCGCGTCTGACTCCAGATCAGAAGGTTGCGTGTTCGATTCACGTCGGGTTCAATCACCCCGCAAACCCATTTTTTTCGTAATATTTTTTAGTCCAATCACTGAATGCCATCTGTGTCCAGAAACCCATCCTTCACTTTCCTTTTTATTTTCAAGGAAACAGACTCATTTCACTTTCCCTTCACTTTCCTATTGACGAGCCCAATATGTCTCAGCGAGTTATTCCTATAAAAAACATTCGACATTGCATCAATTGCCTTTGCGGCGGTGTAATTTTCGTTTCCATAGGTGGCGCAAATCTCATTGGAAAACAATAAAAGGGTAATGGTGTAAATTCAGAATATTTTATTTGAAAAAAGTTAAGTTTATTATTAAAAAATTAATTTATTTATATGAATTTTATATTTAACTTCTTTTTTTTTTAAATACGAGCTTGTACATTCTAAAACTGTAAATATTATTTATTATAATTAATAAAAATACATTTTTAAAAATAATAAATAATTAAATTGAACTATTTAATTTAATTTTTTTTTGTTTCTTTCGTATTGTTAGCTTCTCAAAACCTAATAATTAAATTCCTAAGAATTGGGTCAAGTGGTAAAGACTTTAATCTTGGTAGTATGCTCCCTCTAAGTCTAAAGTTTAAGAAACAAAATTTTATGAATAATAGTAAGATAGTTTGTAAATAGTAGTGAGATAATTTGAATTTAGTACTTTTTGGATTTTAGGAAATGAGAGAAAAAAAACTAAATAAAAAATATTATAAAGTTAAAATATTGTGATAATTTAGTTTTATAATATTATTTTTGTTTAGAGATTTAAAAAAGTTGATTTTTTTTATTTGAAAAATTGAAAAGGTTGTAATGATTAGTTTGAAAATTTTGTATTTGAATTATGTTTGAGAATAAGATGAAATAAGATCAGATGAAAATTTGGTCTCATCTAAGGCCCCAAATCTACCCTAAATCGTCTTGGGTGCAAATAATTTATAAGGTCCATTAGACTGGGTACTTCTCTTGAATTAACCGAAGTGTACTTACAAAAAATTTATTGTTGAGGATTTATGTACTCCTAGGATTAATCGTGACTAAATTCTTGGATACCCGATTAAAAGAAAAAACCGTAATAAGCAATGCAAAAAAAATTCAAAACTCAAACTCTCTACAAATAAGAAAATTCAGAAATCAATTTTGTAAGAGAAATGATACTCTCTCTCTATATTTTGTTAGCCTTAAGCATTTTTTTTTTTTTTTTGATAAAAAGGATCTCATTCCATTCATTTAAGAGGACATAGAACTTTGACTTCAAACAACAAGTCAATTACAAACGTTAGTAGAATCTCAGTACACTATTTGTGATTGACATGGTTTAGTCCAGACGGTTTATCTCTAAAGACCGAAGTCTAAGAGATAGCACAACTCTGTTACTAACAGAGTTCACAGTAACCAAACATAAAACTCCATATCCAACTAGGTTGAGTATGGAGAAACCAAACCCCAACATCACCGACTAAGCGGAAGGGGGACAACACCCTTTGGACCTAAGTCCGAAGGGACAAATGTTTTTGGGTTTTTTTGTTTTCTTGAAAATAAAGACAATGCATAAATAAATTACATAGAGAAAATACTGTAAAAAGAGAAAAACAGTGCACAAAAAACGCCTCGGAAGGGAAAACCTACGGTCGGTCTTGGGAGATCCAGAGTCGCCAGTTCGGGAGCTGCCGCACGTTGCAACGCCATAGAGCTCCTTGGTGGCGCGTGAGGGCCACGTGCCGATGAGCTTCGAAATTTTCGTCCCGCGCATACAGGCTACGCTCCATTCCGGTTGGGACTGTGTTCAGTAGACGTGTAGATCGAAGCCTGGGCAACCTCCTGGTGGGGCGCATGTTGGCTATAGGGACCCCGAAGACCACGAACGGCGATTCTCTCTTTATTTGACCTGAAAAATGAAAAAGAAAAAAATAAAATACAAAGAAAAATCAGAGAAGTAGAGGGAAAGAGTGAATGGGAAAGGAGCCGAAGCTCACACCCCCTCTAGCCGGTCTGAATGAGCTGGGTTTAGAGAGAAAGTTGCGATCTGGGTTTAGAGAGAAAGTGATGGTGTAATTTATACAAGTCTGACTTTTTTTTATATGAGAAATAGATCGCTTAAGCACTTTTATTACTATGGCACGTTAGAAATAATTTTATATAAATAATCCTATTAGAGATTTAACTCAAACAATGGCCTGACATCCTTATCATTCGGACAAATTGACTGACTAATTTGGTAAATTCACAACATCACCCCGTCGTCACAAACAATCAGCCAGAAAAGGGCATTATGCGTCGTGCCCGATTCTACCGTCGTCACCGCTTCCAACTTACCTGTATCCTGTCCCTTCCCCCCCCCTCTCTCTCTCTACAATCTAGGGTTTAAGTTCACCCCTCCGATGACAGCGTACATTTTGACCCTCCCCAAACCCTAAAGAAAACAAATTCCCCAATACTCTCTCTGTTTCTCAATAATAAACTATGGACGGAGTCGATAATGGAGGCGAGGTGTCCGGTTCTAGCGGCGGTGATCATCCGGCCCCAGCTCCGATGCCGAGCGCAAATGCGCCGCCGCCGTTCTTGAGTAAGACGTACGATATGGTCGATGACCCGGCAACCGACCCAATAGTGTCGTGGAGCCCCACGAACAACAGCTTCGTGGTGTGGAACCCGCCCGAGTTCGCCAGGGACCTCCTGCCCAAGTACTTCAAGCACAACAATTTCTCCAGCTTCGTCAGGCAGCTCAACACCTACGTATATGCCTTCCCCTATATGTCCATTGCTTTCCTCAACTTCTTCTCGCTCTTCTTTTTATTGCTTTGAAAGGTGTGTGTGTGTATGATTTGTTTTGAGAATTTCGGTTTCTTATTGATCAAAGATTATGGTGTCGATGTTGATCGTGATGAGTACACTAGTGGAATTAAGAATTAGTTTCAGCAGTGGAGTAGAGATCACCCCGTAGAAATGAGAACGATTAGGTCTATTATAGAAGCCTTTGTTTGGTTGCTGGGAAGGCCGAGGGATCTACTTATCCAAAAATCTAGAGAGAGAGAGAGAGAGGGAGAAGGCTGGGGGATGGAACATGAGCTTTGAATTCAAATGGTTTGTTTTCTTTATGGTGTTTGAGGTTCTGGACCAGCGATATTTTTTTCTAAGTAACTTAGTAACCAAAATTCCATTAAAAAGCTCAGTCCAAGTATATTTGAGCTACGATTTAGGGCTAGGTTTTTTTGCACGTTGTAAAGACCTAAGGAAGGCTCTAGTCACAAGTCAACAGTACAATGGGAACCCATTGGAATCTCATAAAAATCAAGAACTTGTTGTGATCCCCGGTAGCAAGTATAAGTGGCTCACACGGCTTGCTTGGGTTGGAAAATTTTTTGCTCTTTACCATGATTCCAATGGACTCCGATTGTATCATTCACTAGTGCTTTTGGAGTATGGACCCCAGATGTGACTTGGGCATTACTTGGGTCATTACAAATGGTATTAAAGCCAATCCCAACAAAAATGTGGGATTTGAGTTGTACTACCTATGATGGAATGATGCGACAAGGATGTTGAGAATTTAAGGGGAGGAGATTGCAATACCCTATATCGAGAGTGAGAAATTCTTGCTCTTTACAATGATTCCAAAGGGCACCAATTGTACTATTGACTGTTACTTTTGGAGTATGGGCCTAGATGTGACTGGTGCCTTCTTTGGGGTATTACACACGTGGTCATTCCCTCTGTTTAGTTGTTGAATATTTGATGAAAAAAGGGAAGATAAGAAAATGAATGAATGGATTATGGTCTTTTTCTTTTCTACGACTTTTTTAGAAACTTATGTACTTGCAGCAAGTGCAAAGATCTTGTCGATGATTTGATACTATTGCTTCTTTGTCTCCAAAACAATGAAAAGTTTGTTTAATTTGAAGTTTTGATATCTCGTCTTCCTGCATTTTTATCAGCAATCAAATGGAGCAAAATTGGGAGAAAGGGAAAAGGAAGCGAGTCTCAGGTTGATCATGACCTGATCACATGGTTAACAATGGTTTAATCTTGTCATATGATCTTGTTGTTTCAGTTGTAGTCAAGGTATGGCTGAATGCAAGGCAAATATATTAATCAATTGGAGAGGATTTAGATACACCTCATGAAGTATCTGAAAACGCCTCAGAGAGATTACTGACAGATACCTATCAAAAAAGATTACTAACAGATGGTGTGTGTAAACTCTTTTTTCTTTTCATGATAAAAGCATTCTTTTTACTTAATTTTTTAATGAGTAAAGTTGCATGTTTTCTCCAAAGCCCCTTTCTAGGGCATAAGGACAGTGTTACAAATTTTGGTGTATGATTTTTTTTATTTTTTGTTCAAAGCCCGTCATAATGCATAAGGGTGGATATACATTTTTTTTAAATGCCAAGGAGTACGGTGGCTTTCCATTCAAACTGGTTGTCATCATTGGTGCCCTGGCATGTTGTTTCATCCAGCTCAGATGGGATTTACACCCTCTATGTAAGACTGGGGCCCTAGAAGTTTAGATGTTTTACTTGTAAAAAAAAAAAAAAAGTTTAGATGTTTTGGGAAGTGAGTTGAGTTGTGAAGAAATCTTGGTTGTGTGTTGACAAATATATTTCAAACCAATGAAGATAAGAGAAATGTTGCATTCTTTAGTATCATAATACAAGGAGAAAGTTTGTAAACAAGAATGTGAAAATGTTGACTTTTGAAGTTTACAATGCATTCATATTTTTGGAAGGTTTATCAGTTACGAGCAATAAGATTTCTGTGAAATATTGGCTTAAAGAATTGAGGTTCATATGTTTATGGTGGGATTAGCTTGGGTGATGCCAGGACATTGTGGAATGAAGTTTTTGCTCGAGTGGGATTAGCTTGGGTGATGCCAAGACCGGGTAGTGGACCTCCTAGGTTCTTGGAAAGCCATTCAGGGTAACTCTCAGATCGCCTCTATTTGAAAGATGGTTCCAATATGTTTATGGTGGTGTATTTGGAGGGAGAGGAACGAAAGAAGTTTTGAAGATCAAGCGCAGTCAATGGATGAGCTTAGAAGTTTATTTTTCAATACTTTATTCCATTGGTTGGTTGTAATTGATTTTCATGGCTTCCCGTTTCATGAATTCCTTGTATCTCTAAACAGAGCACGCCTAGGCGTTGCTCTGTATACTTGGGCTTTTTCCTATTCTTTTTATCAATAAAATATTGTTTACCGATAAAAAAAAATGGAACAATATAATAGGAGTACAACCAAATATCGGAGATCGATAGAGCATAGGCCATACTGGTTCCCATGGGATGAAATGTTGGGATGGATTTTCCATTTAATGGAGACACATTCTATGTAATAGGGTCTTAAAGTGATTTTTTGGCATATCAAGAATTTTGCCATGCAAAAAGGGTAGAATCTGATACAATCACATGATTGTTTTTTTTGCAGCTAGGTTATGTAATTTACTTTTGAATTGAGCATTCAAAAACTACCGTTGTGTATAACTGATGGTAGTTGCTGAGAATTTTATGGAAGACTGCAATTCTCTGTGATTTTGTTCCTTTCTTTTTTTTTTTTTTTTTTTTGACAAGTGATTTTGTTCCTTTCATTTGGGTCATGTCCCCTTGATTATTCCTACTTGCAAAACCCCAGGATGGATTGTGGGGAATTGACATTCTTATTCAGCATTTTATCTCACAGCACTGTCCTGAGTGGCGCTATTTTTTCTTTGTTGAAGTATCTCATATTTGGTCCCCATACTTGAACATTGCAGTAGTTCCATCATTTCTATGGCGCCACAACAAGTGAATGTGGGTTTTCAAATGAGTTTGTTGCTTCTAGTTTATGAACTTGATGATTATCATGTATGGAATTGAATTACACCATAACATTTTGATATTAAGGAAAAGTTTACATACATTTTCTGCTTTATTATTTTAATGTAACTACGTGCATTTTTATTGTTACTGTTTTAATTTTTTTAATTTTGATATAGAATATGTTTTTATGTTCATGGATTCTACTGGTAATTTCTTTCTCCTGTTTATATTTCGTTGAGTTGCTAAAATGAGATATATCAACTTTTTATTGTTGTTTATTCTGCTGATTGAATCGTGCTTTGCCCCCACCCAGTTTTGTTCTTCATTTTTTTGTCACCTTTTGTTGAACAGGGTTTCAGGAAGGTTGATCCAGACCGATGGGAATTTGCAAATGAGGGCTTCTTGAGGGGCCAAAAACACCTGCTTAAGAGTATTAGTCGGCGAAAACCTGCTCATGGACATAGTCATCAACAGCCACAGCAATCACAGGAACAGAGTTCATCACTGGGAGCTTGTGTAGAGGTTGGGAAGTTTGGCCTGGAGGAAGAGGTTGAGAGGCTCAAGATGGACAAGAATGTGCTTATGCAGGAACTTGTCAGGTTGAGGCAGCAGCAACAGGCAACTGATAGTCAGCTGCAAACCATGGTGCAGCGTCTTCAGGGGATGGAGCAGAGGCAGCAACAGGTGATGTCATTCCTGGCAAAGGCTGTGCAGAGTCCTGGCTTCTTGGCCCAGTTTATGCAGCAGCAAAATGAGAGCAACAAGCGCATAACTGAAGGCAGCAAAAAACGGAGGCTTAAGCAAGAAGATATTTCCAAGAGGGAAGATTCTCCTGCTCCTGATGGACAGATTGTTAAGTATCAACCACTAAAGAATGAGGCAGCAAAGGCAATGCTCAGGCAGATTATGAAAATGGATGCTTCTTCCAGGCTGGAATCTTTTAACAACGAAGATGGTTTACTGATTGCCGATGGTCCATCATCGACCAGTGCAATGGACAGTGGGAGCTCTACAAGCCATGTATCAGGAGTGACTCTGCAAGAGGTCTCACCAACTTCTGAGAAAGTTGCAACTCCATTCCCAGTCCCAGATATGAGTCTGCTGGTTGGAGCACAAGATGCACCTTCCATTTCTGTTCCTGAGGCCAATGTAATGATGCCTGAGCTTTCTCAAATGCCTGAAATGATGCCCAAAAGTATTGTGGACATTCACAAGGAAAATTACATGGGACCTGAGACAGGCAATGGAGGATTTTTAGATCCCACATTGGAAGTTAATGGGTCTCTTCCCATAGAAATTGATGATATCTCCCCAGATTCTGACATTGATCTCTTTCTAAGTGATCCCAACTTTTGGGATGACCTTGTGCAAAGTCCAGTGCCGGAAGATATTGAATCAAATTCTGTGCACGGTATGTTCAAGGAAAATGAAGCACAGCCAATGGAGAACGGATGGGGCAATGTTCAGCATCTGGACAAGCTTACAAAACAAATGGGCCTTCTCACATCAGATATTAAAGAGGCCTGATATTGGTTACTACATGTACATTAGTTTCACTCGTCAGATGAGGTAATACTAATCGTCTTTCTAATCATGCAATCCTCTTGTTTTGGTCTTTGGAAGAGCAGCTAAGGCCCCATGTCTCTGTTCACCCTTGCTTTGTTTTGCTCATATGGAGACCCTTAATTTAGTTTTTTTGGTTCTTTTCTCTGAATCCTCCTTTACCTCATGTTGATGATGTGTGCAGTGACTCGATGGGATAAGTATTGTAACTGGCTATAGCTCTGATTTTATGTTCCTTTATACGAGTTGATGTCCTGCTCTAGCTAGGCATGGCCTTTGTTTGAAAGAATGAATGGTAATGGATGCTTTGCTGAAAAAAATAATTATTTGAGTCTAGATTATTTTACTAGATTACATTTCCCTTCTGTAAAATACGCATTTTTGTTCTTAGTTATCTGAAACATTGGCAGTAAATATATGATCCTTCTAAAGTTTGACCTGGTGAATGTACATTCTGGAACATACTACTGGAGGTTGGAGTTATTTGGTTGAGGGACAATTGTTGAAACAATTATCCTAAAGGGAGCACATGTAGGTCTGATCTCTTTAGGGTCATAGGGACCTAATATGGGTAGTCATAAGCAGCCCAAGCAAAATCCATCTTCAACTTGAAATGATATTAGTGGAAACGACACTTCTACTGAAACCTGTGGGTGATTAAATTTGAAAGCTTTAGGAGTTCTGCTACATATAATCACTTTTGCATACTCCTTGCGCACTCCACTGATGTGATTGGCCAAAGCAATTATTTTATATTAAAATAAAGTGACATAGCCAATCAAATTAGTGGAGTGCACAAATAAGCAAAAGTGACTGCACATAGAGTTTTTATTATTTTTGTGGTACGATTTGATTTGCAAAATATGTAAATTTTTCTTACAAATTAAATCAAGCCACATCAGCAGTATGCAGTGTGTGTACTTTACATCGGCTCATGAATAGAATTTTCCTTATGCATGATTCTTAGAATAGCCTACAGATATTGGAGCTTCGTACTTTTAGCAAGATGAATTGAATTTCTCGGATATATGATTCTTTCTGATCTATAGATGCGGATCCTCTCCAATGGCTTTGCAGCTTGTAAGAAAACCCTTACCAAGGATAGCGCCATAAGCTGATGCAGGATATTCCTACGCAACAAGATCATGCTTGCTGATGGTACACTTTAGCGTAAAAAATATATGCTTGCCACTGAAAAAAGAGGGTGTTATTACTAGCGTGAAATTATTAAATCTATTTTAGTTTTTTGTTTTGTTTATAACTTGATTGTGGAGTTATTTTAGCCTCTTTCTTCTTTGATTACTAATTTTAGCGGACTATTTATATAGAGTAAAAAGGATGAAATATTTTCGTTATTTTAATTTGATTTAATGTATGAGATGTTTTAGAAGTGATAGTTTTTATCAATAAATTACATTTGTAAGTTAGTATGGAGGATATAAGTCTGTTAATATGTTAAAATCTGATTATTTTTAAAACCTTAAAAGGATGTTCAAATCACAATGGATTAACTGATCTTGATCCTACTCACCTAATGAATTAAATGTATATCAGTTCTTGTCATCTTGAGTTTTTATTTTAATTTTAGAATCTTCCGTCAAACTCTTTTTTTTTTTTTTTTTGATAAGTAAGAAGTAAGTTTCATTGATATGAATGAAAGATAGACATAGCCATGTACACAGGAGTAAAAGTAGATAATTGTAATTTTAGTGCACGTCTCGCGTATTTTTTTTGACAAAATGTAGATAAATTTGAAATTTATATGATTTTTTTTTTTTTTTTTAATGACAAACCCTCTTTAGAATTGTATCTAGCTATAATGTACAAGTCTCTTTGAATGATAATGAAAAAAATGCAATTTAAGTTTTTAAAAGTATTTTAAACTTAAGAAAAAAATAAAATAAATATTCAAATTCTGATTGTTTAAAAAGAATAAAGAATTAATATGGAATTTTAATACATTTCATTTCTTGTTTTTTTTCCTTTTATTGACTTATTTAATTTAACTTCTTTGAAAACATAAGGCTTGTTTTAAATAATTTTTAATTCTTTAAAACTATTTTATCTTTTGATTAGTTTTGGAGAGATTATATACATGTCAAGTAAGGCTCTACGGAAACTGACGAGACCGACAGTCGTCGATCGAAATCGGCTGTTGGAATTTGGAATTGGTCAAACCTGGTAGAGAACCGGTCGGCCGGCAGTAGACAATGTTGCAAATCAACATCGACTGGTTCGGTCCCGACTTGAACCAGCCAATATAATATATTTATATCTCTCTATATATATAAAGAGCCTATGAAACGGAATTTTCTTGTTTTAACAGAATTTTCTTGTTTTAACAGAATTTTCTTGTTTTAACAGAATATACTGGTTTTCATTAACTTTTCATCCGTTTGTAATAATTACAGAACACAGGGATACAATTGTATTTTCATTTACATTCTATTTATAGCTATTTTTATGATTTATGTTGGTTTCTATTCCACTATTAATATGTTTAAATATGCTAATAAAGCAGATTATTATAATAATAATCATGGATTCAATTTCCAATTTGAAAATACGTTATAATAGGAAAACAGATTTATGTAGATTTGTCTTTTTGTATTCATTATAATAGGAAAGCATTATAATAATTTACAAATAGCCTATTTTTCAATAGCTTTTAAGATATATATTAGTAATAAAATAATAAGATATATGTACTTTATTTTTATTTTAATAAAATATATTAGTGCTTTGAACTGCACGTACGTGCCTCAGGCACGTAACATCTTACTAGTATTCTTTATATATATCTTAAGTAAAATTATGTTGGTTTACTTAAGTTAATTAAACGGCGTCGTTGTACACTTACAATTTAGAAAAAATAAATTAATATGAAATAACGGTTTACACCTCTTCTTCTCTTGATTCTCTCTCTCTTTCAGACTTTCTCTCTCCTCTCTCGCGCACCAGCCGATAGCCTCTCTCCATGCAAACACCGCCCAACATGTCTCTCTGCTAGCCAGCGGCATTCATTCTGATCGGTAGAAACCAACTCCCCCCGTTCACCTCTCATACATCTCTCATCTCTCCGCCTATGGAAAAATCTGAAAGTCTCAAGTGATGCTCGTTTCAACTTTTGCTTTGGATTCTTTGGAGTTGATTTGTTGTGAACTTATGAATCTTGTGAATTTGTGATGTAGCACGTCGAGATAGAACTCAAGTAGAAATCATAGGGTTCAAAACCAACCCCCAAATTGCTGAATCGATTGATACCGACCGTCGGATTTTGGCCGATTCTCTCTCTCTCTCTTTCATTATCAGCCGATTCAGTCGGTACTGGCATCTTAAAAACATGTTAGGTTTGGTTTTCAGCCCTAGTGTCAAGTTTTAATTAATTGCCATATAACATTCTTCGTTTGAAAACTAAGCTCATCTGAACTCATCATTATAACTTTTTTAAATCTCAACACAAAATATAATAAACAATTCAATTTTTTCAAATCCTAAAATAATAATAATAATAAACAATAATATTCTAACAATATTTTATCATCTCAACTCAACTCAGTTCAATATCTAAACGCAGCCTAATATTATACCTGGCATGATGTAATTGCTGATTTTAGATAACCTAATAAGTATTATGTAAGTAAAAATCATGAACTAATTTTCTTTGCACTAAATTTTATTTGTATGAAATTACTCTGATATGTTATATTTTAACTAATTCATATGTTTATTATTTAAACAGATGGCAACTAAAAATATGGCATAAGAAATATAATAGAAAATATTTTAACTACAAACATATATCACAAAAATAAATTTACAAATTGACGTGACCTAATGTAATATGTTGAATTGTAAAATTATTTTTATTGTAAAATATATCTATTATATTATATGAAATTATATTATTTTATGATTTTATTTTTATAAATTCTCTTTATGACTACAGCTTATTAGCTATTCTCAATATGATAAGAGGACTGCTGGAGAGCAGCCGCAAGCCGCACCATTCCAGGTAAATTTTTTTTTTTTACTCAATACACTGAGTGTGGTGGGGATGTTGTGTACAGTAGAGTGATATTTATAATTTCTGATATGATAATATGATAACCGTGTGATCTCAAAATAAACAGTCAATAATGATTTGTACAAATTTTGGGCATCCAAGTCTGAAAAAGCTCTTAAAAAAAAGTGAATTCTAAAAGGAGAATTACTTTTTTCTTTTTCCCAATAGAAGCTGCTTTTTTTTTCTTTCAAAATGCTTGTCCGAGACCTTACATCTCGGAGCCATAGCACGCTGTCTTTCTGCATTCGGTAAGGAACAAACTGGCTGACTAATTTGGTAAGGTACTAAGGATAGCACTAGCGAGCACCGGGCCGCGCTGCACATACTGCTAGTCTATTTAATATATTATTTTTTTAATAATTTTAATCATTAAAAAAATAAAAAATAAAAAATAAAAAAGAAATCATCCTTCTCTTAATTATTAAAAAAAGATTTATTAAACTCTTTTTTTTATTAAGAGCCATTTTTTTAATCATTAAATCAAATAATTGAAGATAATTTTGAAGGGCTATTTGGTAAATTCACAACGTCATCCGGTCGTCACAAAAAATCACCCCACAAAAGGGCATTCTGCTTCGTGCCCGATTCTACCGTCTTCACCGTCTCCAACATACCTGTATCCCCTCTCTCTCTCTCTCTCTCTCGCTCTCTCCCTCCAATCTACGGTTTAAGTTTACCCCTCCGATGACAGCGTACATTGTGACCCTCCTAAAACCCTAAGAAAGAAAATTCCTCAATCCGCTTGTCTTTCAAGACTCAACTATGTCCGGAGTCGATAATGAAGGCGAGGCGTCCGGCTTAAGAGGTGGAGGCGGCAGTGATCATCCGGCACCAGCGCCGATGCCGAGCGCGAACGCGCCGCCGCCGTTCCTAAGTAAGACGTACGACATGGTCGATGACTCCACCACCGACCGAATAGTGTCATGGAGCCCCACGAACAACAGCTTCGTGGTGTGGAACCCGCCCGAGTTCGCCAGGGACCTCCTGCCCAAGTACTTCAAGCACAACAACTTCTCCAGCTTTGTCAGGCAGCTCAACACCTACGTATATGCCTTCCCCTATATATCCATAGCTTTCCTCAACTTCTCGTCGCTCTTCTTTTTATTGCTCTGAATTGTGCGCGTGTGCGTGATTTGTATGATCACGATCATGATGAGTACAGTAGTGGAATTAAGAATTAGTTTCAGCAGTGGAGTAGAGATCACCCTGTAGAAATGACAACAATTAGGGTTATTATAGAAGCTCTCTTCTGGTTGCTGGGAAGGCATAGGGATCTACTTACACAAAAAACGAGAGAGAGAGAGAGAGAAGGCGGGGGATGGGAAATTAGCATTAGAAAAATTCTAGACATAAGGTCAACACTCCTGCACACCACTTGAAAACACCACTTAAAAATATATAATTTTATTCTTTTACCCTCATATTTCATATTATATTTTGAATTCATTGTTTTCTTTTTGTACGAGGTTCTTCAACTGCGATCATTCTTTTTTTTTTTAAGTAACAAGAATTCCATCAAAAAGTACAAAAGCTCAGTCCATGTAAATTAAGGGCTAGATTTTTGTGCACATGGTCGTTACCGCTGTTTGGTTGCTGAAAATTTAATGAAAAAAGGGAAAATAAGAAACTGAATGAATGGATTATGGTCCTTTTTGTACGGCTTATATGTTTCGAAACTTATGTACTCGTTGCAACAAGTGCGACAGTCTTGTTGATGATTGGATACTATGCTGTCTCTGAAACAATGAAAAGTTTGTTTAAATTGAAGTTTTGATATCTCGTCTTCCTGCATTTTTATCAGCAACCAAATGGAGCAGAAGTGGGAGAAAAGGAAAAGGAAGCGAGTCTCAGGTTGATCACGACCTGATCACTTGGTTAAAAATGATTTATCTTGTCGTTTGATCTTGTTTTTTCATTTGGTAGCCAAGGTATAGCTGAATGCAAGGCAACCATATGAATTGATTAAAGAGGACCTGGATAAACCTCTTGAAGTATTTGAAAGAGCCTCAGAGAGATTACTAACCGATGGGGCGTGGAAATTTTTTTTATTTGCTTTTGATGATAAAAGCATTCCGTAGTTCAATTGAAAAGGGTTGAAGGAGTTCAGACTTGATCACACCTAAATAATCAATAGCTTGTGGATGAAGTTGCACGTTTCTTTTTTATGATTAAAGTTTCATGTTTTCTCCAAAGCCTATCTCTAAGGCATAAGGACGATGTTAAAAAATCTGGTGAATAAGTTCATGTGTTTTTTGTTGAAAGCCAATCCATAATGCACAAGGGTGGATATACCAATCGTTTTCCATTGCCAAGGAATATGGTGGTTTCCATTCAAACTGGCGGTCATCATTGGTGCCCTGAGGCTGCATGTTGTTTTGTCCAGTTCAGATGGGATATAAGTAAGACTGGGATCCGAGAAGCTTAGATTTTTTTGGGACGTGAGTTGAGTTGTGAAGGCAATAAAATTTCTTTGTATTCCAATAAAATTTCTTTGGCATAAGGCGTAGGTGGCTGAAATTGGTTGCGTGTTGAAAAATCTATTTTAAATCAGTAAAGATAAGAAAAAGAATGTTCTGTAGTATCATAAGGAGAAAGTTTGTAAACTAGAATGTGAAGATGTTGAGTTTTGAAGTTCCTAATGCATTCATGCTTTCAGTAGTTTAACTTTGCCACGTGGTTGCAATAGTTATATTTCAGTAGTTCCAATATTTCTTTTGATAAGTAGTAGTTCCAACATTTCTATGGCCCTGTTGCAAGTGTATGTGGTTTTTGAAATCAGTCCATTGCTCCTAGTTTATGAACTTGATGAGGATCATGTACAGAATTGAATTACTTCATAAAATTTTGATATGCGAAAAGTTTATGTACATTTTCAGTCTTATTTTTTAAATGTAACTAAAAGCATTTATTGCTACTGTTACTTTTTCAAAAATTTAGATAGAGAATTTACTTTTTTGGTCCATTGATTTATGCTTTGCCCCCCACCGGGTTTGTTCATTTTTTTGTCAACATTTTTGAACAGGGTTTCAGGAAGGTTGATCCAGACCGCTGGGAATTTGCAAATGAGGGTTTTTTGAGGGGCCAAAAACACCTGCTTAAGAGTATTAGTCGGCGAAAACCTGCCCATGGACATAGTCATCAAAAGCCACAGCAATCAAATGAACAGAGTTCATCAATGAGAGCTTGTGTAGAGGTTGGGAAGTTTGGTCTAGAGGAAGAGGTCGAGAGGCTTAAGAGGGACAAGAATGTGCTTATGCAGGAACTTGTCAAGTTGAGGCAGCAACAACAGGCTACTGATAGTCAGCTGCAAACCATGGTGCAGCGTCTTCAGGGGATGGAGCAGAGGCAGCAACAGGTGATGTCATTTCTGGCAAAAGCTATGCAGAGTCCTGGCTTCTTGGCCCAGTTTGTGCAGCAGCAAAATGAGAGCAACAAGCGCATAACTGAAGGAAACAAAAAACGGAGGCTTAAACAGGAAGATATTTCTGAGAGTGAAGATTCTCCTGTTCCTGATGGTCAGATTGTTAAGTATCAACCAATAACAAATGAGGCGACAAAGGCAATGCTCAGGCGGATTATGAAAATGGATGCATCCTCCAGGCTGGAATCTTTTAATGACAAAGATGGTTTCCTGATCGCTGATGGTCCATCATCGGCCAATGCAATGGACAGTGTGAGCTCTACAAGCTGTGTATCAGGAGTGACTCTGCAAGAGGTCCCTCCAACTTCATCTCATAGTGTAACTTCCGACAAAGTTGCAACTCCATTCCCAGATATGAGTCTGCTGGTTGGGGCCCAAGATGCACCTTCCATTTCTGTTCCTGAGGCCGATATAATCATGCCTGAGCTGTCTCAAATACCTGAAATGATGCCGGAAAGTATCATGCGCATTCCCAAGGATAATTACATGGGACCTGAGACCGGCAATGGTGGATTTATAGATCCCACATTGGAAGTTAATGGGTCTCTTCCCATAGAAATTGATTATATCTCCTCAGATGCAGATATTGATCTCTTTCTAAGCGATCCTAACTTTTGGGATGACCTTGTGCAAAGTCCAGTGCCAGAAGATATTGAATCAAATTCTGTGCAGGGTATGTCCAAGGAAAATGAAGAACAGCCAATGGAGAACGGATGGGACAATGTTCAGCATATGGACAAGCTTACGAAACAAATGGACCTTCTTACATCAGATATCAATGAGGCTTGATATTGATTACTACATGTACACTAGTTTACTCATTGGATGAGGTAATACTAATAATCTTTTTAATCATGCAATCCTCTTGTTTTGGTCATTGGAAGAGCAGCTAATGTATCATTTCTCTGTTCACCCTAGCTTTGTTTTGCATATATGGAGACCCTTAATTTAGTTTTTACTTTCTTTCTTCTTCTTTTTTGTGGATTTTCCTTTATCTCATGTTGGTGCTGCTTGCAGAGGCTATAGCTATGGTTTTATGTTCCTTTATAGGAGTTGATGTCCTGCTCTAGTTAGGCATGGCCTTTGTTCAAAAGAATGCATGGTAATGAATGCTTTGTTAAAAATAAAAAATATATAATGATAATAGTAATAGTAATAATAATCTGAGTCTTGTAGTCCACGTTCAGAATATTTTACCAGATTAAATTACCCTTCTGTAAAATACACACTTTTGTTCGTAGTTATAAAGGAACATTGAAAGTAAATATATGATGCTTCGGAAGTTTGACTTGGTGAATATGCATCATGGAACATACTATTGGATGTTCGAGTTATATATGTATATAAATAAATATATATATATATGATAAGTAGAGGTTCGAGTTATTTGGCCGGCGCATTTCCTTGGTCTAGAATGTCCTATGTACACTAGTCATTGGATTGTGCGGTTAAGGGACAGTTGTTGAAACAGTTGTCATAAAGGGTGCACATGCAGGCCTCATATCTTTTCGGTTCATAGGGACCTAATGTGGATAATCATAAACATCCCGAGCAAAACCCATTGACAACTTAAAGTGATATTATTGGAAATGATACTTCTTTAGAAACCTGTGGTTGGGGAAGTTTGAAGTTCTTGGTGAGAAAACATTGTCAAAGGTTAAATGAACACGGAATAGGACTTTACCCTAGCCTAGAATTTTGATTTTGACAGGATGCTACCTGCTCAAAGTTCGATCAGACCTTGGTAGGTTTCCGCATGATTATTTGAAGAGAAGTGACATTCATCATTTTTAATCATCATCCCCAATATAGCATCAAATGATTGGAAAATTGTTTGTTATCATTTACTTTATCGTCCAGTCATTTGATACCACATAAGGGCAGATATTGGAGCTTTATATGTTTTAGAATTTCTCAGAGGTATGATTTTTAACCATTCTATAGACAGATCCTCCAATGGTTTTGCAGCTTGTAGGAAAATCCTTCCCAAGGATAGCCATAAGCTGATTGATGCAGGGCATTGCTACACAGCAAGATCATTTTGATCTTGTGGTCTATTCTATACATGGTGACTTGAAAACGTTCAAGTCGTCAATAGCATATGTTTGCCACTGAAAGAAAGGTGTTCACGGTTTATTATCACTAGTTGTGGACTTATTAACTATTATTTTTATTCTATATTTATCACTAGTCGTGAAATTATTGACTATTAATTTTATTTTTATTTACTTATAAAAAAAAATTAATTTTAATTTTATTTTGTTCTTAACCTGCTTAACGTCCTTAATTCCATTACCAATTTGAGTGGATTATATACATAGGAAAGGCGATGAAAGATTGTAGAGTGAGACATAAACGACATAATAGTTCAACAGAAGCCAACATCTTTATAAGAGCAAGAAAGCCTCGAGCGAATGCCAAATGTTTCCATTTTCCTCTTGGCAAAGAAAACTGTCGTCCTGATACGTGCCTGAATAGGAACTAATGATCAGGCCCTCTTTGTCAGCTAATGGCAATCCATAGTACCCTATAAACCTTCTGTTAGTTGAGGGAAAAGCGGCCTCTATAGGGTTTTGCCTTCCATTTCGGCTTTTCTGATCCTTATAAATCTGATTTCTGATCCTATATCTTCCAATCATATCCCATGATTTATTGATCAAAATTGTTCATAAAAATAGGGTGTCCGGTTAATTACTATTAAGTAAATAAGAGTTGTGAAAAGTACACGTGGCAATGTGAAGACTCACCTAAAAAACTATAACTCTTCTATTCTCTGATCTGCTTGTGGCTTCTCTTACACACTTCAATCCCATTTATTAATAGTTTAATGCTCGTCAGATTGAGTTCTATGCTTCTCTTAAATACATAGAGAGTGAAGAAGTATAAGGGAGTGAAAGAAAGAAGAGAGTTTGGAAGGAGAGTATTAATGACATTAGTGAGAGAGAGAAGGCATCGGCCGCATGCGCTAAGGCTGTCACTGCCACCACCAAAACCAGCATCTGAGTTTCAACACCAAACCCAATTCCCGACATTCTTGTCATGCCCCTCTCCCAACTCCCCAGGTATCAAAAACCTATCCGACCTTGAGAAAATATCCATTCTTGGACATGGTAGTAGCGGCACGGTCTATAAAGTTCTACACAAGAAAACCATGTCAATTTACGCGTTGAAAGTGCTCAGGATCAATCAAACTGATGTCAGTGTTTACCTACAGGCTGCATGTGAGGCCGATATCCTCAAACAAGTTGACTCTCAATATATAATAACGTGCCTTGCAGTTTTCGATAATCATTTTGTTGGTGTGAAATGTGGAGCCGATCTTTGCTTTGTCATGGAGTACATGGAAGGTGGCTCCCTACAGGACGTGTTGCGAGCACGACAAAGATTGCCTGAGCAGGTTATCTCTAGTATAGCCATGCGTATCCTGGAAGGATTGCACTATTTGCATGGCATGCAGATAGTGCACAGAGACATAAAACCATCAAACCTTCTTGTAAATGATAAGGGAGAGGTAAAGATTGCAGATTTTGGGGTCAGCCATGTCATGGAGAGGACACGTGAAGCATGTGACTCGAACATTGGCACATGCGCCTACATGAGCCCAGAAAGATTCGATCCAGAGGGGTGGGGTGGTGGTGTTGGAATGCCATGTTGGTCATTTTCCATTAATTGGTGCAGGGCAACCACCTGACTGGGCGTCATTGATGTGTGCAATTTGCTTTGCAGGAAGGCTAGAGATGCCGGAGACAGCCTCGCCAGAGTTTCGGAGCTTTGTTCGAAGGTGCCTAGAGAAGGATTGGAGGAAGAGAGGGACAGTGGCTGAGCTTCTTGGTCATCCTTTCGTGAACAAACGTAGCATTTCTATGGAAAGGGTGGTTAATTAATTGATTGCCCTTAATTTGCACAATCCAGTTGCACTTGCATCCTTTTCTTTTCCGGTCCCATTAGAATCTCTTTTTGTTTTCATAACATATGATTTTTTTTTTATTAAAAAAACCTTTTATTTTTCAAACTTTAATGTTTTAAAAATAAAAATCTTCCAACCCCACATCATGTCATGAGTATCTGGATTGTTGTCATGACGATTAGAAGAAACTAATTTGCCATGCTGCCTCACGACTATTATATGAACATACTGTGAATCATGTAGTAAAATTTTTTTTTTTATCGGTAAAAAAAATTTTATTGATTAAAAGAGAGACAAAAAGAGCCCAAGTATACAGGACATATACATGAGCACATCTATGTCTAGTTTAGAAATACAAGGAAATCATGAAAAGACCTGCCATGAAAATCAATTACAATCGACCAATAGAGTAAAGTTTTGAAAAATAAAAATCTAAGTTCTTCCATTGATCTCTCTTGATCTTCAAAACATCTTGCGTTCCGCTCCCTCCAAATGCACCACCATAGACAAATAGGTAACATCTTCCAGATGGCTGCTATTTGAGAGTTGCCCCTAATACCTCTCCAAGAGGTTAAAAAATCACATACCCTTTCCTGTATACCGTATCACCCACGCTAACCCCACACATGCTAAGACTTCGGTCCACAAGGTCCTGGCAACCTCACAATATAGTAATAGATGGTTAGCAAACTCACTACTCTTCTTGCACATGTAACACCAATTCATAGCTATAATGCCACGTTTCTTGAGATTATCTATTGTAAGAATCTTTTCTAAAAAAGTTGTCCATACAAAAAAAGCGGCCTTTAGAGGTGTATTTGTCTTCCAAATACTCTTCCATGAAAATGAGACAGAATTGTGCATGTTCAAAAAATGATAAAAAGAGCGGGCCGTAAAAACTCCCTTCTTAGAGGGACGCCAATATATATTGTCTTCACCTTTTCCCGACACACGAGTGGAGTACACAAGGTCAAAAAAGGGCGAAAAGTCATGCATCTCCCAATCTTGTGCATCTCTATGGAAAGAGAGGTTCCAATGGGAAAAGTCATTGGACAAAATAACTAAATCTTCTAGAGCTGGTTCTTTCCTTCTTGCTAAGCTATAAACTTGTAAATAAACATCCTTGAATGCCCGGTCACCACACCATAAGCCGTGCCAAAAGTCATGTAGTAAATTAACAGTCCAATTTGCAGGTCTAACAATTTAATGCTTCAAATATTATAATTGCTCCTCTCTACCAGGCCTTATAGCTGGGAAACATGCACTAATCTCTGTACTCGGACAAAGCAGCGTTGTGTATCACAAGTTGGAAAATAAAATAGCGAAACAAACCAGAAAAGATGCTCATTTGATTAGAAGAAATAAAAGTTAAAAATTGAATAAAATATTATTAAAATACAATTTGTTAATATTATTTTTATTTTAAGATTTAAGAATTTTGAATTATTTATTGTATTTTATATAAAAATTTGAAAAAGTTGTAATGATTAGAAGTGATGGTTTGTGTAACCAAACAAGAATCTCTCATAAACCGTGGATAAAAACGATTGCCTTCAGACATCCGTATGGAGAACCTAATGAAACATGGAAAAGGCAATTACCATTTGAATGGCATGTAGAAGACAAGAAAACGCAAAGAATAACGAATTTAATTATATATAGGATAAAGGACAATTACACAATAAGCTGTAACACATCCTGAAACCCCTAAACTCCCAAACACCTTGTAGAAGAGAACAGTTATCCCACCCCATGAAAGCAACCAAATATAATAAGCAGACACCCTATTTATGTACCAGCTTGCACTAGAAGTGACACACTCCAGTCAGCCATGATGTCTCGTAAAATAATACTTTTAAAAGAAATTAATAAAGGGATACTATCTTGTTGCTGAGCACCACCAAGTTTAGCTCGACAATTGGATTAAGCTGCAAGTACTATGATCACAATGAGAAGCACAATCCCAAATATCACCAAGAGCAAGCACGCCTGCACAGAAAAGTATATTTTGTTTAATATGATTGCACATTCAATTTTGAGACCATTTGATTCACAGATGAAAATAGTTCATAAAATATTTTCTGTGGCCTTTTTTTTTTTTTTTTTCCTTTTATTGATAAGCACTGCTTTTTATCAATTAAGCATTGATGCTGCCTTCTCTTTTCTTTGTCACCGTGGGGGGTTGGGATGGTTAGTGTAGGGGGATCATTAAAATCATCAGCTCCAGAGTCAGGCCTCCAACCTAAAGAACCAAGCACACTCTAGGCCTTTTAAATACAAGTGTTGGAACCCTTGAAGTATAACTAAACTGAATATTCATATGGCTCACATTTTAAGCTCATTGATAAACCAAGAGAACTACATAAACAATGGCAGCAAAAGCCTAGCATTGTCATTCCTCAATGGATAACTATTTGGCCATCCTACTCTTAATTTTGGTACTTAGAATTGCTTTTGGAAAAGCCTATCATAAAACAAGTAAAATGGACAGCATTAAATTGGGTCATCCCAGCAAAGGATGCATGAAGTCCTGGAAGTCAACACTCTGTCATTTTCCCAAAAAAATAAAGGACTGTCACAATTACCAGGGATGAATTTGATTTTTGGATCTTCGATGCTTTCACAAGTTGAGATTTCCCTTGTGAAGTGGCAGCCTGAGAACTCTCGATATTGGAGCCAATATCATCTACAAAATAAATATGTTTGAAATGTGACAACATGAGCCAGACAGGCAAAATATTGGCAACTTTTGGTGCATAAGCCAGACAACTTACCAATCATAGCTCCTTGCTCATGAACCAGCACGGCAAGATCTTTGAAGATCTCATTCACTTCACCAATTTGATTCTGGATTTCTTGTATACCTTGCTCCCTTTCCTCAATTACAGCCTCATTGAAGGCAATCTCATTGTCCAACAGCAAGACCTCCTGTCTGCAGTAAATCATTTAGAAGTTATGGGCAGGCAGCTTGTTCCAAACTCAATTCCCATGACTGGTTAATGAAATCAAGATATAGAGCAGCAAGAAGCTAATGGCAGTGGGGCAGATGCGAATTGGTCTTCATGGTTGAGGTTTCAACAGCAATGCTCTTTGGGCACTAGATATGTAGCACTTTTAGGGAAAAGGAAAGAATTTTAGGCAGAAATACAGAGATCTGTCTTGAGTTTTCTAGAATTAAACCCCCATCAGGGGTGCAACCTAGTGGACAAAGAGAGGTCTTGAGATGAGCTGTAGACTCAGAGATCCTGGTTCAGTCAAGATTACCTGATACACAATTCTGGTGGGGGAAGTGGAGTCATGTATTATCCAGGTTCTACTCCCCAGGAGTGGGTCCGAAAATCCCTGTCTTGGTGAGGGTAGTCATCAAAAAAAGTTTTCTAGAATTACACTCCAGTCCACATTGAAGGATTCTATCAACAAAAAACATATGTTTATGATCCTGACTTGGCATTTTGTTTTAAACAAAAATTAGGATTATGCTTATTGCTTCATTTGAAGGGGGGAAAAGGAAGAAAAGAAAAATATATAGCCGTGTGAGGAACATACAGGATTGAATTTGGAGTAAGAACTTATAAAATTACCATGCATCATAGAATAACAAAACTGAGCTATTTGAGGCCTTTTATTGTTCTTTTTATAAGAATTCAGGCATTTCATATTAGTTGAACAATGTCATTAATAGTTTTTATCTCTTCATGACATTGGATCTAAATTGTCTGCTACATATGACAACACATGGGAGGTCGAAGTATATTCTACAAATACGTGGGAGGTCCACGAGTTCTGTTAAGCCTACAGGAGGTTGAAGTATCTTTCCCAAATAATGTCAAGTTTGGAAGAGGGCTGCTAGAGATAAAAAGGAATCCCACAAAGGGATCCCACACACTACCACGTCTACCTTTTTTTTCTCTCTCTTTCTCCCCCCCCCCCTCTCCCCCTTCCCCTCTCCCTTTCCCAACCCCTCATTGACGTCGCCGCCGCAACCTCTCACCAACGTCGCCGCCGAATCTTCCTCGCCCCTCGCTAACATTGCTACCGCACCCCTCACCTTCCTCGACACCTGCTGGCGTTGCCCTTCACCACAGCCCAGTCATCTTCCTTGCCTCCGTCACTGGCAAGTACTCTGCTGAGGGGGTGGGGAAGGGTTGGGAAAGAGGAAGGAGGAGAGAGGCACGTGGAAAGGAGGGAGAGAGAGAGAGAGAGAGAGAGAGAGGCACAGGGAGAGAGAGGAAAAAAAGAAGAATGGGGAGACAGTGTGCCACATCAGTGTGTGGAATGTTCGCGGACTCAATGAGGCTAATAAACGTTTCCAAGTAAGAAATATGCTTCGTGAGTGGAAGGCGGACATTGTTTGTTTACAAGAGACGAAGATGAAAATGATTGATGGGAAAATTGTGCGAAGTTTATGGAGTTGTGTTCACGTGGATTGGGTGTATATGGCTTCTATTGGGGCCTCTGGGGGTATGTTGTTGATGTGGGATAGACGGGTGGTGGAGAAAATAGAGGATTTTGTAGGGTCCTACTCGGTGGCATGTTCTTTCAAGTGTATCAGATGATTTTTTGTGGGCTTTTGCAGGTATCTATGGTCCAAACTTGGATAACAATAGAAGAGCAATGTGGGAAGAAATAGTTGGAGTATGCAGCTGGTGGGAACTCCCTTGGTGTATTGGGGGAGACTTTAACGTTATAAGATTTCCAAGCAGTGTTCGTGGAATCGAAGAGTAAGGCCAGCAATGACTGAGTTCTCGGATTGCATATTTGATTTGAATTTGGTGGATTTGCCTCTTGCAGGGGGTTCGGCAACGTGGTCAAACAATCAGTCTTGGTCTCGTTTGGATCGTTTCTTAATATCACCAGAATGGGAAAGCCATTTTCCGGATGTATGGCAAAAACGAATGCCTCGTCTTTGCTCAGACCATTTGCCTATCGTGCTTGATTGTGGTGGTATCCGAAGAAAGCGATGGTATTTCAAATTTGAAAACATGTGGCTGAAGTCAGAAAGCTTTGTAGAGAGGGTGAGACAATGGTGGTCCTCGTATCAGTTTCAGGGTACCCCTAGCTTCATCCTAGTGGGTAAATTGAAAGCGCTAAAAAAAGATCTGAAGCTTTGGAATATATAGACTTTTGGAGATATAGGGGAACACAAGAAAAGCAAGGTGATGGAAATCCAGGAGCTTGAGAGATTACAAGAGGTGCGGTCTCTTACACAGGATGAGCTAGCACAAATGACAAGTTTGACTGCGGAACTTGAAAGGATTATCTTACCAGAAGAGACATCATGGCGTCAAAAATCGAGAGCTTTGTGGTTGAGGGAAGGAGATCGAAATACCAAATATTTCCATAGAATTGCAAATTCCCATCGGAGAAACAACAACATTGAGTAGCTGAAAATTGATGGTGTTGATTGCAAGGAAGAGCGGGTTATTGAAGAACATGTAGTAGGCTTCTTTGAGCAGTTCCTAACTAAGCAGGAGGGATGGCGACCTACACTTGATGGCCTTGCTTTTGACGTCATTGAGGTGAATGATGTATCTCGGATGGAGAGGGCCTTTGAGGAGGCAGAGGTTTATGATGTAGTGAGGAAAATGGTCAAATACGAGGCATCAGGGCCTAATGGTTTCTCTATGGGTTTCTTTCAAACTTGTTGGGAAGTGATAAAAGAAGATCTCATGCGGGTGTTCCAGGAGCTTTTCTTGGTGGGAAAATTTGAGAAAAGCCTTAACACCACTTTTCTTGCATTGATACCAAAAAAGGTGGGGGCCATGAAGGTGGAGGAGTTTCGGCCCATAAGCTTAGTGAATGGTGTTTATAAAATAATTTCCAAAGTGTTGGCGAACCGTCTAAGTGAGGTGCTGGGGAAGATCATTACAAAACCCCAAAATGCTTTTGTAAAAGGAAGACAGATTCTTGATGCAGTTCTTATTGCCAATGAATGTTTGGATAGTAGGTTAAAGGTTGGCAAAACAGGGATCATCTGCAAGCTAGATATGGAGATGGCGTATGATCACGTTAACTGGGAGTTCCTTCTCTACCTTCTTGAGAGGTGTGGCTTTGGAGAGAGGTGGCGAACTTGGATCCGTTGGTGCATATCAACGGCGAAATTCTCAGTGTTGATAAATGGTAGTCCAGCTGGTTTTTTTCGTAGCACACGAGGCCTAAGACAAAGAGATCCATTGTCACCTTTGTTGTTTGTTATTGTGATGGAGGGCGCTTAGTAGGATGACTTTGGCATTGGCTAATAATGGTTTCGTGGATGGTTTTTCGGTCGAATCCCTTGAGAGGGGAACCGTTAACATATCTCATTTGTTGTTTGCAGATGATACTCTTATCTTTTGTGACGCGGATCAAAATCAGATTCGAGCACTAAAGGCTTTGCTCCTATACTTTGAAGCAGTATCTGATTTGAAGGTGAACTTCGACAAATCAGAGATGGTGCCTGTTGGAGGTGTTCTTAACCTACGACAGCTGGCCAACACATTGAGGTGCAAGATAGCCTCACTCCCCATGACTTATCTGGGCCTTCCGTTGGGGGCTCCTTCGAGAGCATCTTCTATATGGGACACAGTGTTTGAGAAAGTAGAACGGAGGCTGGCGGGATGGAAAAGGATGTATTTGTCCAAAGGTGGTAGGATGACGTTGATAAAAAGTACTCTTTCTAACTTACCAACATATTTTTTATCCTTGTTTCCTTTACCTGCAAGTGTAGCGTTTCGAATTAAGAAACTCCAACGTGATTTCTTGTGAAATGGAGTGAAGGAGGAGTTCAAGTTTCACCTAGTCAAATGGGAGAAGATATGCCGCCCTATTTCTAATGGTGGTTTGGGCATTAGAAGTATGAGGACCTTTAATCGGGCTTTACTTGGTAAGTGGTTGTGGAGATATCATAAGGAACCAGAAGCCCAGTGGAAACTGGTGATTGAGAACAAATATGGGGATTTATGAGGGGGTTGGTGCACAAACGAAGTAAGGGAGGCATATGGTGTTGGTTTGTGGAAACACATTAGAAGAGGTTGGGAAGCTTTGAGTAGACATACTAGATTTCTTCTGGGAGAGGGCTCTAGGATCAAATTTTGGAGATATATATGGTGTGGAAATAGTACTCTACAAGAGAAATTTCCCTCACTGTTCAATATCGCTAGTGCTAAAGATGTATCAGTGGCGGAAGTTAAGGAGATATCCGGGAAGCAAATCCGTTGGAACATGTAATGCCTCAATGGAAGGCCCAAACCACATGGCCTATACTCCAAAAGGACTAGTCAATGATACAATTGGAGCTTCACTAGAACCTTATAAAGAGCAAGAACTTTTCATTCCTAAGCAATGTGGGATCTCATACACCACCTACCCTTATCCATATCATATGGGGAATCACAATCTATCCCCCTTAAATTCCTGACGTCCTCGTCGGGCCTGTCCATTGTAGGTGGCATGGCTCAAGTCCCACATTACTTGGGAATGAGAAGTTCTTGCTCTTTATAAGGTTCTAGTAGGGCTCCAATTGTATTATTGGCTAGTCCTTTTGAAGTATAGGTCATGTGGTTTGGGCCTTCTATTGAGGCGTTACAAATGGTATCAGAGCCTATCCCAACCAGAAATGTGGGACTTGAGCCATGTCATCTACAATGGACAGGCCCGACAAGGACGTCGGGAATTTAAGTGGGGTAGATTGTGATACCCCATATGATATGGATAAGGGTATGTAGTATATGGGATCCCACATTGCTTGGGAAGGAGAAGTTCTTGCTCTTTATAAGGTTCCAATGGGGTTCCAATTGTATCATTGACTAGTCCTTTTGGAGTATAGACCATGTTGTTTGGGCCTTCCATTGGGGCGTTACAGAACATCACCTTTAGTAGAGCGGCACAAGACTGGGAAATGAGCAGCTTTGCAGATTTTTACAGCCTACTGTACTCTATATTACCAAGTACTCAGCAAGAAGATTTAGTGTGGTGGATACCAAATGGTAAAGGGGCATTCTCGGTTAGCTCTTTTTACAAGACTCTCACACAAGATCCCCAAACTCAGTTTCCATGGAGAAGGCTTTGGAGAAATAAGGCGCCTCCCAAAGCATCGTTTTTTGTATGGACAGCTTCGTTGGGAAAGATTCTCACAATCGTCAACTTGAGGAAACGAAGAGTAATCATTGTAAATTGGTGTTGCATGTGTAGATAAGGGGGAGAGTCTGTAAACTGTCTCCTACTACATTGTAAGACTGCTCGGGTATTATGGAATGAGGTGTTGAGTAGATTAGACTTGTCTTGGGTTATGCCGGAGATAGTGGTGGCATTGCTGGCCAGCTGGACCAATCTAAGAGGCATGCAACAGATTAAAGCCGTATGGAAGATGATCCCTATATGCATTATGTGGTGTATATGGCAGGAACGGAATGACAGGACATTTGAAGACAAGGAGATATCGCAGGAGGAGCTGAAAGTTTTTTTCTTTAGAACACTATGTACTTGGGCCATTGCTGTTGATTTCAATGGCATAGACCTACATGATTTTCTTGTCTATAATGTGCCTACGTAGCTTAAGGCATTTTTCCTGTTTTAGACCAATGTATATGGCTTTGCCGATTCTTTGATCAATAAAATTTGTTTACTTATAAAAAAAAAAAAATCTATCAATCTCACGTAGAGCTTCACCAAGACAAAAAGATTCAAAATAAACAAACCAAAGAACTCCGCATTTGGGGCATCAAATTAAACAAGTACATAGATTAGAAGGGAACATGTATACTTAATCATTAAAGGTGGAGATAAATCACAATTAAAACATTTTGGTTTAAACTCCAAATACAACCATAAGTTCACCATTAAGTTCTGAAATCCAAAATTTGAACAGAATACAGTATATAACATTTTGGTAATGTGATGGAGGATAGGATGATTTGGACTCCAGATGGGAATTCTAGGTTCTCAATCTGTTCCTATTATAAGGCCCTTTTGGGATTCTCTAATGATCATTGTTTTCCTTGGAAGGCTATTTGGAAGTGTAAGGTCCCTCCTAAGATTGCTTTTATTATATGGACTGCTTCTCTTGGGAGAATCCTCACCAATGACAATCTAAGGAAACGTGGTCTCGTCATTATGGATTGGTGTTTCTTGTGTAAGAAAAATGGGGAATCCGTGAATCATCTATTTTTACATTGTGATGTGGCTCGGTTCTTGTGGAATGAGATTACTAACCAGACTGGTGTTGCATGGGTTATGCCTGGTTGAGTTGTGGAAATTTTGAAGTGCTGGACAGGTATTAGGGGAAATATTCACAGCATCTTTGTATTATGTGGTGTTTGTGGATGGAGAGAGATAAGAAGTACTTTGAAGACAGGAGCGTTCCTTGGATGAGCTGAAGAGATTTTTTTATAATACATTATTTTCTTGGGCTTCGGTATTTAGTTGTAATGAGGGCAGTTTTCATGATTTGCTTGTATCTCTTATTGGTGTTTAGTGGTACTTAGGCTTATTTTGTGTATACTTCCTATGTACTTGGGCTATGCCTTTTCCTATTATAAAGTTTTACTTTTACTTATAAAAAAAGAATACAGTATATAACAAAAACGTTCAAGAGCAAGGAAATTGAACATTGAACCTTTTTTTTTTTTTTTGATTTACGGGACATATGCAAGAGCATCGCCTATGCATGCCAATTTAGTTGAACATTGAACAGTAACATAAATAAATTGGAAAAGGACACAAATGGATGAAATTAACAAAATATCATCGATGAACAAAGCTCACCTTCTAGATTCCACGAGAAGAGCACGCTGTTCTGGACTCTTATCTGAACTTGCATCTATCTCACTGGCCGTGTAGCTGTAGCAAGCATGAATGACCAAAATTCTAAAATACATATCACATAACCAGGAAAATTTAAAATTATAAAGTAAATGGATTGCCAAACACTGGGTGAGCTGCACAAGCTAGTACTACATAACAATAAATTGCTGAAAACAAAAATATTTTGAGGAAGATTTCTATATAAATGCCATTCATAATAAAATTCTCATTTATTTGGTATAATTGATTCATTTTCAAAAAGCTGCTTTCTGCAAGCATGCAGAAACACACACACAGACTTAAAAGGAAGGAACAAACTGGAGGTACGCTCTAACAGATACCTGGAAGGAAGAATTGCTTGGGGAGAAAAAGCAGTGTATGCTGTTTCCCGCTCAGCTGCCAGACGTTGAGCCTTTTGAAATTCTTTCAGCACTGCTTGAAAGTCTTTTGCAAGTTTAGCATCGGCAACTTTTTTGCTGGCCTGGAATTAGATGGGAGCATTCAAGATCATTAATATAAAAAAAAAAAAAAAACCAGACAAGAGAAGTATGAGTGCATTCTAAAATGAAATTGCTTCTGATATTAGCACCACACAAGTGTGCTTCTAATATCCATTCAACTTCCATACTCACGTGGGATTCTTATCCGTAGCCTGCCCTAAAACTAACAGCCACCTAGATGTAAGCATATTCTCAACTAACCAGGTCTATCGAATTCCTAACAACCCATGAGATATTCAGTATAAAAAGTAGTGGCCTCACACTTCTTCAGTACACAACCATACAATCACAGGTAAACCAAAGGTAACTATAGTCACACTTGCATCTTAATTGCTTAAATGAAGGCAAATAAGGTTTCTTCATTATTTAGAATAAGCAGGAAGGAATGTGCTGGATAGAATGAGGAAGTAGAGGGGAAGGGGGGATCTGAATTTTTTTTATAAGTAGAGGTAGATATTACAGACTACTTACGTTAACTTCTGCATGATGATCTATTTCACTTGCTTGTTTAAGTTTAGCTGAAGTATCCTTCACCAATTGCCCAATATGTAGCCTTGTCTTGTGCCTGTAAAATATGGATATGAGGACCACTAAGATGGAAATTCATCATTCCATGATTTTCTGGACAAAGACCAACCAACGATGATGAAAAATTAAAGAAAAACAACTTTCACAAGGAAACTGTGGCCACTACATATATGTGTGAGGGATTTGTGTAGGTATGTATGCGTGTATATCATGGATAATCCAAAAATTACACAAGACATTTAGTCAGCACACTTAGGCTTCGTTTGGTTACTAAACCTCTCTCAACTCATCTCAACTCATCATTACAACTTTTTCAAATCCCAACACAAAATATAATAAATAATTCAACTTTTTCAAATCTCAAAATAATAATAATATTAAAAAATAATATTCTAACAATATTTTATCATCTCAACTCAACTCACTTCAACATCCAAACACAACCTTAATCAAATTCTTTTTAAAGAAATTGAAGTCCTAACAGGATGAAATAAAGAAAAGAAAAAGGGCAGCACATAGCAAGGATATCATACATATAACTTCCACACCAAACACAGCACATTCCAAATGAGACAGCCATTTTATCCTTACTTCGAAAAAATAAATTGAAGTGATAAACCGAACATTAGAACCTGCAAAGGAAGATAACTAGAGAGCATGTGATTAAGAAAACAAGAGGAGAAATACCATTAAGACTTGTCATCTTGATACCCAAGCATAACCTGATCTTCTTGCATGCCGGAAATATGGGTGGATTAGACAACTAAAAGCCCGTCTTTGTCTTAAAATGAGTATGCTGAGCCCTTTATTTTGAGCATAAGACAGCACATAGCAAAGAACCATTTTATTATTTTACAATTTCCAAATACTTTTAAAAAAACAACTCCCAACTAATAGGAAGATCAGAGGAGCTTCAGAATTTTTTTATGCGCACTTTAATGCTATGGTTTTCAGCCATTGTACTTGATGGAAACAATATCCATGACTTTCTTTCCTTAGCTAGAATGTAATTAGGTGGTTTCTCTTGTATACTCCATGTGTACACGGGCTATGCCTATTCCATTCGTATGAATAAAATTTTTATTACTTATAAAAAAAAAAATACATTACCTCTAAATTTCCATACTACAATGTAATCCTCACTACAAAGCTAACCAAAAGCAAGAAAGCAATACATTTACTTCCCAGATGACCCTCATCACCAGCACCTACGAAAAAACACTAAATCAGCATTGCCTTCAAAAGCAGAGCTTTATACGAAGTATCAACCGTAAACACAATATATTGCGTCAACCGTAAACGCAATAGGTTTACTTCCCAAATTCTAATCCATGATTATGCATTCTGGGCCTTGAGATTAAAGATCTTTTTTTATCTTTTTTTATCTTGTTTTAGCCGTTGCTTCCGCTAGATCGATGGGATCATATCCTGTTACGACCCAATTATTCAAATCCCAAATCAAGAATTCTCCCTCCAACATACTATTGAAGACCAAACTCGAACTCAAAAAATCAATTCAACCAAATCACGCAACTCGCACGTGATTCAACCTACACATGCGAATAATACGCTATATATGTATGAAGTAGATGCAAAAATAACCCTTGGATTTTTCCAAGCAAAATTCAGACACGGGAACCTAGAAAATGGGACTCACAGCTTCTCTCGCAGTTCGGGCGTGTCCTTTGGGGTGCCGAGCGTGTTGACGAGCCTCTGAAAGGTGGACACTGCGGTGTTGATCTGGAAGATCCCGGAGGCGACGGCTTGAGTGGAGTCCTGCTTGCCGTTGATGCGATTGCGCCTCAAAGCCGAGGGGCGACCCGCCTCGAGATCCCGGAAGCTCATTATCCACGTATTATCGAAAACCAAAGCCTAACTTTCTCGAGATAAAAAAGAGACGAAGTAAATTTTACCTGAGAAAAATGGCAGGAAGGTAACTGTTTGGTTACAGTGATCCGGAAAACCCTGCCTTGGTAAGGGGAGAGTCAAGTTTAAGGGAGCTGATAACACTGCGGAGAACGAGGAGACAAAAGTAATCGACGGTAATAAATCATTGGGCAGTTGGAGTTGCAATCCCTCGTGTTGGATGGACTTCGAAGTTCTAGAATACGATACATATATAAAGTATTTCACAATATTTATTAACAACGTTTTTTAGTAGGATTTAGTGTATTTTCATAATATTCATTGATAATATTTTTAAAAAATTATTTATTTTCAAATGGTTTCTTTTATCAAATACTTACAGGACAACTACTTATGATTGTTAAGATATAAAATAAATAATAAAATCTATATTTTTCTATCAGCTTAAGTTTTTGAGATAAGTAGTGATTTCACATGATATCAAAACAGAGATCCTGAGTTCGAACCCTGACTCTACACTCTACCACATTTAATTAAACATTTCACATGTTAGGCTACTCATTGAAGGAGAGTCTAACCCACACCTGAGAGGATTGTTAAAATATAAAATAAATAATAAAATCTACATATTCCCATCAGCTCAAGTTTTTTGGATAAGTGGTGATTTTACAATGATATATCAAGAGTGACTGGAAATGACAGCGCCTAAGATGAATAAAAACATTTGTCACCATGCACTAGGCTTCTTGACAATATACTCTCAATATACAACAACGTTGGTTCCCATTAATCTCATCGTCTGTGCATACAAAAGGAGATCCTCGAACTCAATATAAAATAGTCAAAGCCCAAAGAAAGAAAGACAAAATGAATGAGGAAGTTTTCTCTAATTTTTGTAGAGAATTTTTAAATAATGAATTTGTGGGTGAGATTCTCTATTTATAGAGAATGAAATGACACTTGTGAAAACTTACAACTAGAATGAAATGGTACTTTTGAAAAATCGCATCAAATAAATTAATGGTATTTGTGAAAAGTCACATCATATAAATGAAATGGTACTTGTAAAAAGTCACATCACATGAATGAAATGATACTTGCGAAAAGTCACAACTTATATAAATAAAAAGGTATTTGTGAAAAGTCACAACTAAAATGATGTAGCACTTTTGAGAAGTCACAACTTTTCAAATATTAGAGAATATATTGAAAATGTTTTTAATTCACCAAAGGACACAACCCTTTGTTTGGTTGGCAAGCTGTTAAGACTCATATCCCCAAGAGACATACATTGGTTCAAGTTACCAAGACATATTTTCATTTAAATCTAGACAACCGAACCAATACATTGAACAATAGTAATGGTTCACATTATTTTTACTTTACATCAAATATTTAATTATTTCTAAATTTAAAAATCAACAATCCTCCACCTGATTAAAATATTTTAAATGACAAAGTAGAATAAAATTTTATTTGGACTAAGTACTATGCAACAATAGAGGTAGCTTGCGGCTTTTAACGTCTACCTAGTGTTAGCGTGTTTCCATCTGAAAGATCCATGGTAAGCCAAGTATTAAACTAGAATTTTTTAACTCGGGCTTCTCCACACTACACATATAATACGACATATATCAGGTTCCTTTCAAGGTGGTGCATAAAGGTCATGCACCGTATATTGGATTCATGAGCACTATAGGGAATAGCCCAATTACCATAGACTGCGGCCTCACAATCAGACTCACATAGGTGAGTCCTCCAAAGGTACCTGCAATTCAATACCTTGCCTTAGTTTTTGACTCATTCAAAGCATTTTGCTTTTCCTTTACCATTACATTTGTAGCACTCACACCCTAGGGATAAACTTATAATAATATTTTAATAGTACTATCTAATCACTCAAATAGTTTGTTGTTCCAATTGAACATTCTTCTTGGGATCTCCAGTCAGGAAGGTTGGTTTGCCGCTATCGGTGACCTAATTAATGGGCTTCAGTCACATTCCATTAATGTACGTATAACCTTTGACTTTGTCAGTCCTTTCGTCAAAAGATCCGCTAGGTTATCTTCTGACTTTACATATTCCAAAGTCAGGTATCCATTCTTTATCAGGTATCTTATCGTAGAATGTCTGATACTCAAATGTCTCATCTTATGATTAAAGTGTTTATTATTACAAACACTTATCACAGCCTGATTGTCACAAATAACATAAATAATTGGCATTGGTTTTTTTACTAATGAAATTTTTGATAATAAATTCTTAAACCACTCTACCTCATGTTCGGTAGTATCCAAGACTATTAATTCAACCTCTATAGTAGATCGTGAAATCACAGTTTGCTTTAGGGGTGGGCAGCGGGGGCCCACCCAATAAACACTTTAAGTTAATGAATTATATACAACTTGTTATTATTTTTATATTTATATAAATTATTTATATAAATATATACAACTTGTTAAAAGCTTGAATTCAAGTTAATGGATTGTCTTGGCCTCCTGACCAACATTTATATAGGAGGTCAAGGCAATACAATAGATATTCTTAAGTTAACAGTACTTAAGAATGATTATTATATTGTCTTGACCTCCTATATAAAAGTTGGCCAAGGATGCCAATGCAATATAAAATACAACTCTAATGAGTTTATATTTTTTTTAATAAAATTTATAATTATATTATATTATAATTTGAGTCTAAAAAAAATTTAGACAAAAAAAAAATTATAGATCCAGTGAATCACTGGGTTGAGTGGGGGGCGGGGCGGGGTGCGATTCGGTTTCAACCCCACCCCCCGCTACTGGGGCGGGGGGCGGAGAGGGAGTGCCCCCGCCCTGCACCATGCGAGTAGCACCCCTAGTTTGCTTAGAAGATCTCCAAGCCATAGCTGCTCCAACGAGAGTGAAAATATATCTACTCATTCCCTTACGATCTATTGTGTCAGTTATCCAAGTAGCATCACTGTATGCTTCTAATACAATGGGATACCCAGAATAATGAATATCATATGTCATAGTTCCTCTCAAATATTTAAGAATTATGTCCAATGCATTCCAATGAGAACCATCAGGCCTACTAGTATATCTGCAACATATGAAATACCAGGTCTAATAGAACTAGCAATATACAGTAACGTACCAATAATCTGTGAATATCTCAATTGTGACACAGGATCTCCAAGATTCTTACTTAAATGTAAACAATGATCAATAGGAGTACTAACAAGTTTGCATTCGAATATCATAAACTTTTTAAGAATCTTTTCAATATAATGAGATTAATTTATGCTAATACCATCACGAGATCTCATTAATTTAATACCAAGTATTACTTATGTCTCTCTCATATCTTTCATGTCAAAATTCTTAGATAACAAATTTTTAACATCACGAACAATATATATATTGGTGCCAAAGATGAGAATATCATCAACTTAACGCATGCACCATCAGCTATTTTAGTGTATAAATACTTATCAGATTCATTTATCTTAAAATCATAAGATAAAATTATTTCATCAAACTTTTGGTGCCATTGTTTAGGGGCTTACTTTAAACCATAGAGAGATTTAATAAGTTTACAAACTTTTTATTCATGTCCTGGAACCACAAACCCCTCTAGTTGATCCATGTATATCTCTTCTTCTAGATCACCATTAAGAAATACAGTTTTTACGTCCATTTGGTGGACCTCAAGTTTATGAATCGCTGCTAGAGCAATTAGAACACGAATTGTGGTTATTCTAGTAACAGGAGAATACGTATCAAAATAATCGATACCCTCTCTTTGTGTAAAACCCTTTACAACCAACCTAGTTTTAAATTTATCAATAGTACCATCATGTCTCAATTTGTTTTTAAACATCCACTTACATCCAATGGTTTTACATCCAGGAAGAAGATCACATAAGTTCCAAGTGCCATTATTTTTAAGAGATTCCATCTCATTATTTACTGTTTCTTTCCAGAAAGTAGAATCAATAGAAAGCATGGCATCCTTGAAAGTCAATGAGTCTTCCTCCATAGAATAAGTATAAAAATCATGTCTAAAATCATTTTCCTTTCTAACTCGTTTCCCTCTTCCAAGTTCATTTTCTAATCCAGATGCACTATCAGGATTAGATATAATTGTAGGTTGACTACTGGTGGAAGGAAAACTTACTGTAGGTATCCCTAGACTCTATGATGGTGTTGGGATCAATACATTGGACTTCTGATTTGATAATCAAAAACCTATATGGAGAACTATATCTAGTATACCCAATAAATACTGCATTTACTGTTTCGGGACTTAAATTCATTTTCTTAATTTTTGGAACATTAACATTTGCAAAACAACCCAAAATTCTAAATAAATTAATATTAGGTATTCTACCCTCCCTTAAATTGTACTCTATTCAAGATAAAACAAGATGCAAGTATTGATTCCCCCACCATTGCTCAGGTAGGCTGGAATTAGAGAGCATGCATTTGACCATATATATCAATGTTCTATTTTTTCTTTCAAAAATACCATTAAATTGAGGAGAATATGGAGCAGTTTCCTCATATATATTATCATTCTCCTCACAGTATTGAACCAATTGATTAGAGGAGTATTCACCTTCTTTATCAGACCTGCTAATTTTAATATTTCTCTCCAATTGGTTTTCAACTTCAGTTTTATAAACGACAAATTTACTAAATGATTCATCTTTTATTTTCATAAAATAAACATAACAAAATTTGGACATATCATCTATAAAAGTAATGAAGTATTTATTATCACCTTTAGATGAGATATCATTTAAATAACAACCATCACTATGAATTAATTCAAGTAGCGATAAATTTCTATAACAAATTTAAATAGCTTTCTAGGCTGTTTTGACTGAACACAGATTAAACATTTTTCATCCAAGTCAACAAGAATTTTATGAATAATCTCTAAATCCATCATTCTTTTAACATTATGATAATTAACATGGCCTAATCTAGCATGTCATATTGAAGAGGAACATGTAGAAAATGTAAATTTATTATTAAAATCAAATTTGTCTTCTACATTATTTTGAATATTTATTACAAACAAATCACCACTCACGTAACCTTTCTCCACAAATGACATATATTTAGTTACAATAACTTTATTGGATTGAAATAATAATGTGTAGCCTACCCCACTACGTAAAGATATACTAATTAGGTTTCTTCTCGTTTCTGGTACGTAAAATACTTCTTCTAAATGAAGAATATTTCTAAACGTTAATTTGAGTACAATTTTTCCTACTTTAAATACTTGTGTAGAGGTGGAATTACCCATCGTCACTTTCATGCCGCTTGTATCCCGATATGTTGAAAACATATTGCGGTTAGAAGTGACATGTATATTGGCTCATGTGTCTACTATCCAATCAGTAGCACTACAAGCCAAATAAACTTGGGGACCTATGGTTACATACCGTTCATCAGTTCAAACGGAATTGGTCCCGGAAAGCACTATATGAGCCTATGGGTTAGGCAATTTTGATTGTTCATTGCCTTAATTTTTCCTCTTCTTATAACGATAATTTTTGGTCAAGTGACTCGGTTTGTTACAGTTAAAACAAATGAGTCTCTTATCATCTTTATTGATATACGACTTTGGTTTCAAATTATTCTCATAATTAGTTTTACCCTTATTGAATTTAGATTTATAATGTAATGGGTTCTTATGTGTTTTATGGCCTTCTATAATATTTACTTTCGACTGAAAATCAGAAACCAATGGTGGGACAAGATCATTTTCCAAGTGTTGTTCTTGGATCCTAATGGCAGAGATTAAGGTTTTCATGGTCATATCTTCAGTCTTGTGTTTAAGAGATAGGCCAAAAGTTTTACATGAAGGAGGCAACTTGTCTATTGTACAAGCAACTTGGAGACGCTCGGTAATACCCATTCCCCGTTGGCTCAATTTATGGTAAATGATAGTTAACTCATGGGTTTGCTCTACCACAGATTTGGAATCATCCATCTTAAAGCCAAGAAATTGGCTTGCAGTGTACTTATCCATTCCTGCATCTTGTACATCATATTTCTTATTAAGAGCATTTCAAATATCTTTGGCAGATTTAATGTGTAGGTAAACATAAAAAAGTGTATCACTTAAATGATTTAAAATCCTACATCTACACAAATTATTTTTTCTGCATATGTTTGCAATTCAATAGTACATGCGGGCTCATGCAAATCATCACAAGGATGATCATTTTCAATAACAAAATATAATCCAAGCATTATAAGAAAGATTTTCATCTTTTATTGCCATCGCTTAAAATTGACTCCTCCAAATTTCTCGGGTGCAATAGGTTCGTTTAAAATCACGGTGGCAACCAATCAATAAAAACACACATCTAGTTTAACAAAGAGAATCTACTCTAAAATTATTGGTAAATATTTTAAATTGCTTTGTAAACTAGAGAATATGTAAAATAACAAAAACAAATTAGAAAGAGAGAATCTGGTATTGAGGCACGTTGTGATAGACACTTTCATTAGAGTAGATTCCGCCACCTCCAAATATAAACATGCACTAGGCTTCTTGACAATCTACTTCCAAGATACAACAACGTCAGTTCCCGTTAATCTCTTCGTCGGTGCACACAAAAGGAGATTCTCAAATCCGATATAAAATAGCCAAAGCCCAAATAAAAAAAGACAAAAGGAAGGAGGAAGTGTTTCTCTAATTTTTGTAGAGAAATTAGAAATAATGAATTTGTGGGTAGAGTTCCCTATTTATAGAGAATGAAATGACACTTGTGAAATGTCACAACTAGAATGAAATGGTATTTGTGAAAAATCACATCATATAAATGAAATGGTACTTGTAAAAAGTCACATCACATAAATGAAATGGTACTTATGAAAAGTCACAACTTATATAATTGAAATGGTATTTGTGAAAAGTTACAACTAAAATGATGGAACACTTTTGAGAAGAATTAGAGAATACATTGAAAATGTTTCTCATTCACCAAAGGACACAATCTTTTGTTTGGTTGGCAAGCGGTTAAGACTCATATCCCCAAGAGACATACATTGGTTCAAGTTATCAAGACACATTTTCATTTAAATCTAGACAACCGAATCGATACATTGAACAATGGTAATGGATCACATTATTTTTACTGTACATCAAATATTTTAATTATTTCTAAATTTAAAGACCAACAATAATAATTTTACAACATTGAGTACTGCTAGATACAATTTTAGAATATGCAAATCTCATGCGCTCAATTTGAAAAAAGTGGAGTTCATCATTAAAAAAATATTTTTTTCATGTAGGTCCTAGATTTATCTATTTATTTTTTTTAAAAAAAAAGTGAATGAGAATTGCATACTTTAAACATGCAAATATCATTTCCCTATAGGAAAAATCTACATGAAGGTCGGTTCTCCACAGCACACCGCACACCCATGTATTTGGCAAATCCGGTCTAGGAACCATGTCACGATTCAGTGTAAGAACTCCCCCCTCCCTCCTTCTCTCCCTTCGTCTCTTCTCGAATCTCTCTCAGTTTCAGAATGCCTTCAAATTCTTCTCCCTTCGTCGCTTGTCTCTCTTCATTTCGTTGCTTCCCTCTACTCTCTCTCAGTTCATAAACCAACTTTCCTATTCTACCGATTCTAGGGCAACCCGAAAGAATCCTCAACTTTAGACTCAAAGACTTTGACTTCTTTTTTTTCATGAAGATGAAGGGAAGTCGAGGAGGAAGTGGAAAGAAAAATAGGGAAAGCACATGACAACGATGAAATCTACTAGGACTTTCCCTTTGTGACTGGTGTTATGATTAGAAATGAAAAATCTACTTGAAAGCTAATTCCCTAACAACAACATAAACCCTCACTCAACCTTTCTCTGTATTCGAACAGAAACAAAAAGCACACAACCAAGAAAAACATAAAAAGATCTCAAAATTAAACAAGCAAAATGAATATATATATAGAGAGAGAGATAGAGAGAGAGAGAGAATAGCTAAGATACAAATTCGTTAGAAATGGAAAGATATTTACTTGGAAAGCGAAATCAAATAGTGGGAAAGAAATAACATGAAAGTCTAGGTTGTGGCATGAGAGAGGGAGAGAAGAAGGAGAATAATAGCTTAGGAGGGGAAGGGGATTGCTCTTTCCTCGATGGCCCCAAATGATGGAGGACGTCACAAACATGGGAGAGATTTGGGGTAGGGGAGAGCAAACTGATTGCTTGGGGGTGGGGGGAGCCAAATTTGAAATGAGAAATGGGACTGTTGTTTCATATTTCAAAACGCGTGTTTAGGTCAGGAAAAAAAAATCCAAGTTGACAGGTGTGCTGTATAAGGACTCCAAATATAAGAACACATATCTATAACAATATTGTCAAATAATACAAAAGGGACAATGCCCCCTAATTTATCTCCTTGACGTGTAACCACAATGTGGTGCCACGTGATTTATTAAAAGAATTAAAAATTAAAAATATAAATATAAAAGGATAAAAATAATCTAGGGTTTTAGTCTTCATCTTTTTGAGTTTTCAAGCGTCATTTTATTTTGAATATATATATATATATTAATGTTTTTAATAAGTTAAGTGACACTACAATGTGATGTCATTTCAAGAGACAGTGAGTAATATAGTAACATTTTCCATACAAATGTTATGATAAGTTGGAATTAGAGCCGAGATACAGAGAATAATTAAAATGCATGACAAATTGCCTATTAATCATGCAGTTGAGAAGTTTTCTAATAAGGACCAAAGGCAGGTCAAATAGTTAGATGATATATATAATATAAAGATAAATAATTTGTACAAATTTAAAATAGATAAATCTCATAAAAGTTTTTGTAAAAATGTAGATTCTATCTTAAAAAAATATAAAAATAAAAAAACTATTTTTATTAGTAGGATTCACTTTTTTACAAATAGCTTGGCTTGTACCATTACTCTAATACAAAACACTCTAGTTTATAGGATTTATCTTTCTACATGTAGATGCTGTATTTTCACGTTTGTAGGCTTTATTATTAGTAGGGTTTTTCTTCAATAGCTTGGTTTTGAATTTTTTTTTGCAAAACATTTTTTTGTTTGATTATTTTTAAGCATTTATCCACCAAAATAAAATGATTTATTAATAAACTTAGGTACTCTACTACTTTCTTAAAAAAATTATAATAATATAGTGTAACTCGTAACTTCTTTTATATGTTAAAAAATTAAGCTAAAAATATTATAAAAAATTAAAAAAACTCAGGTAAAGAGTAACAAATAAATGCATTTTAAAAACTAAAGAAATATTTGAAAAATTGCTTGTGTTTGGTAAGTAAAGTAATCTCAAACTACTCTACTACTTTTCACATGGTAAGTGAAGTAGTCTCTGACCACTTTACTATTATTCACTGTTATTTACAAACAATTCATTACTATTCACAAACTATTTATTAATTTTTATTACTATTCATTATTTTTTCACAAATAATATGAGATCGTTTCAACATCCAAACGTAGGTTTATAGAAGTAAGAACTAACCGTTGTTATATTTAAAGAGAAGAAAAAGTATATTTGAAGCTAGTGTGCAAAGCACTCCATCTATTTTATTGATATAACAATATTTTATTTGTTAGAAAAATTTAAAATTAAATTTCTTTTACGAATCAAGTGTTACGATATAAATAAAATGAATGGTGTGTTTTGTACACCAACTTCTAAATAGAAGAACTTTTAAAATAGTTTGGTGGTATGAGCCATATTTTTAAAGAGAATCATGTGGAATTGAGTTTTATAATTTTCATTCATATTTTAATTGGAGTTAAAAAAGGGTAAAGTTCCTTAAAAAGGAAATATTTATAACGTTTTTTTAACTTTATAAAAATTATTTTTTCATAAAATATAAAATTATTTTAATTCTTATTTACCAGAAATAGCAAAATATTTATCTTAATAAATGAGATTATTTAAATATAAAATTATTGAACAAGTACTCTGATAATTAGGGGTGAAAACCGACTGTATCGGCGTGGTTTTGGGATAAAACCGACGCCGACCGATAGTTTATTTTTGGGAGAGGAAACCGGCCGAAACCGATCGATGGGGAGAAAAACACTGGCCGTCTCGACACCGGCAATTCTCTGGCGGTTCACGGTCGGTTCATCGGCGAGTTTCGTCTGAGAGAGTAGAGAGAGAGAGTGTCGCAGAGGAGAGAGAGAGGGGATGAAAAATGCGATGCATCACTGGGAAGAAGATGCCCGAGGAAAAAGACGACCTAATTTCAAAACGACGCCTAAACCAAACGGCGTCGTTCTACTTAATTTTTTTTTAATCGTTTCAGTTATGTTAAAACACAACTACAGACTTAAAACGACGCATTTTGAATTCAGAATATATAAAAAAAATAACATTTCTTTAATCTGCCGGTTCAGCGGTTTGAACCAGGTTCGAACCGACGCCGAACCGGCCGATATCGGTTTATAGTATTTTCTGCCGCACGCCGACCAGTTCTTCACCGGTTTCGGCCGGTTCCGAGCTCCGGTGGCCGGTCTAGATCGGTTTATCGATTTTTTGTACAGCCCTACTGATAATGTTCAAGAGAAATATTTTGGATCCCGAATTCGGGATTTAAAAAATGTCCTAAATGGAACTTTTTTTTTTTTACCGAGTGATTAAAAAAATATTTTTTAATGATATTGTGAATTTTTTTTTTTAAAATATTTATAATGATTAAAAAAATACATAATAAAAAAAAATTATTCTATTCAAGACATAATTCGGAACCGTAACAGTAATCAATGTTCAAACATTATACAGTCGTCTAGGCCGATTTATGAGGAAGGGTTCAAATTCAAAGACTCGAATCATCGAAAGTCCAACTCCGTGTCGGATGCTCTCATCATTTAAAGAGGAAGGATATATACATAACATATTAGACGATAATATTATAAAATCAGAATATTTTTATAAAATAATGTTATTTTTATAAAATAATGTTATTTTTATAAAATATATCTCTCATTTAAAATATAATTATATAAAATATTATAAAAAATATTGTATAAATCATTTTCTTCGCTAAAAAATTATTCCGAGACTGTACTTGCACATGCGAAGACTTTGCCGGCGAGCGGCACCCTCCACACACGTACGACCAAACCCCCCCTCTCCCCTCTAAAGCCTCTCCGTCCAGACATATATATCATCCCTTTTAGCTCTCTCTCTCCCACGCCCTTACCTCACATTTTCCTTCGCAAAGACTCTGCAACAGTGAGAAAGCTCTCTTCTTCGTCGAAGCTATTTTACGATGTCGGTCAGTCTCTCTCTCTCTTTCGTGTATCTTTACGATAAAGGTTTTTTCTTGATTTATCATGATTTTATCGATCGATCGATCGATTGCTTATGGTATAAGTTTGGTGTTTGACTTGGTGATAGGCACAGATCTGTGTGAAATTGTGAATGGTATATTTTTTTCACAGTTTATCGATTTTTTTATAGAGTATTTCTGGGAACAGCCGGAAGCCGAACCATCCCCATGTAATTTTTTTTTTTTTTTTTTTACCCCAGCACGTTAAGTGTGCTGGGGCTTCTTCTCTTCTCACACTACTGTGAGAAGAAGAATTTTTCTTTTTTATATATAATAAAATCTGAAACTACTGTTTTTGGTGTGTTAATCGAATGTTTATTTAACACGAGTATTGCGCTTATTATTTTCCGGCTATGCTGTTTATTCTTTCTACTCAAGTCTTTTTTTTGTCGAATAAAGTTCTTATCATCGGAAAGATGTTTACTCGTGTTTCGATTATTGGATGGGGACTATTGGGTTTGATTCGTACTGTTTTGCTCATGGAAAGAAAATCTTCGGATGGTATCCGTCTTGTGCAAAATAAAGTTGTTTTAAGGAAATGTGAATGATTAATTTATTGTATAGATTGATGACTCTCTGTGATTGGATCGGACGGGAAGTTCATATGTGTGCACCATTTGTTAATCGAAGGCTAGAATCGCTAGATACTTCCCTTTTATCCTAATCATATCATTTCTGAGAGTCAACCTTAATGGATTGAAACACATGCCATGAGCATGATAGTCGTAAATGGCATATGTGCTTATTGACGAGGCATTAGGTGGGTCTACAGATGTGTCGCATGGGTAAACTGGGGCTTGACGCTAAGTCGCTAATCATAACTTGAGAATAACTTATTATGAAGGAGCGATCTTAGAAAGAAATTTCCATTCAACTAATTTTCTTACTACGCAAGAATTTACTCTCTGCTGTAAAAAGCATTTTGTTCATTCTTTATTGCTTTCCTCGCGGTGGTTCTAATGGATATTCTTTTCCAACTTGGAGTTGATGATCTCAACTTCTAATTTTGTGTGACCCCTTGTTTTGCTACATTTTGAGTGCTACTGTTATTATTTTTTCATACAAGTTAAACACGTTATTTATTTTTTCATCTTTAAAGCCTGATCTCCTTTGCTGTACTGGTTTTCCCCTGTGCTGTTTAAATTATATATTTGTTCTAATTGCAGGCGAAAACTGTTAAAGTTAGCAATGTGTCCTTAGGAGCATCTGAGCGAGACATCAAAGAGTTCTTTTCTTTTTCTGGTGATATTGAATATGTTGAAATGCGAAGGTAGTGTTTTAATTAGTTCTGTTCTTTCTCACTCTCTCTCTGTGGATCATTATCATATGAATAGCAAGTTTATCTAATGCTTATGCAGTGATAATGAGCGGTCTCAAATTGCATATGTTACCTTCAAGGATTCACAAGGAGCTGAGACTGCAGTTCTTCTTTCGGTAATTTCACTTACGAGTACATATTTTTTTTGTGAAAAACGGAGAAAACCACATACTTAAACCATCTTTAATTTTTCCATTTTCCAAGACTCTAAAGATGGGGGTTTGCCTAAATGAAAATGCATTTCTAAGATGATACTAAACATGCCATACACCTGGGATCCAATTGAAATATGGATTAGAGGTAGCCTATAAATTAATCCTGGCTTTTTGGGTAAAGACGTGATCTTAGGGTAAGCTAGGTGAAGAGAAAAGAAATCAACCAAGGAGCATTGCAATCCACAGGTGTGTGGTCCTGAAGTTAGTGGGAACATCCATTCTTGACGAGCTCAAGAATGATTCCAGTCTAGAGATGATATTGTACAAACTGGTTCTGCAAATAACATTTTAGGAACTTTATTAGAAGTTGTATTCCCATTCTTTCTTCCACTGTATCTTTGCTCTGCTTCAAGAAATCATCCCGCCTTCTTGTATGTGCTTCCTTTATCGTGAAGAAAATTTTTAAATGTGAAAATTCTCTTGAATGCACATACATTTATGGCCATTTGAATTTGCACCTACAACTAGTCCTAGCCGTGGGACTTTGAAGGGCTTGGTTGTTTTAGTTAGCGGATGTTAAAGTGTGACTGGGAATTCTGCCTTACTGAAAGAGAGATTTCTAATTGAGACAGAAAGCAAGGGGAAGAAGCTGGATTGTTTAAATAATGTCTTCAGTGATACTAATGCTGAAGAGGCTACGGGACAGCTGCAACAGAGGGCAAATACTGCTGCCACTCATTCTCATTTATAAAACAGTTCTCCATGTGAAGTCATGCTATCTAGTCTCCATTTCTGGAGGAGTACGTTTCCGTTGCAAAAATGTCATGGTTTAGATTGGGTGTATTTGTTGAATATCCCCACTGTCTGTAATCCCTGTGCTGTCTCCTGGCATCCTTTTAAATCAGTGGTAATTAAGAAGCTGGGAAAAAATTATGGGGCCAGTCACATGGCCAGGAGAATTAATTTGGCTTTTTTGTTCTCTGTAATCTAGCCGAATAGTGAAAAGTCAAAGTGCTAGGCCTACTTCAATCTTTTTCCAGCTTAAAACATATGTAGTTTCTTAATTTCTAAGAATGCTAGGAATATAGAAACACGTGTTTATAAAACTTCTTGTAGTAGCCAGAATGAAGTTGTTGAGATTGCTGGGTGACAAGTTGACAACACTAAAATAGTGATATAATAATAAACTCCATTCAAATATTGCATTAACTGTGGACCAGATGAGGACAAGTTGTTGCAAGTGGTTTGGTCATCTGTGAGAAAGATCAGTAAGTGTACTTGAGAGGAGAAATTATTTGATTAAAGCTGCTAGAAGTGCCAGAGAAATAAGAAAGTTGGTTGTGGGAGTGCAATGAAATCAAGCCATGTGATTGGAGGAAGGATATGACTCATATAAATCAGCTGATGATTTTATTACTAAAGCTGATTGTCTGCTTCAGGGGGGAAAAGAGGAAAGATTAGCATGGGTGAGCTTGATCCTTTTGATATGTGACACGATTTATAACCCATCAATTCCCATAGTTTTTAGTATTTTTAAAGTTGAGAAGTGAGAAATGGTTTTAAGATTTCTCCACCCATTGTTTTCTGAATCCTAGGCTGGTAGGCTTGGAGGTGAGGACATACTAGATTTATGTGGAGCATCTCTCTCTCTCTCTCTCTCTACACACACACACACACACACACACACATGTATATATATCATCATCATCATCATCATCATCATTACTGTTTACAAATAATGATAGCTTCTATAAGAGGTCGACTGTACCATGGTATTGCACAAGTTTCTGGTTTTATACATAGGAAAAAGACTCTGAAGAGCGTATTTAGTTTTGGCTGTAAGCTTTTATGGCCTATGTTTAAATTGTTTTCGTTTAAGCATCATAAACTTTGCTCCTTTCAAGGAGGCATAATGGATAGAGGTCTTGGATCTCACTTTATATATATTCAGTGTGATGAGTACTGACTGCAGTTTGGTTTTGCGGCACTATACTATATGTCTTTTGAAATTTATTTGGTCATATTATGATGTGTTTGATGTGTCTCATACGTAACATGGCTCCCAACTCTTCTATGCTCATAACCAAGTTTCATTTATTACTGCATTTATCTCAGGGAGCAACAATAGTTGATCTGTCTGTCAGCATAACTCCGGATCCAGATTACAAGCTGCCACCTGCGGCTTCAGCACCCCCTGTAAGAGTCTCTGAGTGAATTACCATATACTGCATAATCCAGAATTACCGTGACCAATTATAGCTCAAATATCTGCAGGCAACACAATATAAAACTCCAGGTGGTAATGAATCTGCTTTTAGAAAGGCAGAGGATGTGGTTAGCAGTATGCTTGCTAAGGGCTTTATCCTAGGCAAAGATGCAGTCGGCAAAGCAAAGGGCTTTGATGAGAAGCATAGGTTATCCTCAACGGCCACAGCCAAAGTCACCTCTCTTGACCAAAAAATTGGGTTCAGTGAGAAAATAAGTGTGGGAGCTTCTGTGGTTGGTGGCAAAGTACGGAAAGTGGATCAGAAATTTCAGGTTTCGGAGAAAACCAAATCTGCAATTGCTGTTGCAGAGCAAAAAGTTAGTAGTGCTGGATCTGCCATAATGAAGAACCGGTATGTATTAACCGGGGCTACATGGGTGACTGGGGCTTTCAGCAAGGTTGCAAAGGCAGCTGAGGAAGTTGGCCAGAAAACAAAAGAGAAAGTGGGAATGGCCGAGGAGGAACAGAAAAGAAAAATGGTGGATGACTATGCTCAAATTTATCTCTCCGAGTCTCCAAAAGCATCTGCACCAAGTGAGCAGCAGCAGCAGCAACCTTCTAAGCCAGCACCTGCTCAAGGTTTAATACTTTGACGTGCTATTTTTACTGTAAATACAATTTGTCCGAATTCAAAAATCCCTCACTGGATTACTTTCTCTGTGTTTTAGTGTGAAAGGGACTGTAGGACAAATTCCCCAACTAGTTGGTCATGATTTCATTTAATTTGACATTTCTTTATAAGAATGTCAAACTGAGTGTTCACGATTTTATTTTTGACCATTTGTTTTTCTTAATCTTATGGATAATGGATCTGTTTGGATTACCTGTTAGATTTCACATAAGCAACGAGTTGCAATTTATTATTGTTACCAAAAGTTTAAGGGCTTGTTTGGATAGTGAGATGAGATAGTTTTAGATGAGTTGTATAAAATATTGTTAGAATATTATTATTGTTTTGAGATTTGAAAAAATTAAATTATTTATTATATTTTGTGTGAAAATTTGATAAAGTTGTAATGATGAGATGAGATAGATTGAGAGTGTTTCTGTATTCAAATGGGACCTAATTGTGGTGGATGCTAATACTTGTCTGGGTTTTCTTCTTGATTCATTTTTGGGTTTTCTCATAATGTCTACTAATTGGATTTAAATGTTTATTTGGCTCGGCTTTTTGACATACATCTTAGATTCAACTCAAATAACAAAACACGAGGATGGTAACATTATTCATCTAACTCTTTAATTTATTATTTTAAAAAATAAGAATTGATATAATAATTTATTATAAATCAGCATTGTAAGATAAAGACAGAATGCATTCTATATATATATATTTTTTAAATTATTATCAAAATGAAGTTACATATTGTAAATTACGTTTAGATGTTGAATTGAGTTGAGATTATAAAATATTGTTAGAATATTATTTTTTAATATTATTATTATTTTAAGATTTGAAAAAACTGAATTGATTATTATATTTTATATTAAAATTTAAAAAAATTATAACGATGAGATAAATTAAATTTAGTTTAGTTTCCAAAGGTAAATGAATAAATTACTCCCAAGCCTGTGAAAAAGTAAAACAATCACGGGCTGAAGTGGTATAGCTCCTACTCGTGATTGGTGTGGGGGCCATCATACTTTATCTTTCCTGCTAAGCAAAGGCGACCCTCTTCAAGCGGTGGACCTGTTGCGGGAAAATGATGGTTTTCATTAATAATAGTAGATGAATCCTATCATTATTTTTAAGAGAAAAGATATTTGTATTCGTCAATTATATAATTGTTATGAAATTGTTTTAAAAAAAATAAATAAAATATGAAATTTATATGAAAAAAATTAATTTTTTAATAATATTTCATACTCTTTTTCAAGTCGGATTATGCGACGTTTATATATTTCATAGTTGTATATAGAATTATTCTATTCTTAATAATAATTCAGCCAATCCATATAAGTCAATGCCAACACGGCCAGTTGAGATAAACGGATGAGACAAACACTGTCGGTTAAGATAAACGGATCAGATTTATCTATTTAAATAATAGGTTATATCTTGTCGTCCATTTAGTATTTAATTAGAAATTGATTAACACAAAATGACGTATTTTAACTCTTTTCACATAAATAGATTAAATTGACTCACATAACTCATTTGACCTGATTAACATAATTTCACGTAAATGTTAAAATTTATATTTATTAGTAGTCATAATATTTAAAAAAATAATAAGACTACCTACTAATAAAAAATATCAATATTTTTTAGATTTTAACTTATAATAAAACTAATATTACAAATCCAATGATAACAATTATGAGCATGAGTTCAGAATTATAATATCAACAATAAAAACATAAGTATATTGATAAATATCAATATTACAATCCAACAATGATAAAATTATAATTTTGAAATGAAATTGAAACGAATTCTTGCGGGTTATTTCGGGTTAATCGGGTGTAATTGATATGTTTATTAATCATGTCTTAATGAGTCAACACGTTTTGACCTGAGCCTATTTATATCAAATTCAAATCTGCTAATTTCGTATCGTGTTCGTATTGAGTTTACAGGTCCTTTTTGAAAAAAATAATTTTTATGAATATATGCCATTTAAACACTGAAAAATGTTGATGTTAGTGTTAAGATTTAAGAGGATTAAACTATGGTTCGTTCTATCTTATGGGGAGCATCTAAATAAGTCCCAATGCTCGACTTCGGCATTGCATACTCATTATGGGGTCATCTAATTTCCTCCTTTCTCTTGCGGATGAAATAAACGGCAAGATCATCAAATGAGCATCGCAACTCTATATCTTAAATGTTAAATTTATGCTATTTATAAGTATGATATATACAGCCGAAGACATATGGCCCAATGACATAACACACAAACCTTCAAAATGGAGGTCTTGAATAACCAAACACATCATGACTTTTATTTTTATAAATACATCATTACACTTTATTTTTAGAAAAAATATAGTTGTAAGTAATTACGTGTACTAATACGTGCATCTATTCAATATGATTGGTCAGAAAGTAAATTTTATTAAAAACAATGCTAATTTAAATTTAGAATATAAAGACAACAACATTAATACATAGATTAGTACGCAAACTTGTTTGTATATAACAAAATTCTTATTTTTATGCACCTTTTACCACGCTGCTGGCCTACACCGTAAAACCAAATGACCCACCCACCAAAACATGCGAATATTCATCATGTCATATGCCATAATGTTGTGTCACGTGATCACCATCGCCAATTTCATCGTTCACATCTCAAATCCGGTCGTTTTTTACACAGCTTATTTGAAGAAAACACAAAAACAAATTAAAAAATAAGAGAAAATTGTACTCAAAACATACTGCATTAATCAATCTTTTCACTTATATATTAATATTTGTCACATCAATACAATTATAAATATCCCGATTAGCAAATAATACTCTTACCATTCTTATCGCTTGATATTATACTTGAAATTTTTTATTTTTTTATTTAATAATTAAGAAATTATTTTTTAAAAATATTGTTAATTTTTTTTTTAAATATTTAAAAATATATTTAAAAAAATAATAAAAAAACAATTATACCAAACGGTAATTACAAGCAAAAGGAAGCGATGGACATAGTACTATCCATTTACTCAAACAAAAAGTTCACGTAATTCTAATAGAATAGAGAAATGCTTTGGAATTTAAATAGTATTCCGAATGAGATTTTTTTTTATATTTAATAATTAAGAAATATTTTTTAATGATGTTGTGAATTTTTTATTTTTTTAAAAAATATTTATAATAATTTAAAAAATACAAAAAAAAATAAAAATATGAAATACACGTAGATTTATTCAAGCCACTTTTTCGGTGGCCTAGCACTGCTCAATAGAATAATGTTCCGAGCATCGAGCTCGTGAAATTATGATGTGAGCAGCTCGTACAAGTACCACACCTATACAGCTGGCATTCCAACCATTATGAGGTGTGGTAACGGTCCGAACAGCCAGCTGTATCCCCATTGGAAAAGGAATAAGGATAGACTATAAATCACATTTAATACTACATTTTATAATAATATTTTAAGAGATGCAGTTATTTTTATAAATTATTTTATACAAATACTATTCATTCGAAACGTAAAGTCTTGTGAAAAAATAATCTTATTGTTTATTTCTGTTCTTCTAATATTATTCTGTCTCGGATTGGACACGACGGTATCTGTTATTCGTTTGATAACGAATAATTTCTACAAATCCGAAACAAAAAAGCCATGTTGCAAACCGATGTACTTGCCCGTGCTAGATTACAGAACAAACCGATGGAAGATGGAGTTCACGTGTGGATTCTAGAGAGAGAACCGGAAAATGCGGCCTATAAATCGGCGAGTTTTCGGTGGGAGCGAGATTTCGGGGACCGTTTTCCTAGCTCTTGCAAGTTGCGGAGGCTTCGGATCGCCCAGACATCGCCTTTTTGGAGCTCAATATATCGCTCGACATCGTTAATCTCGGTCGGTTGATCTACGAGGAAATCGAAACAAACGCATCAAAGGTAAAACGGCGACATTGTGATAAACGTTAAAACGCATTCGATAAAAAAACACACGCACGAAGAAATACAGAACAATTACAATATATATATATATATATATATATATATATTTTTAAATATCAGAATCTGCATTTTATACCAATGTGCTTCGCCGGTCGCTTAAATCCATTGAACTGAGCCAAATCTGAAACAAATAAAGCGAAAACCAACGACGACAATTAAACAAACGGAAACGATGGGGAGGGGGCGTTGATAGTGAGTAGGACGAAGACGTACCAGACTGAGAGGGACTGTGGGAGCAGAGGTAGAGAATGAGGAAGCAGAGGAGGGTGAGGAGGGGGATGACGTGGACGAACTTCTCGGGCCTCGGAGGCGGCGGCGACGACAACGAAAGACGGCGAGGCTTCAGTGCTTTGTACTCCTCGTCGTCGTCGCCGCGGCGCTTTGGATCTTCGACAATGAGGGTATCATCCTTGCCTCCACCATGGCCATGGAGCTTCGTGACAGGCGAGCCCAGAGACTGTCTATGCATCGCAGAGAGAGGGAGAGCAGTCAAGATTCTTGTGTTCAAGATTTTTAATTAAAAATAGGACTTTTTTCTTTTTTTCTTTTGGTTGCCGTTGCTTTCAATCCACCCGTCTGTACTCTGTAAAAGAGACGGAGATAAAGAGAGGAAAGGAATACGGGTTGGTTGGGACTGGGGACTGAATTGATTTGAAACCCTCTCTCCGATTTGGGACCATTTTTCTCTCTCTCTCTCTCTCTCTCTCTACATTATCTGTTCGGTTTCTTTTTGTGTAAATTTGCTAAGTGCATCATTTCTTTTGTCCAGAGGTAAAATGGAAAGAATCTTAATTATTAATAATGTGAGGAAAAATTAAAATTTTATTACTGTAACAATTTTTATTTTAGATTACTATAAATAGAGAACGTACCAAACAAAATTATAAACCGATTAAAACGATTATAAGCAGGTCTAGCTGGTTTAAAGTCTGCATCAGTAATTATTCGAACCGTTAACAAACTGAGAGATTAAGTTTTCCTTCTTTTAGCTCGATAACAATCATAAAATCACCAAGTCTTCGGGGCCATGGAAATATCATAAAAAATAATTTTTACTGTCTTAGAATGTGCAAGTCTAGTATATTTTCTTTAAAAAAAATAAATAAATATAAAATCTATATAAAAAATTTATTTCTTTATTTTTAAAAAAAATGAAAAATTCACACATTTTAAAATTATATTTATCATTACTTTTGTTTTGGGTATGAATTGTTATTTTTTGTCAAAATTCTACTTTTAAGTGACATATTTATTTATGGATAATAATGCTCTTTCCTCTTTATTTTACTGCTCGCTTTAAATTTTTTTTTTTGTTTACTTAGTGATTAAACAGTATTTTTTAATAATATTAGGATTTTTTTATTTTTTTAAAAAATATTTAAAAAAGTTAAAAAATATATATATATAAAAAAACAAAAAATAAAAAATAAAATCTTATAATTAATGGTAACTACCAGCGATGGCCGAGAGCGATGAGTGTAACGAGATTCTTTATTTATTTCTTAAATCATCAAGAAATACAATATTTTTCTAGATCTTGACGCACGAGAACATAGAGAAGCCCAAGTCCAAGCCCAAACCAAATGCTGTCGGGTCGATAATCGAACCCGAATCAGACCCTCTTTCAATATTTCTTCAATCCCATGAGCTCCGCTCGAGATCGTAGCCAGAAGCTAATTCCTCGGGTCAAAGAGATCAAGCAAAAATAATTTTCCTTCAACTTTATGCCAAACAGGTAATCATCTGCAACTTCCCTTCTCCGTTGGGATTGATTTACATGTAAATGTACCGATTCGAATTGTATTATTTTTAAGTTATGTTTGAATTATATGTACTTATTGCTGTAAACCCTAGGAATCGAGTTGTTATAACGGCCTTTCCGAGATAATCCTGTTTTATTTATTTATCAAAGTAAGTTAAGCTGGGTTAAGCTGGCTCTCACCTTTCTTGAAACTGCATGAAGCGGGGTCCTGGTTGTGCAAAGGAATCTAATTCATTTCATTTGTGATCTGCTGTGGTATATTGGTATGGGGATTTGGATCCTAATGTGTGTTGTTTTGAGGTGATGCCTTTAGCCCACATGTTCTCTCTCCCATTGCAATTCCATGGACTCTGGTCTCCGGTAATCGGTCTCTGGTGAGAATGAAGCTTTTGTTCACAAAAAAAAAATGATTTATTATTATTTTTTTGAACAATTTAGGGTGTATTCTCACCATTTTAAAGTTCTTAAAATTTACAGAATGTAAGTGTATATTATTGTAGTTAGTCGAGGTGGATTATTGTATAGGAAGGGGAGACATGGTTTTATTTATTATCATGGCTTGTTGTTTTAACTACTACTTTCCTCTCATTTTATCTCTCTTTCTGGTGTTGGGTTCGGGGTGGGGGATGAGGGGATTAGGATGGCACAGATGTAAATGGTGCTTGAATTTGAAACAAAAAATGATCAAGTTTAATGGCATGTGAGGAGGAGTACTTGTAAAAAAAAAAAATTCTCAATTTACAAGACTAGATCAAAGATGTCTGCATAGATATGATGACGACGACAATAATAGTAATAATAAGAAACTGATTTGTATTTTTACTATTATAGTCATTATTATTATCTTTATTCATGCTATAGGTTGATTGGAAAGTAAAATTATGGTATTCCAACTTATCAAAAAATAAAAATAAAAATTATGGTATTCCATCAAAATAAAAAAGATTGTTCAGAAAGGGAACACAAAGGATGCTGTGGGAGCATGAACATTGTGGTTAAAATCAGAAATTTATAAACAAGGTTTGGTGTTTTGATTGTGCCTTTAGAATATGTCCCTGCAATTGGAGAATGAAAGAGAATGAGAGTCCATGAGTTTAGGTTACATGAGGATAACAAACCAGCATGTACTATTTTATGGCTTTGAGGTTCCCCGCTCTAGGCAATTTAATTTAATGGTTGAAAGCCTCATTTGGTTGCTCATAATTGAAACTGTTAGCAGTATCTGTATTTTTGGAATGGGGGTATTTTCAGTAAAATTTGGTTCTGTCGAATTTAAGTTCAATTACAAGGTAATTTATATGCTCTGACTCGCCTGAACCCGAACCCTGAGGGTTCTGTTGTTCTTGTAATCATTTCTCTTTCTTGTGGGTGGGCGGGGAGGGTTGGTGTTTATTATTCTATTACTATTGCAGGGTGGGAATTTTGGTTGCCTACGCACAACTTGCTGAGTCTTCCTTGAATGTATTTTACAGGCAGTAAAAGGAACATCAGAATGGAATTAGCAGACAGGGCAGTTGGGTTTCTATTATCTTTCATCAGCATATCCATATTCACGTATTATACTTTTTGGGTCATCATTCTGGTCAGTCTTCATTCTATTTAGTTAATCTCATCTCCTATTTTTTAACCAACCAACCAACCAAACAAACAAACAAAGCATACCATAAGGTAAAAATGTCCTATTGATGTTGTGCTTATATCTTTTTATCTTTCAGCCATTTGTAGACAGTGATCACTTCATCCACCAGTATTTCCTCCCGCAAGAGTTCGCCATACTAATACCTGTATTTGCCGGTGTGGTGCTTCTTTGTTTCTTATGCGTATTTGTTGGATTTGTGATGCTAAAATCCAAAAAGAAGAAGGCTTGATGGAATCAGTTTAGTCATTTATTTTTTTATTTCTTTAAAAAAAAAAAAGAGAGACCCATAGAGCTTATACTTTTCTTACTCCCCCATCCCTCCTTTTTTCCAATAGATTTTGTGACGATATGGACGAGGATTTTAATTTAGATTTGTTGCAGCTTGCAGATTTTGTATATCTCTGATTCTATCGTTTCTTATAATATTGGAAGCTCACATTTTATATATTATCTTAGGATTGAAGCTCAGTTTGGAAAATAATAGATGAACCACTTCATGTGCTGCATTTTGCTTATAATTTGTCCATAACGATTGCTTTCTTTCGCATTTGGCGTGCTCTGCTCTTGGGTAGAAACATGTTATTGATGAGCTTGCTTCCCCTCCTTCGCTCGTCCTTTCCGAAGGAGGAACTCATGTCTCAGTATGAGCTGCCTATGAATTGCAGCCGACCCCACTGCTTTTGAGGGCGATGGGGGGCCTCACACTGGCAGCTCTAGAAATGTGAGGCTACGAGAGTACTTTTCGATTGTAGAAAAAATCGCTTGGAAGATCTTATGGGCTGTTTGACAAATCATATGACTGTATATTATATGTATGTATATACATATATGTATATATGTATTTTTTATATATAAAAATAAAAAAGTGAAACACACATTTATGACATATTTTCGGGTTACTTTTTCGTTAGTTGTAGCAGTTCTCTTTAATTAATGAGTTGTTCTACATATCTACCTACACTCTCCACATACCATGCACTCAAATTTTTTATTTTTTTTTTAACTCAATACACTTAGTGTGTTGAGTGTGAAGAAGATTTTTTCTTAATTAATTAAGAATATTATCATATTTAAATTATGTTAAAACTTTAATTATTTATATAGTTATACTTTTTTAAAAATATTTAACAAAATTTCATCATTTATTTAACGATGAAAGATTAGTATTTATAAATTAAATTTGATAATTTATTTATGATATGATATTTATATGTTAATTATCTATTTTAAATTAATTTAAATCAGTATTTAAATTTTTACCATTTGAACAAATTTGGAGAGTTATGATGAAGGGTTAGATTTAAATCTTAAAAAGTTTCATTTTCGTCTCGCTTTCTCTTTCTCCCTCTTTCACCTTTTTGTTTTTGTTACCTAGTGAATCAGTGATTAAGGAAGTATTTTTTAATGATATTGTGAATTTTTTATTTTTTTAAAAAAATGTTTATGATGATTAAAAGAATACATGAAAAAAAAAGAAAAGAAAAATAAAAAAGTGAAATACACATCCAGGATACATTTTCAGACTAATTTTTCGGTAGCTGTAGCAGTTCTTTTTAGTTAATTAAGAATATTATCATATTTAAATTATGTTAAAATTTTAATTATTTATATAGTTTTACTTTTTTAAAAATATTTAACAAAATTTTATTATTTATTTAATGATGAAAGATTAGTATTTAAATTAATTTAAATCAGTATTTAAATTTTCACCATTGATCAAATTTGGAAAGTTATGATGAAGGGTTAGATTTAAATCTCAAAAAGTTTTTTTTCCCTTCACTTTCTCTTTCTCCCTATCTCTCATTCCGCTCAGCCACGACTTCTCTCTCTCACCCGATCTCCTCCCTCAAGCAGCAGTGCGCCACCATTGGTGTCACTGACCTTGTCACCGACCACGTCATTGGCTTCCCCTCACCCGGCGAGCAAACCCCACCGTCGAAACTCCTTGGCAGCTCCTCCCTTCGCCGCACGCGAGCAACTCGAAATGGGTCTCAACGCTTGTGCCATTGTGCCATCGCGCTACCACCATCGAGCTCCTCTTCCTCCGGCGATCACCCCCATGAACCCAAGCCATCGTTGAAGCCCCCATGGCAGCCCTCGTCTCCCCGCAACTCCCTCTCCCGCATGGGTCTCACATAGTTTCTCCATTATACCGCCGTCGTACGTTGTCCCCATACCACCGCACCACCACTATCGAGCTCCTCTTCCTCCGGCGACCCCCCCATGGACCCAAGCCACCGTCGAAGCCCCCATGGCAGCCTTCGTCTCCTCGCAACTCCCTCTCCCGAAATGAGTTTCTCCGTTTATTGATTATTACATATAATTCAATTAAGATATTGTATGCGGTAATTTTGTGATATGTTGTGGTACTTTGTAATAATTTTTGTGATATTTTGTAGTGATTTTGTGAAGAGGATTGTTGTGAGGATGTAGAGATGGACGAAGAAAGGAAGCGTAAAATAAGAATACTGTTTATCATTGTTCATTACTGCTCATCTTACTATTCATCAGACGATATACACTTTTAAATATAAGAAGATATATATATATATATATATATATATATATATACGCACACATATATAAAAGGTTAATTGACATCCTAGTATAGTAAGGTCGGCAAGGATAGAAGCGTCAGATAGGCCAGACGACAGTAACTAATTAGTTCATATTTTTTTTTATTATTATTATTTTTCTGTTTGTGCTATTTATTTGATTTAGTGATTGCATTGATCTCTAGAATGAGCTTGGTTACTTTGAAATTAGTGGTACTTGTGTAAAATCTTGTATGGCGTAAGATTTTTTAATTGATAAAAAGAAGCACGTTTGCCACATCTGTCAAATTGAAGAAAAAAATAAAGTGTAATTTCGAATATTAAAATAGTCTAATGTATAAGAATAAAATTATTATTTATTTATGTTCATCTTAAAAATGTACAGTAATTCATCATTTATTTAATAATGAAAAATTAGTATTTTATAAATTAAAGTTAATTTTTAGTGTATGATATAATATTATTCTCTTAAAAATGTGCAGTAAAAATTTATCTTTTATTTAATGATAAAAAATTAGTATTTTATAAATTGAAGTTAATTTTAAGTGTATGATAGAATATTTATGTTTTAATTATCTATTTTATGTTAGTTTAAATCAATATTTAAACTTCTACCGTTAGATTAAATATGAAGATTAAAGATGAAGGGTTGTAATTTAAAACCTAAAAACTAACATTTTTCCCCACTTTTCCTTTCTCTCTCTCATTCCCCACGCACAATTGTGGTATTACGTCGCATATTGGTATTCACACGATGAACCCAAAAAGAAACAGAAAAACCAAACAAACATGCGAAAAAAAAATCATCTTTAATGTTCATTACTGTTGATGAACAGTAATATGATATGTGAAAAAAAAAAAAAAAACATGCGAAAAGACCACAAACACTTTTTAAGTTATAGGAAGATATATCACATGTATATGCATGCACGAATGTGTGTATGTATGCGCATTTTCATACAGATATATTCAGTTTATACGATAATTGGGTCAAGCAGTGACAAACCAAAAGGAGCTAAGCATAAGGACATTAGGTTACCAAATTTCCAATTTCACTACCAATTAATTATATCTGGACCAAGATATTTGATACAAGATAATTGTAAATTATCCATCATCTAGGTTTTCCCAATCCCAATTATCTCCTGTGGGTAATTCAACAAATCAAAGAATTGCAAATCACAATGATCAGAACATGAGTAATGATAAACCGCTAAAAACAACACTTTGAAAACGATCGCAATATCTCCAAAATCAAAGGGCATGAAATTAACAAAAAAAAAGCTTACAAACCTAAGAATTTAGAACATGTCTTTTTTAACTAAGAAAATGGGAGCTGGAGATCATGAAGAAATAATTAAACCGATCTCCCTGACTAATTAGCCCAATGTCTAGAATATTGATCGTCATGCATCTGTCACTCATGAATGAAAGGAATCATGATCATCAGCTCCTGCTTACGTAGCCAAATAATTGTAGATCACGTACGATCGATCATCAATAATCTTACTCTGCCTGGCGTGGGAGTTTGTCCAACCTGCAAGAACGTGTGCACCAATTATATATACTACAAGAAAAATGAATATTTGTGACGGATTATTTACAACGAGAATAATTATTTGTGACGAAAACAAACAGCTCATTCTAGTAAGAAATAATAATTTTCGTATGAAATAGTTGGTCACAAATAAGTAGTTTTCTTGTAATCAAGTACGAGAACAAGTTTTAGGAACTTGTTTCACCATCCATGCATGATTAACTATATATGCTTTGACGGTAGAATGTTGTTGATCTCGTGTGAAAATCATTAAAACAACCTAGATGACCAAAAGTAGTAGTAATAATAGTGCAATCTCATAAATTTTCAAATATAGCAATATATATCTGCTGTTTTGCAAACAATTCTTGGAAGAAGAGATCAACTTCCGGAGCCAGCACAAGATCAAATCTTATAACTTCGATCGACTGTAACGTCTATTATATATATATAGTGCTCAGACATGAGTCGGTCCCTTTCTAAAGTTCATGCATGTCTAAGTCAAATTTTCTGGATTGCACAAGCAATATTAACAGTAACGAGAATGAAATTTTGAAAGAAAATAACAGAAACAGTACTCGTAACCCAAAAACAAAATTCAGAAATAAAATCAGCTAGCTAGCACTAGTAGTGTTGACTTGGCAAGAATGAACCGATTCATACATCATTCAGATACAAATTGTTCAAGGAATCACGTGCTAATTACAATAGTACTAGACGAAATGTACGTAACTCAGGCACTAGCTAGAACGTAATTTTGTGACATGATCATGATAAGATCAGAATGGTAGCCAGATGCATGCATGGCTTCAGATCATGACAGAATCTGAAACATGATTTAATAATTAGAACCCCCAGATTTGAGTTATAATATTATGAGAGTACTTCCCCAAGAGGCAAAGAAAAGAAAGTATAACATATATCCAGGCATGCATCATGCAGCTTGTTCAGATCCTGATCACGAGGAGAAAATTGGTAGTAGTACTCCATCTCTCGAGTTAAAACTATTAGCTTATTCGGATGAAAAAAAAAGAAAACGATGATCATGATTTAATCATTGATCGATGTTTGCTGTGTTTTTTCAAATACTTCCATTAATTTTGGCTAATTCCTTCTTAATAAACCGAATTGTATGGTAAAATCCCATTCCAAGCAATTAATGGAGTACTAGCTGGAGATGAATTAAAACTTGACAGTACAATTAAGTTAAAAAACCGCGAGATATTAATTTCAGAATTCCTAGCAAAATGATCACAAAATTAAGTACTCTATTCCAAGCAATTTCACAAACACCCACAAAGAACTTCATATGCTAAGAACAAATGAAAGATCAAAGAAAATCAAAACAAAATTAAGCAAATTATAAGAGAAAACCCATACCAAAAAGAAACAATATCCGGCCATGATAATTAATGTTTCATTTCAAGCCCATGAATTATCAAATGCAGCAGAGGTTATCGCCTGCGAGAATTCCTGGAAATTAATCCTCCCATCTCCATCCGTATCGGCCTCCTTGATCATCCCCGTCAATTCCTTCACAGTAAGCGCATGCCCCAGCTTGGCCATGGAGTGCGCCAACTCGGCTGCCGTGATGAACCCATTTCCATCTCTATCAAACATCCTAAACAGCTGCTTTAGCTGGTCTTCTGTGTATGGAGATTTAGCCGGAAGAAGCTCCGGCGCCACAAGCGCCACAAACTCCGAGAACTCGACCAGGCCGTTGCTGTTCTTATCAGCCTTTTGGGTCAACGTTTCGAGCTGTTCCGGGCTTGGTTTTAAACCGAGTGACCGTAAGAGCGATCCGAGCTCAAGTTGTGTGAGACTCCCATCATTGTTCCGATCAAAAGAACGAAAGATTTCACGTAGCTCGGCGATTTGCTCGTCGTCTAATTCAACTTGTTGTTGCTTGTTGCTCATGTCAACAATAGAAATCAATCTTCTGATCTTTCTACCTTAATCTCTAACTCTCGTTAATATGATCAACGTCTTGAGTCATGTAACAAAAAGTTCTATCATATAACTATCGTAACCAAATATATAAGTTTGCAGTTCCTTATCTATGTTTTGAGAGAGGGAGATAGATCGGAGAAATCATGATTACTTTCATGTCTTTGTGTGTACCTGCAGAAAGGAAATAAGCATTGAAAGATCCGATCGAGATCTACTTGCATGGAGATCTATCGTTCTTCTTCCTCCTCTTTTGATGGGTTTTCCTAAGTACCAGCAACCTCACCAAATTCTCGGATCTGGATATTGAATTATCTTCACTGATCGAGAACAAGAACAAGAATAGATCAGAGAGAGAGAGAGAGTAGATGGTGCTTCTTCAAATTCAGTTTTTGTGAAATAACTAGCGTTCGATTAAAGGTCAACACCAAGGACAAGGACATGATCGAAGATTAATTTGGAACTTAATCATGATTTCTCTCTCTCTCCCTCTCTCTCTTCACGAGAAAAATCCAAAAAGAAAATGCTGAGAAACAGGCGGGAATTCCGTGAGTAATGCCCACGCCTTGCGTGCATGATGGCCAGTGTCACGGATATATAGGACTTCGTCAACAGCTTGTTTTTAAAAAGTCTGGGGTTTGTGAAATTTAAAAGTCTTTTAAGAATGTTACAATCTAGCCAATGCCACTTTCGAGGTATTAATAATTTGTCTAAATTTGATGAGAGATTGGTTCGCAGGTGTGGTTGGTTGGTTGGTATTAGGATATAATTGGACTGTACGTTGGATTGTAGGAATTGTGGGAATAACTTGTTATTGGGGATTTTAACCAATTATTTTTCGTGGGAAAACAAAAATATATCTAGAAGGTTGGAAGTTGGAACATTGACCAAGGACGGTGGTGTTTGCAAATTCAGAGATTTATTCCCTCGATCGTATCTGTTAATGTCTTAATTTGCACAATATATCGGAAGGGGGGAAAAAATTATCTCCAACCTACGAGGTGATTCGGGCTTCAATACAGTACTCTTCATGTTTATCAATAAAATAAATAGCAAATAAGCATAAATAAAAATAGATAGAGATTTATGTAGTTCGACATAATGCCTACATTCACAAGTTGTTTGAGGGCAAAATCCACTATAGTGAGTGTTGTTACAATCTCTTATGGCCTCATAAGAGATCTTGTGTGTAGAGAGCTTGTGGAGAATCCGTTTGTTTTGTGGGAGATCTCCTTATATATATATAGAGGTCCAACTTACATTGTGAATCATTTTCTTGTTAGAAGTTTAAGTCTCTTTCCTTTTAGGAATTTGAATCTCTATCCTTTTAAGAGTATGTAAGTCTTTCTTTTTAGAAGTTTGTGTCTTTTCTAACTTTTAGAAGTCTGAGTCAATTTGTCCTATCTCTTCTTGACTTTGTTTCTTAACTTGATTTTCGACCTTATTTCAAGACTAAATTATAGGCTACTGATTTGACCCCTGCAGTATCCCTATCATTTTACTTGATGATTGTTGCTTGGATTCTGAAATATGATCCAATCTATATTAAGCTAATGGATTGAAGTGATCTTTAGCGGGGGCGACAAAGTTGAGGACCTGATGCGTCGGAGTGCCTAACAAAACATGTACAAAAATTGATTGTGATTACCAAAAAAGCATTCAGCTTGCATCCACTTTTGAAAGATTGCTTATAAAGATTGAACAACTTCTCTACAGAACCTAAAGAATGATTAGATTTGACAGAAACGTAAGCGTGGTCTTCACCAACATAGATATATAGTTTGGAATAATATATGGATTACGAGAAACTAATTTGCCGTTATAAGTGTGCAAACCTCACGTACTTCTTTAAAAAAAGTTGATTAATCTAAAATCCAATTTGAATGCAAGAAGTATTTCATTTTATTTCATCTCATTATTACAATTTTTTCAAATTCTCACACAAAATATAATAAACAATTCAATTTTTTCAAATTTCAAAACAATAATAATATTAAAAAAAATATTCTAACAATATTTTATTTAATTTTTATCTCAACTCAATATCCAAACAACACCTAAGACTCACATAAAACATTATTTTTTAATGGTAAACCCTCTCTTTTTTTTTCAAAAAAACAAAAAACACAAAACTTACCAACCCCAAGAGGTTGGCCTAAGTGGTGAACGCCTTAGTTTTGGGGTATCACTCCCTTCAAGACCCAAGGTTCAACATCTCATAGATACAAACAATCATTTGGAACCACACCCTGTGAAAAATCAACGATTTAATCAGTTCTGCGTAGGGAAACTTTCGAGAGTGCGGTACATGGGACCATGATTTATTCTGTAGGGATGAGTCTAAAGGGTCTTGCCTTGGAGAGGTTCCCGACCCAAAAAAAAAAAAAAACCCTCAGTGGTTTGTTAATTAGATATATGCATTATGCATTATGGTAAGGAACATGGACCTGATAATAACCAACACCATTGCTCTGCTGGTACGCATCAAAAGCCCCAACCGTTCTGTCTTCCATCCACTCCACTTTCCTACCCATTTTGACATCTTCTCTAATGTTAAAAAGTTTATAATATAAAAGGGCAGTGCTTCAATCATGCATATATGATATAATCGTCAAAGATTTTACCTGAACTTGTTCACAAGTTTCGATTTGCCATCTGCCAATCGATTCATAATCTTTCAAACACAAATGATATTACAAAAATACTGCCTCGGAGTGGACAAATTAAATGGCAACTTATTGCTTATTTTGAATCTCTTCCCTTCAAAATTTAACAATTCTATGTATTATTGCAATGCATGCAGGGAAAACAAGAGCTCTGTCTGACTCTTGCTACGGCTCCCTGTTTTCCTTCATCCTCTTGGCAACTCAAAAGGAACAGGGTAACTAGGGGAGAATGCCGTCTTAACCTTTTTTGTGTTTTGGAAAAAAGAAAAAGAAAAACCACCATGGATATACAGAATGACAATGACACAATTGTTTTTTCTTCTATTTAAGTAGAAGGGGAAGATGGGAAGAGACTGTTATGTATATGCCTTCTATAAATAAATGGTGGCAACATGGACCTCGCTACTGATCAAGCAGAGGACTCCCTTCTTTTGCAAGCACAAAAAGACCACCATCTCCCCTTGAGATTCGAAAATCATCGTCAAGGTAAGTAGTCAAAAGCCAGGAACTAGTACGTTCACCTGGAATGGGAACCTTTAGAGGCTGCTGACCAGAAATGACCCGTGATATGCTTCCTACTGCATCCTGCAGCGGACCAAGGGGTTGCTGCACAGCCGACAGGTTGATTTGCTGCCCGAAAATATTGACATTTTCTGGGAGATCAATAGTTGATTTTATCTCTGGAGGTCGAAAGGTGCCTTCCTTAAATGCTACCTGGACATATTAAAGTGTTTGATAGTAAGATTTTATACTCAGATGTCTATCGTAATGGCCAATACACGGTTCCAGAAATAATTGCTTGGGTAGGCAAATTAAAAATTTGCTAAAATGCAATCGTCCAGTTGGGCTACTATATAAAAATGATGATGCTAAATTCTATTATTAATATTATTTTAAAAAAAGAATTAAATGGATAACTTACACACGCATCCAAGATGTTCTATTATTACCACTAATACTATCATGATCATTGTCTATATTATTATTAAAAATACATGCCACCTTGTTACAGTAAAAAAATTGTTCAGTCGCATCTTTTAGCTCATAGCAATACCTGTATTCTTGTGGGACTCCGAACTTCAAAAGTAGCAGATGCACTGAAAGAAAGAGTAGCAAAAGGACTAGACAATGTTGTAGAGTTCACGATGGTAAGATCGCTGGTGTCAATTGTTTGGCGTATCTCTTTCACTTCCAAAAAGGGTGAAGTCCCTGCTGCGAGAAGTGGCAACAACTCAGAAAATGCAGTGTACCTGATTAGTTGGAAAGCAAACTGTGTAAGCAAATCAGGAACAAGTTTACTCAATAAACACAATGATAAAAGCAACAAGCTTCATCAATCTTAATGAAGAAGCTGTCCACATCGTTCCATTTATCCAAACGACACCAATACATTATTTCTATGTCAACTACATCAGCCTTCTATTGGATCCATATTCCTGTGCATATGCCACATGGTGCAACTCAATGGACCATGGCAGAAAGGAACAAAATACAGTTCTGAAAATGATTCATAATACAAAGTGATTTCGGCTTCTTAAACAGTACAACTCGATCCAATTCGGGGAAAAGCAAAAATGCTAAGGTGCCTAATCCTGGGAAGACATTTAGATGTCATTTGTATCATTTTCTTCGAAATCCATACAATTTCAAACTTCTGCATCCCAAATCGTTAAGAAGGCAGCATGATTTGATTTTTTTTTAATCCTACTGCCACATTTTTGCTAAGCTCAAAAGCGTAGAAATATGCATTGTCTAATAACCAAAGAAAGATCGTACGTGTGGGAGTGTTATGTATATATCCCATTCACAAATAGAAATTTTACATAGTTTTGTTCCTACCATGCCATAAAAAAAGAAATCGAACGACAAATGCCAAGCCAATGAACTCACAGCAAAAACCAGTTTCCATCGAGAACCCCCGGTGCTTCGGTAGGCGCCGGTGTCGGGTTGACCGCCTCCAACTGACTGACCAGCTCCGAGACCTCGGCCCTCACCTCCGGCCCAGCACTGAACCCAAACTTGGTCCCGTAAAAAGTGTCCACCAAGCACCGCTTCAGCTCCGCACGCTTGTTTGCAAACCCATCTTCCGTCGGCACTTCAGGGCTATCCGTATCCGTAACCGCAGCGGAGGCGGGGCTACCATTACCGATGGCAGAGTAATCGTCCTTCTCCTCTTCCGTATCACCGCTTCCGCCCCACTCGTCCTCATTATTGGGAGGGTCCGGTGGAGATTCAGGCTCGGGTTCGGGCTCGGAAGGCTCGCCCCACTCGTCGGAGATCCGGGGGTTGGGGGAGGGATCGGAGAGAGAGGAGCGGGCGAGGCGGAGGGAAAGAGGATATCTGAGGAATTGACTTCTAGGGTTTGGGGAAGATAGAAAGGGAGAGAGTAGGAGAGGGAGAGGTTTACTGGGATTAGGGATTTGGGAGGAGAGGTAAGGGTGAGAGAGTGAGGAAATGGTGGTGGTAGTGGAGAGGAGAGCCATTTTTTCCGGGTCGAGCGTGTAAGGTGAGAGGCTCAAGAGAGTGAGTTCATTCACTGATTTATGGGGGGTTTTGTGACACGTGTCTCAACCATCGCAAAGGACAATTGATCATAAATAATGGGTGTACTACAGCGACTGAGAATTCGAAGTCTCCCGACATATGTATTTGTTTTTAATGTATTTTTTTAAATATTTTTAAAGAAATTATAATATTATTAAAAAATATTTCTTTAATTACTAAATAGAAAAATATAAATAATTTATTATCGAAATTTTATCATTTTCTTAGAAAAATTAAGGATAATAATTCATTCTTTTTTTTTTTTGCCAAAATTCTTAATTCTGAAAATAACAAAAAATAAAAATTCTGAGCGACTAAAAGAATAATAATATTTTATATAATTATATCTTAAAATAGAATATTTTTATAAAAATAATATTATTTGTTTACCGTTGTTCTTGCTAAAATTGGCAATTCATTCTAAAATGAGCCGCTGTTTGAAAAAAGTTTTTACATTTTTCGCTTATATATTTGTTTGCTTATTTATGTTTAAAAATAATTAAAGATTTATTCTACGGAGAATGCAAAGATTTTTAATTAGGTGAATTAATAGGTTTTTGTTTAGTAAATTTATGGTCCTTTCTCTCTTATGTTTTTCCCCATCATCATCGTACTGCACTTAACAAAAAAGAAATTTTTTCTATTGTCCATACTCAAGCAATTTTATTAAGAGAAAATATACTTACAACCGTGACTTGCATAACCGTCACGTTATTACTTTGAAAAAAATGAATAAAACATGAGATCCACATGAAAAAAATTAATTTTTTAATAGTGAACTCCACTCTTTTTTAAAGTGATTACGCGGCGGTTACGCACTTCACGGTTGTATGTAGAATTACTCTTTTATTAAGGACCAAAAGAAGAGGGTAAAATAGACAAAAAGTATATATCATATACATAATCTATTTTTTACTTAAAAATTAATATTAGAAAAATTTTATTATCAAGTCGGTATATAGAGTACATATAATAAAGTACTTACATGATATAATTTAATTTAGAAGATAAATTTTAAAATTTAAATTTTACAAATGAAATCTTATTATTTAAATAATATGTGATTGTCGGGTAGCAGACTACTGGATCATCCTGATGAAGAGTTAAAGAAGTGACTCTCGTCAAAATTAAGAGGTGGAGTATCTGAGCTTCCATTCCCTTTTATATCAATAGGGAGCTCATCCATCCTTCCTGTCATAAGCTGATGATCTAAAGCCATTGATTGATGGAAGAGTCTTTCTCCAGTGAGAATGATGAAAGTTTTTGTTCAATTGGTATGCTCTATACACTACCTTAATAATAAAACAGCTCTTCATATTATATATCATGCAATTTTAGGTATAAACACATATTGTCCATGTATCTGCCGATTTAAGACTGAATATGCATGCACATAAATTTTTAAAACAATTTTTCAACTTCAATCTAAAAATCACTATTTACTTTTAAAGTTGTGATTGTAGAAGAGAAGAGAGATTTACGACTCTTTTGAACACTTAGAATATCAAATGATATATGTGAATAGTAGTAATGAAATGAGTTTAGTTAAGATATTTTATTGAACTTTAGGAGATGAGAGAAAAAATTTTGACTAAAAATATTACAAAGTTAACCAATTATTTGAATATTATTTTTATTTTGAAATTTAAAAAAGTTGTATTGTTTGAAAATATGAAAAACTTGTAATGATTAACTAATGATTAAATAAAAATGTTGAAAACCTAAAGTTAAAAAAGTATTTTTTGTTTGAGTGAATGATATTTTGAAATGAAATATTTAAGAATATCCAAAAATAATTAAAAACACCTTATTTCCCATACAAGCATTATGAAAATCGAGAATACTATGGTTCGGTTTGGATTGAGAGTTAGGTTGCATTTGAATGTTGAGCTGAACTGAGTTGAGTTCTTTATAAATAATAATGAGTTGAGTAGTGAAGGGAGTTATGTGAGGCCCATCTCAATTGAGTTTAAAGTGTGTTTGGATGTTAAGATGAGTTTAGTACTTTTTATGAAAATTTGAAAAAGGTTGTGGGTCTCATATATAAAGATGTTTGAAGTTGAAAAAGGTTGTGAGTCCCACGTGTAAGAATGTTTTGGGTTGGGATGAGTTTAGTAATTTGAGAGTTTGGTATTTGGATGTTAGACTCAGTTTAAAATTAGACTGAGCTCATAAGCTGAGTTCGAGAACCAAACGCAACCTTAATCTCAACTTATCTTATCTCATCTCTCTCATCATTACAATTAACTTTCATAAATTTCTATACAAAATAAAATAAACAATTCAACATTTTCACATTTTAAAATAATAATAATATTAAAAAATAATATTCTAATAATATTTTATTTAATTTTTAATTTTAATTATCTCAACCTATTTTATCTCAACTCACTGTTCAAACGTAATCTAAAATAAAGTTAAAACAACTTTCTATACTAAAAAAATAGTACTATAAATTAGGAAGAGATAACCTTCAAACCAAAAGTGGGCCACCCAATGGGAGGCTGATATTGTTTTCTTGAAAAAAAAAATGAAACAAACACAATCGCAGCCCATTTTAAAAGGAATTAATTAAACAAGTGATTGAGTTGTTTGAACCGTATTAGCACGAAATTAATACCCTTTCTCAATTAATAGATCGAAGCCCTGATCTCTATGTACCCTAGCTAGCTACGTACCCTTTAATTTGCTTCTTAAGAAATTTCACACATTTTTAGGCAAAATTTGAATTAGGGTTTATGCTTGATCGAATGATCATGAGACGTACGTACGTACGTACGTATGAAGTTAAAGTACTCATGAGATGTTGAACAAAATTATCTTAATTCGTATTGTTTCTGTTGTAATTGTTAGTGGGTTTAAGCATATATTTATTGTTCAATGGTTTAGATATTGGGTGATCAGAAGGAAGAAGGAATCAGATATTGGCCGCGGGGGGGGGGGGGGGGGGGGGGGGGGGGAGACTTGGCCAGGAGATAGATCTGAAATTAGGGTCATTAGTCATTTTGAACATGTGGTAGTACTGTATATACCATTACTTTTGATGATGAATATGAGAAGACAAGTCCGGATCAGTACCTACTTTTCACAAAATAAATTAGGGGAAAATTGTAGGAGTATGATGATCAGTGAAAGAACAAAAATCCTTCAACTCGTGTTTGGTTTGATTATATGATGTTCATGGGCTACTGGAAATTAGAGAAGACAGAGCCAGCCAAGACTACATTCCCCTTAATGGATGGCCTAGCATGTGTGATATTTAATTAAATGAGATAGAATATACAGTCAGGAGCCGAATTTAGGACCTGATCTTATCTAATATCATGAAAAAAATGAGCACTTGGTGTGTGTAAAAATGTCTCTAACACCGTGAGAGTGTTGAGAGAGCCTTCTCCTTGTATATATAGACATTAATTACAATGTGTTTATATGATAAGAAATTACAAAGCCGTTGGAGGACTACTCTGTACAAGGAAATAATCAACTAGAGTATAAATCATATTTAGGAATATTTGCTAGTATAGTCCGATATAACCATTGGAGAGGAAATCATGGTCATAGCCGTTGCTGGAGAAGTATGGAAAGTCTTCTCTATTTGGTTACGAGCTAGTTCTTCTCTTTGATTTTGATTAATAAGCTTAATATTAATAGGAGGCCATAGAGAGAGAGAGAGAGAGAGAAGAGAGAGAACTAAACTTGGAGTACCCTAATAACGACGGAGATGTCAGCAACATCGACTGAGAATGTGAATTCAAATGATGGTTTATGCGATCAAGGATGGTAGGTGTTGTTTCTCGAAATCTTTATTTCAAATACAAACAAATTAATAAGATATAACTTTTGGATATATGGTTTTGTGTAACCAATACAACTTCATTTTGCTTGACGTACCGGCTATTAAATATCAAGTGCAACGCATTCAACTTTAAAATTTATGAGTCAATTGGATGGTGTAAATCACCACTTTACACCATGTGATCATCCCTTTCGAATGCATTCGAACCCAGCATATATAGAACCATTATATATTATATATTGGACATGATGATGAGTAACCAACTGATCGATTATATTGAAGAAAAACGTACAGTTCATGTATATATTTTCAAGCGGGCGTATAGATCAGTACAACATGTATGATCCACATCAATTAAATTATAAGATTTGATTTTTAAGATTAAAATTTTAAAATTTATATTTTAAATCAAATTATCTATGATGCAAGAGCTTAAAATAGTAGTACTCATATCTTAATCATAAGCCATGCTCACTAATCACTATAATTTGGCTTTCACATGATATAATTAAATATCTCACAACTCAAAAACAACACGCATTGACACATTGATCCTTAATTTCCCATAATTACTGCACAATATTTTCAAATAATTAAAAAATCGCGCAAACAGCCCAAAATCTCAAACGGCATGACCTGCCTAGCTAGCGAGCTAGCTCGTCTTGAATTTGGTCATAAAGTAATTTCACGAACAAATTAACGTACTGTTAGTAGAAGATCATTAGACCCCCAATGAAAGAACCATGCATGCAACTCGATCTGCCAGATCAGAGGGAGACAAAGTTGTAGATTTTCTGTCGGGACCCACAGCTAGCTCGCAAAAGAACGGTCACGATCCTTTGACATTGTCACGACCTTTTTTCTTGATTTCTGCCCTTCAACTCTCTGATCACTCTCTTACTCTCTCTCCCCACGGCCTGTCCCTTTCGAGTCAAAAGTAACTTAACCCTAAACCTCGCGAAAAATTAAAAAAAAATAAAATAAAACTCGCAGAAAATAATTTATACATAATATTTTTTATTTAATTTTTTATAATAATTTAAATAAAAAATATTTTTATAAAATATCTTATAAAAATAATATTATTTTATAAAATATTCTTATTTTATAATATTATTATATAAGATAAATGATAGCTCCAATCGAAAATATATAAGTGATATGTAATCATTTTAAAAATAAAAATATGATATTAACATAAAAAAAATATATATATTAATATTTTAATAATAACGCTCACTAAAAAAAAATCTACACTCTCCACGACCGTACGTGATAATAATATATTTTGCAGTGTATATTACTCAAACCTCACCCCCGGTGACTTTAAGTTACCGTCTCGGTAAAAACCCTAAACTGCTAACAGCAGCACCATCCTCACTCGAAACGGAGCATGTGTACTACACGGAGGAGTGAAACCTCGCGTGCATTATCACGGATGTTTATGCACTCGTGGAGTGGTGATGAGGGCTAGAGGTGCTTTGACTTTGGGTATGGCTGAGAGAAACGCTTGGATTTCCACAGAGAAACGGCCACGTGTAGAAGAAGAAACAGCTCGACTGAGTAAGTGGGCGTTTGGTCGGTTTCTGTCAATCCGCATTTACCACGCCACAGTAATTCATTATATAATTACCGATTTATGGAACAGATCGGATGGTGTGTGTCTAGAAATTGTATAGAGAAAGGAAAATAATCTGCGAGTGAATGTGTGTGCGCGTATTTGGGGGCTGTGCAGTAAGCCATAGATTTCAAGGTGCGAAGCTAACTGGGAGAGATTTTCTTTCTTCATCACATTCGTTCTTCTGAAGTTTGTCCTTTTTTCCAAAAAACACCGACACTGGTGGGTGTGGTTGTGGTATAGTTTCTCCACGTCCCAGTACTCTTCTTGATCTTTTTCTTTGACTGTCTTAAATTCCGATGAACTCTCCTGCACTGTTTTTAGTTCCTCCATGGGTGTTTTAGAAAACCAAATAAACCTGAATTTGGTTGTGTATGCCTGTACTTTTTTTTGACCTAGCTAGAGGTAAATATTATTGGTTTTAGGAACGCTTCTCTTTTCTTCTTGTTTTCCGCAAATTTCGAGCATTATCTTTCTTACGTCTTGATCATTCCTTTTTCCATTCTTGTAAATTTTGAGAATATTTCACAAAGTTATGGCGATTCCTGCGCTGTATCGTGGGGTTATGCCCGTTGATCTAGCTAGTATTTCACTTTCTGAATCTGAGCTTATTTTGCTCTCATGACTGTAATATTTTTCCCAAATTTCTGGCGTAATTCCCATCTAAATTAAACAGGTCAGGTTCAACGGAGCAAAGTCTGCTACTTTCATTTGGGAAGAGAAAAAACCATGTATGGGGACTGCCAAGTAATGTCAACCCTACGAGGTGACGTAGTTTCACCAGAAACCCTCTTTTCGTCGGCGCCGGTCCAAAACCCTAGTTTCAACTTCATGCCTTTCCAGCCTTTCCCTCCCATGATTGCTGTAAGTTTTCTACTGTGTATCTTTGTTTCATGTCCTCTTTCCTCCAAGATGTACAAGTGCAAAGTGCAATAGGGATACAAATACTGACTTTCGTGCAAATTTCCTGCAGAAAGAAGAAAACGGACTGCTGAGAGGAAAGGACGAGATGGAGAGTGGGTCTGGGAGCGAACAAGTTGAAGAAAAGTCGGGGAACGAGCAAGAGAGTGAACAGCCTCCCAAGAAGAAACGCTACCATAGGCACACTGCTCGGCAGATCCAAGAAATGGAATCGTACTCCCTCCCTCTCTCTCTCTCTCTCTCTCTCTCCCCCCCCCCCCCCCCTCTCTCTCTCCTAGTTTTCTATCATATTCGCAAAATATTTCTCACAAAACCTCTCTATACAATTTTCTGTAATAAATGTTTGTTTCTTCTACTATACAGTTTGTTTAAGGAATGTCCACACCCAGATGACAAGCAGAGGCAGAAACTCAGCCAAGACCTTGGCCTCAAACCACGCCAGGTCAAGTTCTGGTTCCAAAACCGGCGAACCCAGATGAAGGTAGTACTCAAATTTGCACTTCTTGGATCCATTTAAAGCTTTCATTTTCAATGGCAACCCCCTAACATGTGCCAACCCCTTATGAAATGATCAGTTAAGCCCCACGCTTAGCCTAGCAAGCACCTTTCCCAATGAAGCGCGTTTCATTTTCCCCATCAAACATTTGAATCTCTGAACGGCTAGAAGAAGATTCTCATTTACTTCGGGATACACTTTTTGCTTATAGTTTTGTGTACAGCCTGTATTTCATTAATGTGCGCAATTAAACCCTACCGGTGCATGTGCTTCCTAGAGAGTCAAAGACCAATCGAGAATAAATGCTACCCCATTTAGGTTTACATGGTGTTGGTGAGGGGTGGGGGGGCTCTAAAGTTTTCATGCCAGATTCGATGTGTGTTCATTATAAGATCGACGGAAGGCCGGTGACGAATATTTGTGCGCAAGAATGGTGTGGCGTGCTGGGCTTATTTAAATCTTTGTTATTACTTGGAACTTATCTTATAGGCACAACAAGACCGGGCGGATAATGGGATACTTAAAGCGGAGAATGAGTCTCTAAGACAGGAGAATTTCCGGCTACAAAGGGCGCTAAGCAATGTTGTCTGCCCTAATTGTGGAGGTCCGGGAATGCTGGGAGGGGAGATGGGCTTCGACGAACACCAACTTCACCTTGAGAATGCTCGGCTCAGAGAAGAGGTATGTTTGAAGATAATTTGGGAACTATGAAAGATTAATAATCTCCATATACAAATTAAGACCAAGTAATTAACTTTTGACCCACTTTAATAATATTATTATTACTTTTAGTAAATGAGCTTCAATCTGAGTTACGTAGCACTCATTCTTGGATCACATGCTGTGAGAATTCTCTAACATTAATTCTGTGCAACTTTTATTTGTGCATGTTGTCTAATGCAAGTTTCAAGTTGGAGCATAACAATTAATTTCCTTTGGTGATTACAAATGTTGGAAATAATGTTTTACAGCTTGAACGTGCTTGTTGTCTCGCTTCGCAATATGCTGGTCGGCCAATCGGTGCAATGCAGTCGGCTGCTATGCTTATGGCCCCTTCATTGGATTTGGATATGAATATGTTTTCAAGGCATTTCTCAGACCCTATGGCTTCATGCACAGATCAAATGATTCCAGTGCCTATGTTAATGCCTCCAGAAACTTCGACCCACTACCCAGAAGGCGGTCTATTATTGGAAGAGGAGAAGCCAATTGCATTGGAGCTTGCCGTTTCATCCATGGATGAACTAGTGAAGATGTGCCAAGGAACTGAGCCTCTTTGGATTCGTGACAATCAAAATGGAAGAGAAGTCCTTAATCTTGAGGAGCATGCGAGGATGTTTCCGCGGTCGTTGAACCTCATCAAGCAGCACTCGAATGAGTTCAGGACGGAAGCCACCCGTGATAGTGCCGTGGTTATAATGAATAGCATCACCTTGGTCGATGCCTTCCTTGATTCTGTAAGGAGTTTGTTCATAACCATGAGGATCCATGATTTCTGAGTAGCATATACATACATATCTTTTTCATCTATTTCTAGCTAGCTATATATGCTATTATATATATACATAGCCAGCTTCTAATTCATGATTAGGCTTGCTTTTATCAGTCAGCTGATCATAATTAGGCACTTGTTTGAATTTTTACCTTCATGTTTCAGAACAAGTGGGTAGAATTGTTTCCTTCAATTGTTTCAAGAGCAAAAACTGTTCAAGTTATTTCATCGGGTGATTCTGGGCACGCAATAAGTGGTTCTCTTCAACTGGTATGCTAGCTAATGCTATACCTTAATTAAGATATAAACCTTTTTCTACCATTAATTTGTTCTTACATACACTAGTACTTGATCATGGTTTGAGTGTATGTAGGAATATAATTAATTTCCTTAGCCAGCAGCGCTTTGTTTTTCTCATGTTATAGATTGCTCGTTTATATGTTTGCTACGTGAATGTTTGGGCAGATGTATGCGGAATTGCAAGTTCTTTCTCCTCTGGTACCCACTCGTGAGGCTCATTTCCTTCGTTACTGCCAACAGAATGCTGAGGAAGGGACATGGACAATTGTTGATTTTCCAATTGATAGCTTTCATGACAAACTTCAGCCCTCCTTTCCCATATACATGAGACGGCCCTCTGGCTGTCTTATTCAAGATATGCCAAATGGCTACTCCAGGGTACTGTGTTAATTACTGCCACCATTATTTGATTTAATTTTCTCGATAAGTAATAATTTACACAAATTTCAAATAGATAAATTTTGTACAGTTTTTTTTTTTTGTAAAACAATGACCCGATAATCATGAAAAAGTGTAAAAATAAGGTCGTGTATTTGGATACAAGTAGTGCTTTCATCTCATCTAATCGTTACAATTCTATTAAATTTTCACACAAAATATAATAAACAATTCAAAATTTTCAAATTTTAAAACAATAATAATATTAAAAAATAATATTTTAACAATATTTTATTTAACTTTTATTCTAATTCATCTGATCATCTCAATTCACTATCCAAACTGCACTTATTTTTTAAGTGTGATTTACTTTTTTACAAAAGACTTGCCCAAGAGTACTTGCACACTTTAAACTTGTACCTACTCTTCCTTGATTTGCTGCTATATCTAAGTTTACCTTTTCCCTTAGTCCTACCGAGAGCAATCCTTTTAAAAACTGAGACAATATATTATGTCTAACTTCGTGCATGATCTTGTTATTGGTTTTCAATGTGGGAAATTCCCTTCGTTATATTGAAAGGCTTCATTATATATATATATATATATATAGGTTACATGGGTTGAGCACGCAGTGGTAGAGGAGAAACCTGTTCATCAGCTATTTAGTGAGTTTGTCTATAGTGGGATGGCATTTGGAGCACACCGCTGGTTAGCTGTCTTGCAGAGACAATGTGAAAGAGTCGCAAGCCTCATGGCTCGAAATATATCTGACCTTGGAGGTTCTTAACTTTTTTATTTTGAGACAAGTGATGTTTTAACCAGATATTTCATGATTATCTATTTTAACCTCGATCATGTTGCCATGTACAGTGATACCCTCTCCAGAGGCACGAAAGAACCTGATGAAACTGGCTCAAAGAATGATAAGAACATTCTGCATCAACACCAGCACTTCTAGTGGGCTGATATGGACGGCTCTATCAGATTACCCTGATGACACTGTTAGAATTTCTACAAGGAAAATCACAGAGCCTGGACAACCAAACGGGCTCGTACTCTGTGCTGTTTCCTCTACTTGGCTTCCATACACTCATGACCTTGTCTTTGATCTCTTGAGAGATGAACGCCGTAGATCTCAGGTTCAGACTAATTGCAACTCTTTTAATTTACTATTCTATTTAATCTACTCCTTTATATATCCCAATATTAATATTCAAACTGGCTTATTTGAATGAGTTATTGAATGTACGTATTCATGTACAGCTTGATGTTCTCTCCAATGGGAATTCGTTACATGAGGTGGCTCACATTGCAAACGGCTCTCATCAGGGAAATTGCATTTCTCTTCTTCGCATCAACGTAAGAACTTTTTTGAGCTATGATTACTGCTCCTTTCAAGTGGTGAAGCTAGAGTTGCCTAAAAAACTCGATGGAAAATATTTAATTTTCATATTTCTAATTAACTTAATTCATACTGCAAGCAATTTGCATCGAGGCTCAATTCCACATCCTTTAATTGTTCCAAATGTCTGTGCGGGGAAGACAACCTTTACAGCTGATCTACTACGATCCGACCCCAATAGATTCAAAAGCTCAGTTTCGTTGCATGGTCCTTACAGATTAAAATGCATTTTTCAATTCATTTTGGTTTTTTATACATAATATACGAATATGTGTCACAATTTTTACACTGTTTTTCTCCACCCTTCCTGCTATAAAAATGAAAAAGATTCCATTCTTTATTTGCATGCATATGCAGGTAGCCAGCAATTCATCCCAGCACGTTGAGCTAATGCTGCAAGAGAGCTGCACCGACCCGTCCGGGAGCCTTGTTGTGTACACCACCATCGACGTGGACTCTATCCAACACGCAATGAGCGGCGAGGACCCCTCCTGCATTCCCCTCTTACCAATAGGATTTGTCATAGTTCCGGTTGGATCCACGGACACCACTAACATTTCCGGCGACGGGAACCAAATCCCATCATCGGAAGATCAAGGGGGTAATGCACCTAGTTCTTCTCCAGGCTGTCTACTCACAATCGTAGTCCAAGTTCTCGCAAGCACAGTTCCATCCGCAAAGCTCAACCTCTCCAGCGTGTCGGCTATCAACAACCACTTGTGTAACACGGTGCACCAGATCACTGCTGCTCTCAGTAGCAGTACTAGTACCACCGGCACGACCAGCTGGCCTGATAACAGTACTAGTGCCTTAGGCTCTTGTACTGAAATCGCAAGCGCAACACCCAATTAGCAATAGCTTAGGAGGTGTATAAATTTACCCAGAATTTCCTCCCACTTTTCCCAGATCTAGACACTACTTAGCATGAGGTAAAACCAAAGACATTTTGGTCCACGAGGGACTGATCTAGGGTTAGATTTTTGTGAAGGAGCTGCATGCACGTACATGGGCTAGCTCTAATTAGCATCCGTCCTTTTCCTGTTGGGAACTGGGAAGAGTGGGAATAATTCTGGGTAATTTAGTTGGAAAGCGATGCGGAGCTTTGGGGTGCGAAGTTAATAATTAAGAACATGGGTGAACTCCTGAAGTAGGATTGTAGTATTTTAAAGGTAAATAAGGGACACTGTAACTAATGATACTGGTCATGGTAGGTGTTATTTTGTTAGGTGGGGGTGAAGGTGGAGATGGGGTCGGGTTGGTTCTGGGAAAGATGTTTGTAGCATTAATGATCGTCATGATGGTACGTAGTAGTAGTAGTGGAAGTAAACATCATGCATGCATGTGTGTTTGTGTGTGTGGGTGAGATCAGAAGAGGCCAGAGGGGGAGTCAAGAGCGCACCAGACATATATATATATATATATATATATATATATGACCCTTTTTTATTTTGGTAAGGCTTTATCCTTGCTTATAATCGAGACCAATGGAGATGGGCCTCATCACTAGTTATGAAGGGTTGTGGTTCGGGTATTGACTTCTGCTTGTCTGTCGGCCTAGCTCGCTCGTTTTCTCTCTACTTTTTTCTTGTATTTTTTTGATGAATTCAATGCTATTTTGAATTGATGTTTTGATTTAAATTGTGGGTGTTTTGATTTAAATTGATGTTCATGATCATGACTACTCTAGGTATAATATCGTGTAACACTCTTCTGGGTGCAAATGCTTAATTTCATGGTTTGTTCCTTTTGGTTTGTTTCATGTATGGCTAATTATTTGCTTTGTATGATTAGTAGTGTACGTATATGTTAATTATCAAAGAAAAGCGCGAGTATTTGCATGGCTCATTACTTGCTAGCTGCATGCTAACAATTTCGCACCAAAAGAAACATTATTGTTGATCAAAACAGAAAAAATTAAAAAAGAAATGATATTTATAGTCATGAAGTATGTAAGTGCCACGCAATCTCTTAGAAAAAAGTGAGTAAATACAAGACTCACATGAAAAAAAATTAATTTTTTTTAATAATGGACTCTACTCTTTTTCAAAACAATTGCACAACACTTACGTACTCTATGACTGTATGTAACATTACTCAAATTAAAAAGGTAGGGCGGCTGGTCATAATCCCATCTCGTGGGCTAAGGTATTAAAGGACTAATTCTTGTCGTAAATGATCATATTCGTTGTAAATATCTTACTACCAATAATTTTTTTTTCTTTTAGACCTCATTTAGTTACACAGATGAGATAAGATAAAAGTCAAAACTTGAATAAAATATTATTATAATATTATTTTTATTTTAAGATTTGAAAATTTTAAATTATTTATTATATTTTGTATGATAATTTAAAAAAAATAAAAATGATTATATATCTTATCTCATCTCATCTCATCTACCAAACAAAATAAACCTGAGTGTGCAGTCGATTAAATCTGATAGTCAAGATTGCGTCATGTCTATTCCAAACTTGGCTTAGGCCAGCATTGGAAAATATATTAAGAAACATAATTAAAAACGAGAAATATTTTATACAATTAATTTTATGTAATCTCTTTACATTGAAATTTGAATCAGTGGAAGACTCTCAACAACGAAACACAACCCAGTAATAAAAGTATGGGCTTTTTGGAGGAGGTCGAGATCACGACCCAACTACTGATATTCGTGGGCTGCAATACCAAATGCAGTATCGACACTATTTTTAAATCAGTGATAGATCTATATCTATCTATCTATCTATTTGATAAGGAGCAATCTGACCCATCATGATTTATCCCAATAAAATAAAAATAAAAAATCCCAACCCTTCGATCTCAAAAAAAATTATCATTTTAAATTTTAATCGTATATTTTCATTGTCCAAATAATGTCGGCCCGGGACCATATCCGAAGTTACGAATAAACTAAAACTGAAATGGATGGCCTAACCACAACCTTGTCACATTACGGGTGAAAATGTCACATAAATCTATTTGTTTCATCGTTTGTTTAAACTTTATTCTTTGGGTAACATAATTAAATGGGCTTTTGGTCAAATGTTTACCAACTTTTTTTTTTAAAATACAGCTGAAAGCAATCATTAGCTCTCTTGATAACGTCCCATACGGTCAGTACAAAACAATTAATATGGCAATAACTTTTATTCTAAAATAAGATTAATGCAATATCAAGAGACTCTCCTGCTAATGGGCGTGGAGTCTTTTTTTTTTTTTTTTTTTTTTTTTTTTTTTTTTTTTTTTTTTTTTTTTTTTTAATGAGTGTGCAGAACTTAAACATTCTATAATTATGTTTAGTATTAGGCTTAGTTTGGGTACAGTTTTTTTAGTTATTCTCAAAATATCTCACTACTATTTATTATTTTATTATTATTTTTTATATATTTTTTACTATTGTTCAATATTTTATTATTCTTTTTTATTATTATTTACAGAATACTTAAAAATACCTCACTATCCTAACACGACCGTAAGCCAATTCTGAATGCAGCCCATGTTTCTTTGTTGGGGAAATGAATTGTTGAAATTAGTATGACTCGGTAAAGAAAGAACGTGTCATATATATATATATATGCATGTATTTAATAATTCTTTAAGTTTTCTGCTTCTATTTTGGCTTCATTATAGAAAAAGGCTTAGAACCCATATATATATATTTGGTTCTAAATTCTATGAAATGGGTAAAGTCATGTGAAAGGATGGATTCGGATGACCAAAAAATGCTGACCCTTCTTCAGCACTGACTAGTATTATTAGTATATGATGGTGATATTTTTGTTAGGCGCAGACCATGACTAATTGGAAGTCGGAACCTCGTCTTTTGTGTTGAATATTTCAATCCCAATCATATCACGTACGTACAATAGCTAGATTGAACATGTATGGCTCCTATTTCACAACCCTTTATATATATATATATATATTATATATATATATATATATATAGAAAATTATTTAGGGGTGTTTAAAATATATTTTGATTAGAATAATATAATTCTTAATTCAAACATATATAGATGGAACTTTGGATGAACAAGCTTGTTTGATTTCAACTCATAATTACAATAAATAAACTAATGCGTAGAATAATAATAATATTAAAAAATAATATTTTTATCTAATATTATATAATGAATAATAATGTTTGGTTAACAAATTCATTTCATCTAATTGAGATATTAAAAAATAAATATTATTATTTCATCTAATAATAATAATATTAAAAAATAATTTATCAAGCTTGTTTGATTTATAAATTCTTAATTCATTTCATAGAATAATATTAGATATATCCGTTATATTTCTTTTAAAATAAATAAATAAATAAATCTGCCGTTAATTAATATATAATTTTTATGTTTCTTTTTTAAAAAGTAATTAAGCGGGACTTATAAAGTCTAAAATCGGACCGAAAATCCCTTACAACAAGTAGTGTACGTACTCACGTGTTAGATAATAATCATGATCTTGGTCAAAACACTGTCTCTCTCCCTCAGGATCTCTTCATGTAGACTCGTGAGCCGTGACTTCTAAAAGCCCTAAATCCTAGGTAATTACAGTTTTGATTCCACACGCAAATCTAGGCTTTTTGTTTTTCAGAATTTTCTGTTTTTTCCAAGCACATTATAAGGAAGGCATAAGGGAACAACATGCTTCCCCAAAACAAGGTTACTTTTATGCAGGTTTGGATACAAAATGTCCGTGATGTTGTTAAAAGGGGAAGCAAAAAAACAACAACATCTCAACAAATAAACTGATATCATGTTACTAAAAGAGAAGATAATTCACAGAAGACGAGAAGTGCAGAATGCATGCATCGATTCAAGATTTAGGATAGAGTATTGTTTCTCAGACGGTTTGTCTGTAGAGAATTATAATAATGGACTAGATCATGTCAGCCATAAAAAAATTTATGTATTAGAGAGTCTTAATATTAATAGTTGATTTGTATTCTGTATGTCTCAGGTCAAAGTTGTAATGTCTCGTTATGAATAAATAGAATTCTTTCTACCTTCAAAAAAATAAAAAATTTCGATTCATCATCTTTTTTTACCTTATTATATATATTATATATATATATATATCACATTATATATATTTGCAAACTTGGGTATACGACCAAACATGATATCACATATATATGGGTACTATCGATTCACCATAAATGAATAAACAAAACAAGATAACACAACTATCAGAATAGCAATAAAATACTAAAAATAGAAACCAAAAAAGATATAAAAAGGCCATCGAGAAGCCAATAGATAAGTTTTGAGGCATAAAAGGCCGAAAGACACATTGAGGTGCTCGAGACATGATCATATATATTTTAAGTGCGTGGTAATAATTAAAAGACTACTACGTAATAATATATACAGTTTTAAGATATATAAGTCAATCTGGTACAATGTGTTTAAAAATACTATATATAAAAATGCATGTTACCTAAAATTCACATAAAAAAATAATAATTTTTTCATTATGGATCTCTCTGTTTTATTTAAAAAAAAAAATAATTGTGTAGAGTTTGCATGTCTTAGACTGTATCTGGCCTTACTAATATATGATGGTTGAAATATATAATTAATTAGTAGAATAAAAGGAAGGCCATAGGGCCGGACCGACAAAGGGACAAATGAGGAATCTGCATGGTGTAATGGAAGCTTGGTGACAATTCCACACCCAATTGATCAGCCTTTAATTCTGAGCCAGCAATATATATGATAATGATCACCAAAAAACCAAAGAAGAAAAAGGTCGATTTGCCTCATCAAATTAAAGCCACCTCCTACTTACTTACGTACGTCGCTATATATATATATATATATATGATGTGTAGCTTTCCAGATCATGTACTGTGGCACTGAATCATATATAGGTGCGATTGCATGCAGTATGAAAACATTGACCAAACAACTTTCATTATTCGTGTTGACGAGCAAGCTGCGTCATAGCTAGCTATAGCAAGCAAGCATGATAAACTTTATCTTTTCCATTGCTCCTTTGAAAGAATATTAGAATAAAACCACTGCACTTTAACTATATATCAAGTAATCTTAGTTTTTATCTATGCATGATTTTAAAAAAAATAATGTTTCAAACATTCCAAACAGTTTCATACTGATCATGCTTGTGCCACCTTGCATGTAGCATTCTCACAACTTTCTCAGCATTTTCACAAGGGAAAATGAATAAAACTTGTTTAATAAGGAAATTAAAAAAGAAATCATTATTGTTAAATATGAAGCTTCTTGCGATACCCATAGGATAAAGGTACGAGTAAGTAGTGTATGAGATCCCGCATTGTTTGGAAAGGAAAAGTTCTTGCTCTTTATAGGATTTCAATGAGGTTCCAATTGTATAATTGACTTTTGAAATATAGATCATGTGGTTTAGGCCTTACATTAGGGCGATAGAAATGGTATTAGAGTGATCTATCTCAATCAGAAATATGGGACTTGAGTCATGCCACCTACAACGGATGGATCTGACGAGGACATCGGGAATTTTAAAATGGGAGATTGTGATACTCCATATAATAAGAGGATAAGATAGGTGGTGTATAGAATCTCATATTACTTAAGAATGAGAAGTTCTTACTCTTTATAATTTTCTAATGAGGCTCCAATTGTATAGGTCATGTGGCTTGGACATTCCTTTGGAGATAAGAAGATATTAAGATTCAAATTTAAGACTTTTGTTCTGATATCACGTGATATCACAACTTATTTAAAAAATTTAAACAAAGAGATAGATTTAATTATTTATATTATATTCTTAACGTAATTAAATTAAGAAAACATATATATTTAGACCACGTGAAAGAAGTAGAAGGAGAAAACATTGACCCATGCGCCGAAAAGTAAAAGAAGAAGAGGAAGAAAACTTTGAACCTAAATAAACAAACCAAAAACCAAAAACAGAAACCTAGTAATTAATTCGTGAGAGACTCATTCCACGCGTCCACAGCATGGCCGTTTCCTCTTCCTCCTATGTAAATCGGTAAACGGCGTGCGTTTTGGTCAGAGTAGACGACTAGATTGGGAAAGCTTTCTTTTCAACGTGTCGGCTAATTTTGTTTTTTGTCTTTGGAACAGGCGGAAGTAGTCATACTTTTGCATCAGTTTTCTATACTTTGTATGTTTTTAGTGAATGAGATCTTGACCAAATTGGGTATGTGAAAATGAAATTTGTGGAGGAGATGACATAGTGGTCTCATCAAATGTTTTTTTCATTTATAATATTTTCGGTGGCTCGGAAATTAATATAGGTCAAGAATTTATAGATTAAAAATATATATATTATTCTTCATTTAAGTTTTTATTACATTTAACTATAAAATGTTACTATGCGGCCTCATATATACCACTTATTTTGCCTCATGATGTGGCACCGCCATGCCATATGATTTATTAAAAAATTAAAAATGAACAGAGTATATTTAGGATTTTAGTCTTTATCTTTTTGTATTTTTAGATACCATTTTGTTTTAAATATATATATATATATATATATTTTAATTTTTTTAATAAACCACGTAGTGCCACGTCAATGGAACAAAATGAGCAGCATAAATAAGGCGGCATAATCGTAGAAGTTCTCAAATACATTATTTTTTATTTATTAGTGGTTACTATTAGTGTTTTTCTATGTATCCTAAAGTAATAATTTGAAAAAGTCTTGAAATGTTGATCAGATTTTGTTTCATTCGAAACATCAATGTTAGCACATGGACTTGGCAGATCAGACACAGTACTTAATTTATATGCTGCTGATTAGGAATATAATCTGTTAATTAGAGTGAAGAAATAAGTGTTCAAGTAGCTGACTTTTGAGGCACATTCCAAACATCAAATTCATAGGATTCTGTTTGTCATGATCTTCAAGAAGGACTTTTTTTTTTTTTTTGACCCTTTTATGAGAATGTACTTTGTTTATGGAATCTTCCGTTTGGCCTTAACATGATATGTATTCGATCGACCAAATGAGAAAATAGGTATCAGCTTTAACCTTCTAATTTTGATGCCATTATTAATGCATGCAGAGCATATGAATTACTTATTATTGCAAACCTCTAAAAATAAAAAAAGAATGTTCATCGCTATAAAAAAAAAAAAAGGCATTCTATTCACTTTTTAAGCTTTCTATTTACACAAAATATCTTTTTATAACCAAATCATTTTGCTTGTAAGTCAGTGCATGTATATAACATTGATCTCCACAACGTTTATATGCCGTATGTAGTTTGATTTTCATGATAAGTTTAAAAATAAAACTTTTGAAAATAAGATTCTATTATGTTAGAAGTAAGGATATATGGTGTATCTTATCTGTAGTGACTTACAAATATATATATATATATATATATATATATATATATATATATAATAACAAGATAAGTGTCTGTTTGGAGTTGCGGTTGAAGTCTTAAAAAATGCTTAAATAGCGTTAAAAACTCTTTAATAGAAAAATTAAATTGTTTGGGTGTTACATATTAAATCACTTTTAATCTCAAATAAGCTAAAAATTGTATGTTTGATGAAAAAATATTTTTTCTCAAACGTATTTTTTCGGATAGTGTATAATATAATTCGAATTTTAAAAAGACTGTTAATGGACGAAAACAGCCATACAACTTTCAGATAATTACAACTTTCAAACTTTCAAAGATATGGTTATAATATTTGAATATTCAAATAATCGTCATTTCTACGTTAAAAAGTATTTTTTTTTGTTTCGAAACAAACTTAACGTATTTGAAAGTGCTTTAAACATATGGTTATCAAACAGTAAATAATTTTTTAATAGTAGAACTTATTACTTAAATTATAAGTTTTAAGCCCTAAAGCTATAAATTATATTTCTCACCACAATCCTAAATATGCACTAAGGCTTTTAATTGTAGAGCTTTATTAAAAAGTTTTACTATTAAAAAATTGTTTGCTGTTTGTTTGGTAAACATGTACTTAGCGCTTTTAAAGTTAGCCATGGTGGTTTTTTAAAAATATAGCATTATATATCTACGGGAACTCTTGAACAAAAACTTCAAAAGAGTGATTTTAAAAAATAGATTTTCGGTTTTTTTTAGGTGCTTAAAGCACTTTTTATAAATTTACCAAACATACTATTTTTTTTTTTTTTTGAAACAAGTATATATATATTCCAATATGGCTGGCCATATTAATGATATTCCTTCCTTACGTACAGCTTAGTATCCTTCTTTCTTGAAGGGTTTCTCTAACAACAATACAATCCAAATATGCCTCCGGCCATGAAATGTCATCTCTAAGAAGTAAGCTTTCTTTTTCGTGTGAGTTCATCAAGTCTACTTCAAGTTACCCAAACTCTCACTTTCAACAAGTATAATCTTTCCTTTCTTTCTGATCTGATGTCCTTGTTGCAAGCAAAAGGCCCCATGCAGTCCCAATCTGCGCCATTGCCATTACAACACGAACCATGGCGGCCACTCAATCTAATTAAGCAACCTTTAATGTCATGATCAGACCCCCCGAGGCTGAGACACGTACATGAATGTCATATAACTGAATATATAAGACTTCACTAAGTACCCATGTTACAACCTGTTTTGGGTCACCAACTTTTGTCCTAAATTCCTTCCTTTTATATCCTTATTGGTTGGTAATAGGTCATGAAGTACCTCTCCGCCATAAAAAGATATTTGTTAAACCACATTGTAAAGGGCGTTGAAATCTTATTTAAATGATGAAAAAATCTTCTTCACACTCTACTATTTATCACACACTTAACATACCTAGTGTAATGAGTTAAAAAAAAAAAAAAAATTTGAGTGCATGGTGTGTGGAGAGTGTGGGCAGATGTGTAGAAGTGCTCTTAAATGATACCTATTACCTAATACCGAGAAGGAGATTCCCCTATTTTTTAGTGCTGTTGTTGGTGTGTTCCTTAATATTGGATATATATATATATAGAGAGAGAGAGAGTATTATATAATATGTTGAAAAGAAAAGTAGGTAAGAAAGTATTAGTATATGGCAAGGCTCTATGATTGAATACTTAATGACTCTTTTGCTTATGCCGTGGCTTGATGAAAGCCAAAATATTGTTTATTTATGTATAAGAATATGCTTTATGGAATCAACCAGAGAGAACGTGACACACACATACACATTAACTGATTACGCAAGAAGATAGCTAGAGATACCAAAATAATTTTATTCTTGGTGTGTAATTTGCTGTGAATCAGCTTTATCACTAGGATTTTCTATGATTATATATTCGAATAAACAGCTTTTGGATTTAAATTCCACTGTTTTGGATGCCTTTGCGCTTGCCAATTAAGAGAGAAAAACGAGAAAAAAATATTAACAAGTATATACCTATTAATCTACCCATTATGATTTTATGTGAACATCATTTTCCTAATATTTAAGTGGTAAAGTCAAGATTGAACCCATAAAAGATTTTTAAAAAACAAACAGAGAACAATTTTTTTTTTTAAAAGGATAATATTATTAAAAAAAGGGGAGTCAAATGCTATACATAATTGTTAATTAGATGTTAAAAATGCACGAGTTACTACCAAAAAAAAGTTCTTATAACATTCATTTCATGACATTAAGTATATGCATGCATTAATCCTCACTTTCTCTACATCATGGACCTAATTTTCCACCAATTTTTGTTATATACCCCATCAATATTGTATCATAACCGGCTCAATCAGCCAATACTATATAGAGAAATGTTTTAATTACAAATAAATTTTATAAAATTAAATTTACAAACTAACGTGTCTTAATGTAGTACGTAAAATTATAAAATTAATTTCATTATAAAATAAGATGCAACGTAACATACAAAATTATGTCAGTTTTTTCAATTTATTATATATCATAACTGTTATTTAAAGGCCTCTGCACCACATACGAGGTACATGACATAATTTGATTTGTAAAATTTAAATTTAAATTTATTTTTTAAATTAAATTATAATATAAATAATATTTATGTACAAGCTTCAAAATAGAGTTATTAGTCACAAATAAATAGCCAAAAACGATTGGTGGACAGTCACGTACTTATTAACCTACCTACACCGTATAATAGAACCGGAAGTAGGAAAAGGTCCGGTCAACAAACCACGTGTCTTGGGCTGTCCGCACCTGACACATCGACCAATGTAATTATTTTTACTATCTCGGAATGGGGTTTTGTACATCCACGTCACTCTTTCGCTTGGCAGTTGAAGAATGGTATAATTCTCGTTGTTTTTATAGACAGAATCTCACAGCTACATTTGACTTCCACGTTCCAACCTTGTTGGGGTTATTAATGTCAACCCATTGTAGCTAGTAGCAGCAATTTTAGAATGTATACTCTCAATAGGTTATTTTATTCTTTAACTCTATGTGTAAACTTATATTGCTGTGCAAAATTCAAATGTGACTAGGCTTTGACTTTGAGGCATTGGTGAACGGGTATACAAACAAGGCAAACACTTTTCGTACGGATTATATATTTATAACAAAATTAATAGATTCTTGGTTTTCGTTGAAATTGTCATCGAAAATACATAATCACCAATAAATGTGAAATAATTATGGTCATAAGTTATAATTATATGAATTGTTTCTTGTCCTGATATCAATTCAGTCAATGTTAGGAAAGAGTAATTCTACATATAATCGTGAAGTGCATAAACGCCGCGTAATCGTTTTAATAAAAAAATATGGTCTATTATTAAAAAATTAATTTTTTTTCGTGTAGATCACATGTTTTATTCATTTTTTTCAAAATGATTACGCGGCAGTTGCACAGTTCACGATTGTAAATATATTTTCTTATTTTTTAAACACCTTTAAACATTTAGGTCCCATTCACTTTTACAAAACTTCTTATGTCATCTCATCTAATCATTACAATTTTTCTAAATTATCATACAAAATAAAATAAACAATTTAACTTTTTCGAATTTCAAAACAAAAATAATATTAAAAAATATATTCTAACAATATTTTTTTCAATTTTTAATTTTTAACTTTTATCTCGACTCATCTCATTTACTGTTATATGCGAAAACAAACGAGAGCTTTAAGTTATTTTGTACCAACTATATTACGAGTTGGTCGACTGATCATTGTAAGTGAAGATGATACATTTTACACTGAAAAGAGAAAAATGAGATATTGGTAAGATGATGGGAGAATACCTTTTATATTAAATGCATGCCTCAAATGGTGGGAAACTTCTTTTTATGGGAGTATGTACGAAATTTTGAATCAGAAACATGACTACAACATCATGTTGTTGTAAATAACCAAACACATTTCAAGTTGCTTTATTGAGAGAAATTGAGTTGGCAACTCGTGAAATTGATGTCACATCATAATGAAATTAATATAGCTCTACCTTGCCTTTATGTATGGTACCCACCGGCCTTTTTAGCGCAATGGATGAGGTTGTTTCCGCATCCCCATCTCTATATGCAAGTATCACATCTTTTATCTTAATGTGCCTTTAATTTGAATATTTAGGAGCTTGATCTAATGTCTCCTTAGAGGCATCTACGTACTTCCCATTCTAATTATTTGTTGGGACAAATATTATTGCAATATACGCTTTATATTTGTCTAAATAATGAAAAATATATATATTTCATAATAATTTATAATTGTTTTGATTTTAATTTTCTATTTTTAATTTACTGTTTCGGGTGTTTGTATTCTCCACTGCCTTCAAATATATTTATCTTTCCTTTAGAAATATTCTCATTATAGCTATATTATTTTTTTAAAAAATGCACTATACTGTGAAAAATGAATCGATCATGCATGCAGATCAAAAATTTTATGTGTAATCATTTTTACGTCTTCTATTATTGTGACTGATTGCATCATTTTATTTTAATATAAAATAATTATTTTAATAAATCACATTAATCAAATATGTAAAAAAATATACAAAAGTGAATGTAATTAACAAAACTATGCAGAATCCAGCGCAGGATTACTCTTTTTTCAGTATTTTTTTTTTTGTTTAATTTTTATAAAAGACAATGTAATTTAGGTTCCAACAAAAGAGAGCTGGTTTCCCAAAGGACCAAAGAGAAGGACATCTTGCAGACCGAAAGTCCCAAACATTGCATCAAAGAGGGAAGGTATTAAAGTTATTTTGTACTGTTCATAAGGCAATTTCGTCAATTCAACTACTTTCCTGACATCTGCTCTGCTCCCTCCCTAATCTCTCCATCGAAACTCGCCCTTCGCTGCAGGTATTCCCTTCCAAAGTACTTTCCAGGACAGGTGTTCCCAATCCAAGGCGAGTATCTCATCCTTAAAGTACCCGCAAAGTAAGGAAGCTGATTTCTGCTGTCGAGTAAATTTCGTGATGCGATGGGTTCATGTGGCAGTTACTTCCAAATTAAAATGAGATTTAAAACATAAAATAATAATAATTAAGGCTGAAAGAACACGAAGCTGGATAAAGTGTAGCCTAGCCTTGAAGCCGGATAAGGTTGACTTAGCATTAGAGCCGAGCCACCAAATCGACTGAAATAAGAATAGTATTATGCATACTTTTTCTTCGGAGTTGAAAGGCTTCGTTTTCGCTGACTGTGAAAAACTAATCATTAGACCAACCTCTGCCTAGCAAAAGCTAAAAGGAACAAACCACCAATAGGATTAGGAGAGAGAAAGATAAGGCACCGGAAAACCGGAAACCGGGTACTACCGGTCATATAGGAGCGTGAAACCCGCTTTAACCGCCAGCTCTGTCGGTTCTGGCACCACAGCCCCTGACGGCTCACTCACATTCGAAACCGCTGTTCATCCTCCTGCCACCTGTACTTTTTTTTTTTTTTTTTGCAGAATATTGCCACGCCGTGTTTGGTAGTCCGTTCGGTCACTGCGAATTGGTATTTCTCTTCTCCGGTAGGTTTGGGGGTTCGGGGCTGTGATGAAAATTTTGTATTTTGTTTAAAAATTTAAAATATTATATTTTAATATTATTATTATTTTAAGATTTTAAAAAATTAAAAAATTATCTCATTTAGTTTTTGTTTGGAAATATATTTCATTCTAAAAATTTTTATCTTATTTCATTTTATTACATCTTATTTTTAAACATAATTTAAATATAAATATTTTTAAATTAATTATTACAAATTTTCTAAATTTTTAAACAAAAAATAAAAAATAATTCAAGTTTTCAAATTCCAAACAAAAATAAGATTATAAAATTATATTATAATAATATTTTAATTTTATAATATTTTTTATTTAATTTTTTATTTCTTATTTTTTAAAACTTAAAAATTACTTAACACAAATTATCTCACTATTATTTATAAATTATTTTATTATTATTTATAAAATTTTCATCATATTTCACTTTCCAAACGAGCCAGGAAAGTCCAAAACACCTCTCGGCTTTCTTCCTGAAGGGATAAACCGACGAGGAGACGGTTGTCTTTTTGTTCACAAGACCAACTAACTGGAAGGTGGGCGAAAGTGACCCATGTATAGGCAGTTAGTTTCGACGTAAAAAAGTACGTGCGGATGGGATTTCAGATCCGCTACATTCGTTATTTTTTGACCGTTCAAAGTTACAGATGAGGAGAAGGACGGTCAGATCGCCTTATCCTGTACGTTTTTACGCTCTTGTTAAGCACACCTGATACGGTTCCGTTTTCCTTGCCACGTCAGAGAAATTCCTGATTGTAAGGGTAATATGGTAAAGTCTCTAAAGGAAAGTTTCCGAAACCAACGAAACGCGATTAAAGGGAAGAAAAAACGCGTTTTTCCGGCTAGAGTTTGGTTGAACCACCACCCTCCACTCTGTTTCGCACTATCTCCTCGCTTTAAATTTAATTTAATTGATTGATAATAAAAGAAAGCAAAATGAAATTGATAATAAAAATTTAATATAATATTCGGTTTAACCTTTTAAAGCGCTAAATTATTTTGAGAGTATAAAACTGTAAGCTATCCACCCCAAGGCCTTTTTCGGTTTCCTAAGCCTTCTCTCTTCTCTCTCTCTCTCTCTCATCTATGTTCTTCTCTCTTCATCCCTTACCGGTAAACATCGTCCCTCGCCGGTGAACGACTACTTTTGCCGGCGAAAAGCCTCCGCGTCTCGCCGGAAACCCGCGCATACCTCTCTCTCCGAGTTCCGTTGGTTTCCTTTTCATTTTTCGTGACTCTCGGTAGTAGAAGGCTTCGGATCTCCGACTCTGACTTGGCTCGGTCTCGCTCGTCGCATTTTGAGAGAATGTGGCGGGCCTGGTTCGCTTTAAAGGCTTAGCGTTGAGTCTTTTGTGGCTGGGATCGTGATCTAGGGTTTGGTTTTTGGGATTCGGACTTGTTTTTGTCGTTGTTTTTTATTCTTCTCACGGCGAAGCTAACTAAACGGAGGCTTATAGCGAAGGACCTCGGAATGAAATGGTATGTGGTTCATCCTTTTGGCTTTTGGTTTTCTCTCTCTCTCTTTTACATTTAATTTGCATTTTCAGAAATTTCTGTTAAAACTTGTGTAAATTTATTTTCCTATGTTTCATTGTTTAGATCTCGGACATTGTTTTCTTTTGTAGCGGGCTCCTAATTTTCCCCCTAATAATGATATTTTTTGTGATTTGTTCCAGATGTTTTCTATTGGGGTCTGGTTTGTAAACATTCAGAGTTTTACGTACTTGTTAAGGCTTTGAATCAAACTTATACGATGCAGCATTTCTGACGCGTTTATATACATATATATGCATACATACGTACATACATACAAATACATACATACATAAATATATATATATATATATATTTAAAAGAGGAGTTATTTTTTTTCTTCTTATCCCCGATTTAAGAGTTTTTTTTTTCAAAAAATTAATTACAAGAAAGTTGTTCCATTTGTAATTTTTCTTTCTCTGTTTTCAGTTTTTCTTTTTCTAATTATGTTTTATTAGGGAGGCATGTAATAACGAAGTTGGTCGTGAATCGTGATGAAGATTTCATCGATACTGTTCAATAAATCTGGTTTGACTATATATTTTTAACTATTTCGGGAAAATGGATAAGATTGACAGTTGCCTTGATAAATATTGAGCAATACATGGTTGATAAATTTGTATAAATGTTGGTTACTTCAACTTTATTGGGTAAGCTGAGTGCAATTGTCGAATGTCTGTACGCTGGGCTGACTTATAGGTATCACTTCTGTCATATGAAGAAACAATTAAAAGTTGTAATTTTCTGTGTCTTAAAATCACCTATACTTCTGCTACCATTTTGCTGGTTCTGAGTGCCTTAAGTACTATCTTTTGCCAGGTAGAAGGAAGGGTTTGTTTATCTAAAGAGGTTAAAAATGGGTTAGAACTTCTGAAGCATAAAAGGCTTCAGCGAATGAAATCAGAAACCATTAATGAGACAGCAAGTATCACTAACATGATGACCAGGAGTGGAGGAGATTCTTTGAGAGCTTCAGCATCATGTGGCGTGAGGCTTCATGGTAGTGCAGATATCTTTTCAAAGCGCAAGGTTGACAAGTTTGACACAAGTGATCTAGAATGGACCGACAAAATTTCAGAGTGCCCTGTGTACTGTCCAACTAAGGAGGAGTTTGAGGACCCTTTCGTATTTTTGCAGAAAATAGCCCCAGAAGCCTCAAAATATGGTAAAATCCTATGCATTTGTGTATAGGTTTTGAATCAAGTCACGCTTGTTGTGGTCTTTAGTTTAGTTTCTTGAAATTACTATTTGCCATGTTGTTTTAATTATAAAAAAATCTATTTGCCATGTTATTTTGTGGGTTTGATGCACCATATTTGTGTCTTGCCACATGCACAGATACACAAATGTTCCTTTCACAGTGGTGGTGTGTCTTTGTAAGATCTTTCGCATTTTTGTCCATAAATTTCAGTAGGCTCTTTTTTTTGTAGTGGTTGAGAGTTAAGGTTTTTTTTTTTTTTTTCATCATTTACTTATTTTTTTTATTATTGTAGCAACAATTTTTTGTGACAAGGATCATACTCTAATGTTTAGAATAAGTTTTGTTGTTTGTCATTCCAAATTGACTAGATCCTCAGCATGCAAGGGGTGGGAGAAAAATTGGGGGACTGAAGGCAAGTAGAGTTAGTTATTATTGGCTTTTTCAGTGACATATGAGGAGTTCTCAAGGGGTGGACCTCTGTGTTTTTAGGCTTGCCAGGCTAAATTCTGAATTATAAGTTTAAATTAATCAATGTACTTATAAAAGAAAGTTTAAATTAATCAATGTGAATGGCTACTGGGCATGCCAATTGAAGGGGTAAATACTCATGCTAACTCTATACTGGCATGCATATTTTGTCCTCATTCATTACCCTCATATATTCAAGTGCAGGTGGCAGGTCTCAGCTTGTAGGATATAGGCATACATTGAAAAATGGGTGGATTTTGTAGCTGTATGGATTTTTTCTTTTTTTTCATCACTTTTTTATTATATTATCAAATTCTAGGTTGAGGTCTATAGATGGGTTTTATTTCATCATGGTTTATCAAATTCCAGGTTGAGATTTTGGATGCCAGTAATTTTTTTTATCAGTAAATTATTATTTTATTGATGATATATTGTTCTGAAGAATTTTTTATTGAAGATTGGTTGAAGCAATGAAATCCAGTCAGTGTTCTGATATATTGAATTATAAAATGGATTTCATCAAACAAATGGGATAGCCTTATGTTGACACAATGGCTTCAAGCCCCGGGATGTAATGAACCAATACCACATAAGGAATTTTGCTCCTAGATCATCATATTAGTTTGTTTTAGTTTTTTTTTTTGCCTGCCTACTTTGGAGTTTTCTGATGGAAATTGTATTATTTTTACCATTTATTATGGTTGCAATGACTTCATTGCTTTATTTGATGCTTCTGGAAATTAAGCTTTGGAGCTTTCACTGTTTTATTTTCCTTATGAATTGAATTTGACCTCTTCCCCGTTTGTATTTTTACTGGTCACAGGAATATGCAAGATTATTTCCCCATTGAGTGCGTCTGTTCCAGCTGGGGCTGTATTGATGAAGGAGAAATCTGGATTCAAGTTCACAACTAGAGTGCAGCCTCTTCGTCTTGCAGAGTGGGACTCTGATGATAAGGTCACCTTTTTCATGAGTGGAAGGTAAATTCCTTTACCTTAGAGAGCTATGATACTTTGAGTTGATTTATTCTTTGGTTTTGAGCGTGTAAACTTTTCAGAAATTATACATTTCGTGATTTCGAGAAAATGGCGAACAAGGTTTTTGCTCGTAGATATTATAGTGCTGGATGTCTTCCTGCCACATACATGGAAAAAGAATTTTGGCAAGAAATTGCTTGTGGAAAAACTGAAACTGTTGAATATGCCTGCGATGTTGATGGTAGTGCCTTTTCATCTTCTCCCAGTGACCTGCTTGGAAATAGCAAATGGAATTTGAAGGTTTTGGCTTCTTTAACCCTTTATTCTTCTATAACTTTTAATGGAGGTTCTTTTGCTCAATTTTAGCACCAGATTAACAATTTTAGCTTAATTATCACTGGCAAAGTGTCCAGAAGATCTTATCTCTTCCTTTATGTAAATGAATTTGCAAACCCCATGTTAAGTTCTCCTTGATTTTCGAAACCCCAATATCATAACTTTATTTCTGTCCCAAAGCCCAACATAAGCAAACATAAGATGAATTTTCTGTTTCTTTCCTACATCAAAGCTTTACATTATTTAAACATCATTTTACCCTTTTCTATTCAGTTTTGATATTTGTTCTGGATTATCCTTCCACTAAGTCTTATGTATAACTTTTTTTTCCCTTCGGTTTCAGAAACTTTCACGCTTGCCCAAGTCCATTTTGCGACTTCTGGATAGAGCTATTCCGGTACCAAGAATAAAACTTTCTACTATTTTGAAATTTTTTATTTTAGTCCGAGAGTTTGTGTTCATTGACTTATTTACATCTATTTCAGGGAGTAACTGAACCTATGCTTTACATTGGAATGCTTTTCAGTATGTTTGCTTGGCATGTGGAAGATCATTATTTGTACAGGTACCTTTTTTTTACTTCTTAGAGTTTCAGTGATCCAGCATATCTGCTTTGTATATTGAGAAACATCATTATATTTATTTTTTTATTTATTTATCCTTTTATGATTATGGCAGTATGAATTATCATCACTGCGGGGCTGCAAAAACTTGGTATGGCATTCCGGGACGTGCAGCTCTGGAATTTGAAAAGGTGGTCAGGGAACATGTCTATACTCACGACATTTTATCAACTGGTGACGAAGATGGAGCTTTTGATGTTCTTCTGGGAAAAACTACTTTGTTTCCACCGAATATTCTTTTGGAACATGGTGTTCCTGTCTACAAGGCCGTGCAAAAGCCTGGGGAGTTCATAATTACCTTCCCAAGAGCATATCATGCTGGATTTAGTCATGGTAGGATTTATAATTTGGTTATTCCAGTGATGAAAAATAGGTGAAAATACTAGTAAATAGATGTTCCATTGATCTCCCTTTTGCTTAATTATGTCAGAATTTCTGAAATGTATTTATGTTCTTATGGGACTCTAGGTTTCAATTGTGGTGAGGCAGTGAACTTTGCAATTGGTGATTGGTTTCCTTTGGGGGCAGTAGCCAGCCTACGCTATGCACATCTTAACAGGGTGCCTCTGCTTCCTCACGAAGAACTTGTGTGTAAAGAGGCAATGCTTCTCTCTGAGAGTCTTGAACTTGAAGATTGGGATTATTCAGCGGCAGACTTGGTCTCACATCGTTGCATTAAGATTTCTTTTGTAAATCTGATGCGTTTCCAGCATTGTGCCCGTTGGGTATTAATGAAATCAAAGGCTTGCAATGGCGTTTCTGTAATTTCTCACGAAACTATTGTATGCAGCATATGCAAACGTGACTGTTACATAGCTTATATAAACTGCAGCTGTTACATGCACCCCGTGTGCCTTCGCCATGGTATGCTTTGCTTGATATGCTGTTTCATGTTAATTAAGTGATGTAATTTGTTTAGAGACTGTTCAGTTGTTACGGAATTTAAATGGTCCAGTCATTGTTTTTATTGTGTTCACAGCACAACTCCATCATCTTGAATGGAGTTGACAGTGGGGTATCATTCTCTTTGAAAAAAAAAAAAAACGGGTTGACCGAAATGGAAAGCATCACCACTATTTGTAGAGGGTTAGATGTTGGAATTCAAGTGCCCTTGTTTTGGATTCTATAGTTATTCATGTTGCTCTTGAATTTCCTATTCATGATGATGGATTCTATTTTTTTCCCCCTCAATATTTTGTGCAAAACACAATAAATGAATTCAGTTTCTATCAAGCCTCTATTTATTAAAAAATAATAGCAAAAAACCTATCATGCATAAAGATAGACCCTTATTCTTGCTTGTTTCTTCTTTATTACTTAATGCTGATCCTCATTGCCAACCCAGATATTGCGTCTCTTGACTTTTCTTGTGGGAGCAATCATACGCTATTTGTGAGGGAGGATATTACAGAAATGGAAGCTGCAGCCAAGAATTTTGAGCAGGAAGAGGGAATATTAGAGGAGATTAATCGACAAGCTAGAAGTGGTGGTAACTTGTATTTACACCCCTTTTCGTATATGTCTGGTAGAGCTGAAGATGGATATTCTCCTTATTGTGAGATAAAATTGGAGTTGAAACCTGAACATTGTGTTACAACTCGACATCAGTCACAAGAAGTAGAGTGTCTTGCTGATAGCCAGCCCATGTGGAGTTCTGGTGAAGAGAATATGAGATCTGAAGTGTCTGAAGCTTCCCTTTCTTGTGCTGCATCAACCGTGTCCTCTTCAGTAGAGCCTCTTGAGAGCTCAGTACAAAGCAATGTAAGATCTAACTCTCTGGTCACCATCTGTGGCTGCCCTTCGTGATATGTGCTGTTTGTGTGGTTATTCATGCTGTTTTTGTTTTGTTAAGCAGTTAAAGGGGAATGCTAACTTATATTCTGGGAATCCTAACTCCAAAAAGTATTTTGAAGAAGCGTCGCGCTGTGCGCATGAATCTTCTCTATCCTCCCACTCTTGTGACGAATCCTTCGGTACACCTTCCAACAATCTTCATCAATCAGGATTTAAGCCTATTGTAGATCAATACAGTGATGATTCTGACTCAGAAATCTTTAGAGTTAAGCGTCGTACTTCACTGAAGGTCGATAAAAGAGATGTGAATGATGCGTTGCATCTAAAGCGTTCTGATCGCCAGGTACATTTTGAATGTCTTAATTTCTGATGCATGCATCGGGCTGTGTTAATATGTTGTGTTATTAGGTACCCAACACCAGACTTCTACCAACTATATCTTTGCTGTGTATTTTAGCTGTGATTTATTTTACGATCCGTAGTTTTCCTCCAGCATCATCATGTAGCTTGGGACTGAGTTTGTAACTAAAATTCTTTGGGATTATGGTTGCAACTATATTTTTATCGAATCTACTCCCCAGGGTCTATTGAAGTTGAGACTTGTTCATTATTTCTTTTGTTTTGGGGTCCTTCCATTTTTGATGCATTGTTCTCTGCTGTAACTTTCTTCTCAATAAAACGTTATTTGTTGCTTATGTACCTTTACTTTCTGGTTAGGCAACTTGCTGTCTTTTCATTGTACTTTCTCAGCTTTGTTTGCCATTTAATGAAATATTGCTCAGCAGTAATTATTCTCATCAAATGGCCTCTTCATCAGCTAGTTATTTTTTTCCTTTAAAAACTACTTATAAAAAAGAGTTATTTTTCCCTTTAAAACCTAGGGGCTTACGTCCTGTCTACTTGGGCATTACCCCTAGATTTCTACTAATAAAAGTTTTACTTATAAGAAAAAAGGACCGCAGGGCAGGTTGCAAGTTTGTGAATCACTTTTGCCCCTTCATTGGAATGTTATTTATTACTCCTTTGGATACCATCACTTTTTTGGAAGTTTAAACTCTTGTATGATACTTTTAAGTTCTCTTTGTATTACCTTCAAATCATATGGTAGTTAGTGATTGCTCACAACTGCGGTATCTCAATACAAACAGGGGCTTAAACGGCTGAAGAAAGTCCAACCTGAAGGGAGATGTGGGCAAGTAATGCCGTCTGATTGCTGCAGAACTGATGAATCACATTGTAAATTTACCCCTCCTACTCATTATAAAGAAACTCCAGATTGTGCTTGGAGGGACAGGTTCGCCAGAGGAAGTAGCATTCCCATTTCCATCAAGTATAAAAAGTTGGCCAATGAGGAAGCAACAAGTAGACAGCGGGAACACCAAAGAATAGATAGGTTCCAGCTTGAGTTGGGAAAGACCTTGAGGGAACCACCCCCTATAGAGATTGGGCCAAAGCGCCTTAAAGTCAGAGGTCCGTCATATTTAGGGACAGAGCAGGTTGGAGTGAAGTTTAGATCACTAGAGTGACAAAGAATCGTGGTTGGCCCTGCCGCTGGAGCAGCAGATCTTGAACCTGACGACTATGCTAACTTTACTCAAATGGGGTTCTAACTACACACGGATAATCTAAAGGATTGATAACGGGAGCAGTGGCGAAAAGATTAACCAAGATTAGGATTAAGATTTATATTCTTTGTGCAGGGGGCCCTAATTGGGGCGATTTGCACGGGTGGTGATTCTTGGGGTTCTCGAGCCGGGGTGTTTTTCCAGTCTTTGGCAGGAGAACTTCTCTGCTTGCTAAAAACTTGGAGATCTGACAGTAAATGATGTAAATTTTCTTTGTATCACTCAAATTAATTTTTGTGAGGGAAGTTTGGGTATACCCACCCATTGCTTTCTCATGTACCTGCTGCTTCCGTTTCATCTAGGTTCTTTATTCATTTCGTAGCGCCATTGGTCATTGTACACACCTTGGACTACTTTAATAAAATGCAGAGAAATGCCTTTTTTTCTCAATATTTTATTTCCTTCCGTTTGTAGCCTCTAAATTCTGGATGTGTTTATTTCATTTATTTGCCTCTTTCTCTAAAGAGGGAGGTAAATAAATGCATCACAGACCGTATGGCTATTGACATTATTTCGTCATTTTTTATTACTAAGAATAAAGATAGGTTGACCAAGTTTTCTGGACGGACAAATGACAATCAGTCCTATTTGCCCTTATATAATTTATGCACAAATGTTTCAGGAACTGCATCATTAGATTTAGGACTGGATTGATGCCGACTTCCATGGTTTTTACAACCCCAAATTTGCAAGATAGCATCAAATAAATTCAAAATGGCACAGAAATACAAAATTTGTTCCCATTTATACAAAAAAAAAAAAAAAAAAAGAGGAGATTGAGTCAGTGAGAAGGAAGAGAATGGGAACACAAGAAACGCAGGAATCAATCAACGTCAGAGATAGATGGTGCGGTTTATGCAGACAAAATTGGCTTAAATTCGTGGGTTCATACGACTGCTGCCTTTTTTTCATAAAGAATTCTGATATATACAGTTATTTTTGTATATTTTTTGCGTACTCCACTGATATGATTGGTTAAAACAGTTATTTTATATTAAAAAAAAATGATGCAGCAAATCACATTAATTAGCAGAGTGCGCAAATAGTATGCAAAAGTGACAGTAGATAGAATTTTTATTTTCTCGTAATTGTAAATATTTGATAAGCAATAGTTAAGAAACTACAAAGACTTTCACTATTTCTGTACCATGTTCGTTCCCCCAATAATAAACTTGCACATTCAAATAATTTCTTTCACCTCATTAGAAACCACCCATAAAATCCTAAGTCATTTTTCTGGTGTAATATTCTTCAATTTCTGAGGTTGCGTGGTTCTGTACTTGTGTCGGTTGAAGTTTTAAGGCATCATGTTGGGTCAATTCTGCCAACTCTCACGCGCGCACAAAATTAAAAGGAAAAATCCCACCAGATAGGCGTATTAATATATATTATGCCCATATAATGGCAAAGCAGCGCAACAACCACCACCGAAATCAAGAATCCAACAATCTTAATCTTACCTGTGAGAGTTGCTTTTACTCGCAATTATTACTGCATCCTTCCTTTGCCATTTAACATTCATGTGTTTATAATGTCCGTCCACCTGCATAAAGCTGTGTACGTTAACCATTAGCATTTTTTGCAATTTTTGGGCTTCACTCTTGTCATCCATTGATGTCTAGTACATTCGTCTATTAATAGCTAGCCATAAATAGCCCGTAATTGATGTGTTCTAGCTTCGAGGGACTTATCTGATCCGCTCTTTCATTAGAAGACACATGATGACCGAACAAAGAAAAATAAATTGAATAAAAAAACTCTTTTGATCTAGTTGAATTATATATAAGTCGTTTCCATGGATTTTATTTGTATTAGTTCGTTTAACAAAAGGTACCTTAAAATTAGTATTTATTGAACTCCAAATAAGATTGTTTTCAAACATCTTAATGCCCAGCTAGCAATGAAAAAACAAAAAAAAAAAAACAGAGAGAAGATGATGAACTTCGCCTTGTATTTGCATCAGACCTGCAGGCCAGCCAGCCAGCCCAAGTTGCTGCACGTACGTCAGTACGTCAGTCATGAGTCAGTCTCTGTGTTTAGATGTTAAAATTGGCTCAAAGATGATACAATAAATTATAAATCGTGGGGCAAGAGCGTGTCATGATCAATTTGGAGGAGGAACCAGCTTCATCGATCATTCTTAATTTATACGTCCTTGACCAACTTGACGAGAGACTAGGCCAGGAGGCAATTTGGCTAGGGCATGACCAAACTTGAAATAGTTTGATTGATTTTGTAAAAAGGATAGTGGGACCAGCTGTTCCTACAATCATTTCCACCTTTATTTGAAGAGAATAAATGTATCATGGAATGGTGGAAAGTGAAGGAAGAAAAATATAGAATGAGAGAAAAGGAACAAAAGCAAAACTTATATATGTTAATGGGTTCTTGTCATAATCTAGCAGATATCTTTCACTCACTAGTTTCTCCAGATTTGTAGGTCACATCTCCCTTTGCTCGCTATTAGTCGTTGGAAAAGATTCAAAATGTTTCATCTTTTTGTTATTTTTGTATTACGACTAACAACAGGATCCTATATATATATATATATATATATATAGTCTTAATGCTTGGACTCAAATAGCTAGCATGCATATATATAAAAGTACTCATGTTACCTGGCTTTCATTGGAGAGAAGATTATCTACTTTACTTTTTCTGGTCAAGTTTCTTGCAGCTAGGGTATATTTTCTTTCATATAAGGAATTTAAGCAGCTAGCTAGAATTTCTCCTAATTTCAGCTACATAAATTATATATGGAATATTATTGATTTTTCTCCACTAATTTATATATACTTTAGATTTTATCCAATTATAACCAGCTGGTGCATGGTCCAAAAAGCAATAACCAATAGAAACTAATAAGAGATGATGATCGTAAAAAATTCTACGGCTATTATAATTAGGAGATCATCCCCACAAAAGTAAATCTACAAACTGACATGCATGGTTTTATATGAAACGTTAGATTTATGTACTTTACAATAAAAATAGATTTACAATCTAACGTACTACATTAAGGCACGTCAGTTAATTTGCAGATTTAATACTTTTGTGTAATCTCTTTATGCTATTCCTTGAAATATTTAAGTGTCATTTTAAGTAGCCCAACCATTTTGCGAATAAAAGTATATAGTACTAGTACTATTCTAAAATATTGTGTTTCTGCATGCCAAAAACTACTAAAACTGATAAAATACAAAAAATTGAAAATATTCCGGAATTAATAAGTTAAATATATATCGAGAATGCTAATTTAGTAAGTTGACAGCAAAATTTATAACCAGCGATCTAGAGTGATCAAAGGGGAAAAACAAAACGTAATAATCCAGCAAGATCAAGTACTTTTGGTCACACAAATGTTAAATCAATGAAGACCATTATATCCATTAATTATATCGTTCTTGGCCAGATTCCTTTCTCACAAACATAAGAATCGAAACTGTTAGAATGATCATGTCGGCTAAATTAAATATGATGTTACAAATAGTTTAGTACTATCTAATTTTTTGGATGTTTTATATATATATATATATATATCATATATATGAAGTAATTAAGTACTGCATGCAATATTAGATCATATATATCTATTTAATTCTCTCATTACAAGAAAACTACTTATTTGCGATCAGTTAATTCCAGCAAAATGATTATTTGTAACTAAAATTGGTTACGAAAAATCTTTTGGTCGCAATAAATTGATCACAAAAATCCATTTTCCTTGTAGTGTCTCGTCTCGGAAAATCTATTTATAAACCTATTTATCGACACACGTGCCCAAATTCAATTAATATTTTGTGTCGTGTTCTTATACGCTATATCGACCGTAGTTTATTACCTTAATTTGTATATATATGCATCTTTCAAGGGCAGCAAATATATACTATTACGAGTTTTTTACCACTCATTCATGATATGATCTTTCGACTCACACAAAAGACAATAAAGAACTTCAAGAGGAACATCCCACGGCAATTATTTTGACAATATAGGTCATCGATCCATGTTCAATTAATACATTTTATAATTTGATTGAATGTCTAAGCATGATTGAGTGGTCGAGAAAGATTGCTAAGAAAATAGAAAACATGTTGACCCATATGCAACTAAAGAAGACAAAAAATGTCCATAAAATAGTGGCAAATTTAATGTCGGCATAAGTGATTAATTTCCCCTATAATTGAATCATCAGTTATTTATTTTCAACTCACTAATATCACAACCCATTCACATTCTGTACATCCTAAGTCACATGATTTTAGCTATATCTCATTGATAATTAGTCAACATATTCATCCAATTACTTGATCGAAAGCTGTTTAGAGGCCAGCTAACCTCACAGCCATGCAGCATGCTAGCTCCGAATCACAATTGACCAGATCATGATCAAAGATGTCGGTATATATATATCAATCATGCATGCATCAATATCCTTTTCTACTATAGCTAATTTGAGAAGTATTAGATCTACAATAGGATTATACAAAAGTAAACTTATAAATTAATGTGGCTTAATATATATATATATATATGTACGTACTACAATAAAAATAAATATTTGTGACGGATTATTTGTGATGAGAATGATTATTTACAAAAAAATTAGATTCATTTTAATACAAAATAGTCATTTTCATAAAAAGTAAATGATCACAAATAAACAATTTTCTTGTAACATTTTGACGTGATTAGCACATAGAATCACGCAAGATATTAGATCGACATACATATTCCACAAAAGCAGTGGTTTTACTGCAAGAAAAAGAAATGAGACGGCCTGCTGCATGCTGCAGGACCTAGTACTACTACTACTACCACCCCAACGTTTCACATCAATCAAACATATTGATGATCATGAATTGATGATGATTAGGTTCACATAATCGTACCAATGTCAAAAAAATCATAATACGATTAAGGAACCAGCTTATAACAATGACAAAAACAGCACATCATGTCGATCATGACTAGGCCAGCTTCCTGAAAATAATTACTCGCTATTCATAATTAGTTTCTTGCATCCATTTTACATCATATTCATACCGATATATATTTTGAGTAAGTATTAATTTGTCATGTCTTTACCGAACTAAGGACATTCTTGCAAGGAGCTAGCTGATGGAAAACGTGCATATATGCATAAGAATTGAGATCGATCATATAATTTGATTGACCACATATGTATATATATATAGTTAAGTTTAAGTAATTCTACATACAACTGTGAGGTGCGTAAACGCCATGTAATCGCTTTGAAAAATAGTGAGGTCTACTATTAAAAAATTAACTTTTTTTCATGTGAGTTCTATATTTTATTTACTTTTTTTCAAAGCGATTACAAGGCAGTTACACATTAATTCACAATTGTAAATATATTTTCTCATATATATAATTCACATGTCTCTTTAATTTTTTCTTTGAAGCAACGTTCTGATCATGATCATCTCCATATATAGAATTAGTTCTATCTTGTAGTACTAATATTACGCTATTTATAATCATAGAACACTAGCTTGGCATTTTTTGATGATATTCTTGCCTTTCGATTGTTAATTTGATCCTGCCTCTAGTTTTACATGATGGACTATCTTATTATTCCAATATATGCTTGATGCTTTAATTTTCTTCCCAATTATCTAGACATGAGATAGACCGTTGTGGAATGTTACTCTAACTAATTATGATGAGCTATATATATATATATATATATCCAATTGATCGATCACATGGCATTAATTTGGGACCATTTCAAGAAATTATTTACCCACCTAATAAATTCACTGATCTAGCTATGAATTAAGACACTTACATTTGTTGCTGAATATATTGGCCAATAATGCATGTTCTAGTACTACCTTCAATAAGATATCTAGCTCAGGAGCTGCATGGTTGTACCAAGGAAAGAGAAAAGAGGATATTCATCATACTAATGACCTCCTAGTATAGTTAGCTTTAGATATACAGTTTCGATCTGTATTATCCCTTAGATAGAGAATTGTTACAGATACAAAAAAATTATAAAAAAATAAACCTACAAATTGATATTGTTTCATGAGATCCGTTAGATCTACTTTACAAAAAAATAACTTTATAATATCACATATCATATCAAGCCACATGATAAATTTGTGATTTACTTGTGTAATCTTTTTGTGACTAAAGTATTTTTCTATAATTTTAGAGTATGTAAATTTCATGCATTTCCATTAAAATAATTTCTTTTGTAGATATTAAATTATTTGTCATTTTTTTAAATGGAATGGCTGAACTAACACTGCATAACTGTATGAATCATTTTTCGAAAAATTAACCATACGAGTAAGCCATGTACGATACTGTGAGTCTGTGAAGTACTATATATATATATATATATAGTGGTAATTTTATTTTCTTTTTTCTTTTTCCTTGTTAATTATTAAAACAGTATTTGCAGTAACCCGTGCATTAATTGGAGTGTCCTTTTGATGTGTGGACTCTGAAGAACCATAAATACATGAAGAGACCAATCTACCCTTTTCAAGTGAATTAAATCACTGCTTCAGCATATATAGGAATTATGACTTTTCCACTGCATGCCCTGATCTCTTAGGACTTACGACAACCAAAATATACCTTAATTTTCTCGCGGAAAAAAGTAAATAAGAAAGTGCAAGAAAATAAATGATCGAATGCTGCGTTTTGGAAATTAGGGTTTTTATCATGATCGCATTAATGAACAGCTGTAACCAAACAACGCCCTAGCTAGCTAGCTATGGTGTGGGAATTATTAGGGTGCAATAATAATTATTCGTGTAAATACTCATCTAGAAATATGTGGAAAGGAGCACAAAATTAATTAATTAATTACCTTATAAGTTAATTTTCAACTAAAAGAATTAAGTTAGCTCATGATGTGTTGCGTGCATGGGAAGGTTACAAAAAGTGTAGTAAGATTCTTTATAATTATTTAATTTAAATATTCTTTATAGGAATTTATTTTAAATATTTCTATAATTGAAAGATCAGGGAGACTATTTTTCAATATTTTTAGATTAATATTGTTGGTAGTTGTCATATATATTAGTACTTTCTGAATAATAATGTTACAAACCACACCACTATCTTATTTTCATCCTATTTTATAAATGTGATACGTTCTATCACCTTTTAATTATTTTTTTTTGAAATATAAAAGTTGATAAGTAATGCCGACCACTTCATTATAGGAACAAGAATGTCCCGTTTGTATAGTGAAAATATTTCATCTTATTTCATCTCAACATTATAATTTTTTAAATTCTCATATAAAATATAATAAATAATTCAATTTTTTTAATTTTGAAAATAATAATAATATTATAATAATATTTTATTCAACTTTTAACTTTCATCTCAACTCATCTTATCTCAACTTATTATCCAAACCATACCAAAACTCCATATATATTCAGTATTATGAATTATTATGGTTTATCCAATTTTTCTTAATTAAATAAGTTATTTAGACTGAAAATTATAATGTATCATAATCTTAAAAAGAAGCATATTTAAAAGGAGACAAGTGCACACGTTAATAAAATTGAGGGCTATTAAAAAAAAAACAAAGGGAAAAAGAGTAGTAAAACTCATAAAAGGAATAAAGTCCCAATTACTTATTTACTTTTGTGTTTCTCAACTTTTCCACCCTTTTTCACCCTAGTACCTCACCCCCACGCCCACAAAAAGAAAAACACACACACACACTCACTATCTCTCTCCCTCCCTCTGGTCCCTCAAGTGTCCTTTTCCTCACATATACTTCACACAAAGGAAACAGCCATTCACTTCATACCTTCTCATCTCTCTCTCTCTCTCTCTGTTCCTGCAACTACTCCCTCAAATCGATCAAACCCCATCTGGAAAGAAAACCCAGAGACCTCACCTGAAAATCTAAAACTCATCTCCCATATCACCAAAAGTAACCCATAAAGCTCATGATCTTTTCTGATCCCTGATATCCATTCTGCTATATCATCAACAACACAAAGAAAAGAAGCTAACAAGAATCATTAGAAGACGAGTACAAGAAAGAAAAGGAGGAGGAGTACTTCAGGCCGGGGCTTGTTTGGTCTTTGTAGAAGATGGAGCTATTCCCAGCACAACCAGATTTGTCCCTTCAAATCAGCCCTCCAAATACCAAACCCATAAGAAGTACTTGGAGAAGTACTACTACAGACGAAGAGGTGGATTTGGGTTTCTGGAAGAGAGCTTTGGACTCCAGAACCTCCATGTCCTCAATGGCCAAACCCGACACCTGTTTCGACCTCTCGTTGTCGAGTCCAAGGGCTTCCGAATCCCTCACCAACCATAATCATAATCACCAACTTGGAAATGGAAATCCTTTCCAGACCCTCCAGAGAATTAACCACTACCCTCAAGTACTCCAACACCAGCCAATGTTTCAGCAACCACCGCAAGGACTAAGCCAAGAGCTTGGTTTTCTGAGACCCATAAGAGGACTTCCGGTATACCAAAACCTTCCTAATTTCCCATATGCTCAACAGCCCCTAGATGCTTCTCAACCTTCTTCCATAGCTAATACTTGCACAAGCTCAAGTCCTTTTCAATCTCAAGGGTTAATGCGATCAAGATTTCTGTCACGGTTTCCAGCAAAACGAAGCATGAGAGCACCTCGGATGCGATGGACTACTACGCTTCATTCTCGCTTTGTTCATGCTGTTGAGCTATTGGGTGGCCATGAAAGTATGCTTCATTTTGCTCTTTCTATCTTTTCTTTCATTGTCTCCTTCTTCTTGCTTTTGCTTTCTTTTTGGCACTTCTTTTTCGTCTTACACCATTACTTCTTTCTAATTTACATTATTCATCAACCAGAAAATTAAAATGAGAAAGAAACTTGACTGATTAACTTTTATATATTTTGTTGACTCGTTAACTTTTATTTTGTTATTTTCTTAATTTATATTTTCTCGTTGGGGTTTAGGGGCGACACCGAAGTCAGTTCTTGAGCTTATGGATGTGAAAGATCTCACTTTGGCACATGTTAAATCACATTTGCAGGTGAGAAAGACCTCTCATTCCCTAACAATATCAATGGATTCCCCCTCTTTGTGCTAGTCTCCTGCGTGCAAATTAGGGAAATTTTGAATTATATGCTGAAACTTTTTGTTTTATATCTTCCCCTCTTAAAATTTTTTTAGGATTATACATTTTCTTTCTTTCTTTTACTTTTTTCTCGAGCTCTTTAAGGTTTTTAGTATTTGAATATTTGAGAGATGAACTTTGCATTTGTACAGCGTACATTACAGGAAGTTGTTAATTGCATATATATATATTTCAAATTCCAATGATTTCCATGCAGAGGGTCTCTCATATCCTTAGCACTTCCTTTTCTACTAGATCTGATGCTTCTGCAAGCTAATTAACTGCAGCTTTATGCTTGGAAGAATGAACCAGCAAAACTAAAAGAGAAAAAAAAAATACTAGCAGAGGAGAGGAGAGAGAGGGCCGAGAGTCCCAGGGTAAAAAGGTTAAAAAAAATAGAAGAAGAAGAAAAGGGGAGAGAGAGAGAGAGAGAGAATATTATAGATTTCAGTAACCAAGTGAGACAAAGCCAAAGGAATTCAAATGAGTCATACCCAAACCGAGACAAGCTCACACTCAAATCCATTATTTTATTAAAGAAATAACATTTTACCTTACAAGGAGAGAGAAAGAAAGAGAGAAGAAACAAGTACAGAACACCATCATTTCTCAATGATGTCTTCCTCAGATTTGTTTTCTAACCACTCTTTTTTTAACCATGGTAAACACGTACAGCCATACATGCAGATCAATATTCATATTTTACATAGCCATAATTGCTTGTGTCTCCTCAGTACTGCACCATATTTCCAGCTCTAATTTCTGCTTTCATGTTTTAATAAAAATAGATGTTTCCCTCCGGTAATGTACATTATTTTTGAACCCGGCTTTCTATATTTTCATGTAGTTATAATGTACTATATTATAACCATATATATATAATATTAACCAAGTGCAATGTACCATGTTATTTATGAACCTGACTCTGTATATATATATTTCCTTTTCTACTTTCTGATTCCATGTTTTAGTGCAAGTATTATGTTTTCCCTAGAGTTATTTTTATGGAACAACTATGTTCTTTCTTATAAGTATATTCTCTTTATCTCGAATCTACGTTTTCTTAGTCTCCGGAGCACAATTGTTGATTAATTCGTATGATTTTTACAACAGATGTATCGAACCGTGAAGACCACCGATAGAGCAGCAGCTTCTTCAGGTGAATGCCTATCTTCTTCTTATATTTATTATATTTTAATATTCCAGTTTATTATGATCTGGATCCTTTTTTATTATATTTTTCTCAAATTCTGGTTGTTTTTGCTGTTTACTGAAAGGGCAATCGGATGTATTTGAAAATGGGTCATCTGGAGATACTTCTGAAGACTTGATGTTTGACATTCACAACCCCAAAAGGCTTCAAGTATCCGTTCAGCAGGGAAGACCATTGACTACTCAAGATCACAAAGATTATCGTGGTCTCTGGAGCAATTCTTCAAGGTACCTGCTTATAATTGCATATTATTCTGCAAGTACTCTACCAGCTTTCATTTTATCGAAGTTCTTAATCCTTGTATCATATGCTCCATTGATTGGATATTGTGGAATAATCTCGGTCCGTCATTGGTACATGGTTGCTGCAAGATCGATATCAGAACGAAAGAAAATTTGGTAGCTCATATATATATGCTTGTAGATCAAATATGAACGTACGTTAACGATGGCCGGAGACTGAAAGTACTCCATGATAGGCTCATCATAATCCCTCCTATCTAGTTGTAAAAAATTAGGAAGAAAAAAGAAACCCAATGTTATAGCTAGCTACCATATTTTGAGACCATGAACTTCGATCCATTTGACAAAATTCACACAAGAATGAAGATATCTCTTTCCCTTGGATTTTGTGGGGCTCAGATTTAGGGCTATTAATTAAATGGGGGCCTACAATTGGAAAACTTGTTTTCAAAGCTAAGCCCTTTGATGGACCCATTAATGGAAAACTTGGTGCCAAACTTTAATATATATGCTCTTAATTACTTCCTTGTATAGTGATCTGTTAAAGGGTATTTGGGCAAGCAAATGGGTTGGATGCACCTTTATTTCAATCAGCACAACATCATGTTGAGTGCATGAGAGGCTGTAAACGAGACAGTAAAAGATCTAGCTTTCTTTTCTCAGTTTGCTTTTTTATTCTGCATGGCTTCCACTGATAGGAAATATTCTCTCAATATGTTGGTTTGTAGCAGTAGGGAAGCTCGGTTGCATGGCAAACCAAAGTATTCTGGTGGAAACATAGCATCTCTTCATGATCAGGTACCATTTTCAAAAATTTATTCCTAAAATCTCCTTTACTTTGAAAATTTTACAACCTATGCACATGCCCGGGTATGGGAATGATAGAATAAAAGAAAGGTAAAAGGAAAGAATGTTTTCATCTTTCTTCATCCGACTCATGCATATTAGAAAGAGCGAAGAAAGCTGGGGGAAAAGGAAAAGGCGTTTCCAAAGCTACTTTAATTATATATCACCAGTCCTTTCATAAATTCAAGGGGCATTAATGTTGTCATTAATCTACGAATAAAAGGGCCTTTTTTTTTATTATTTTAAAATCCCCCCACTCCGATCCCTCGCGTTCCTTAAAAAGAAAAAATTGCCATAGAAGAAAAGAGATATAAATCCCCACCAGCTTTTATGATCATCTTCAGCCTATATATATATATGGCCCTCAAAAGCAAAACCATTTCTGATTTCACTCGGCCTAGCTCAAGTGGAGTGTTGAACCTCATATAATATATTGCATGGCGTTGATCCTTATAATATAATAGCATGCAGCAGCGTATATGCATGGAGAGATTAGGGAATAATAATTTGGAAGATGCCTATATATTACATGCACATGCATACTGCGACAAACTTTCTAATTAATTTACTCTAACCTTGCTTGTTTGATCTTGATATGTATTCTTTTAATTATTCTCGACGGCCGAAGTCACATGTCCTTTGATTATTCCGGCCTGGCCTCTTCATTTCACACATGACTTCTTAATTACTAGATAGATGCTGCTTCTCTTTGTATTTCATCGTATTCCTTTTTCTTTTTTTCATTCCTTTATTCTTTTTGTCTTTTTTAATGGCGGGGGGCTTCAGAAGGACATGGATCCAAAATGCTTAAGCTATGAAAGGATGTCATCAGATGTGAACTCATCAGCAAACCATACAGGGACAAGCCCCAAGAAGCCTAATTTGGAGTTCACTTTGGGAAGGCCACTGAGAAATCTCTTCTGATCAGTATTCTTCATTTTGCAATCACAAAAACAGTGAAGGGTCGATCGGGTACGGGCCGAGAAACTGAGAGGAAAAGAAATGAAAAAGAAAACAAAAGAAAAAAGAAAGTAAAAGGAGAGCTAAAGAAGACAAGGAGACAAGAAAGAAAGCACCAAAAGGAGAAAAAAAGGAAAAAAAAAAAAGCATTGCCTTCCTAGCTATGAGACTCTGATCAGATCTAAAAATCAACATATATATTATATATATTGCAACTTAAAATATGAGATCTAATTGATTTTGTATGTTTTTGCACTCAGGTAGAGAGAAAGATCATCATATCAGTGGGACACCTTTAACTTCTATCTTAAAGTGTGAAAGTGATCCTTGGTAATTGTAATGTAGCACTTTATATTTTGTAAAATACTGGAAGTATTCTTACCCAAAGGGGTTGGTGCTGATATATCTGATCTATTTATTCCTAGCTAGGCATTTTGGCATACTTTCATACTTTACACTTCATCCAAATGGAAAGATCAAAAGTTCGAGAATATCAAAGAAAAGAATATTGGAAATAAAGAAACAAAGAATGGGGGAAAAACAAAGAATTTCGATGCATATTTATGGTACTCCCAAATAGTGATTTGAAATTTTCAGTTCCATATATATGTTCATTAAGGGTTTCTAATTTTAATCAAATTCTTTTTGTTATAAAAAATCAACGTATCTTGCGTGGTCTCCAAATCATTCAACTAGGCCGGCCCTGTTTGGATTCAGAGATGGTTTCATGATCTCATCTCATCTCATCATTACAACTTTTTTAAATTTCCATACAAAATATAAGAAACAATTCAACTTTTTCCAATTCTAAAACAATAATAAAATTAAAAAATAATATTATAATAATATTTTATTCAACGACTCATCTAAAACCATCTCATCTCATCACAACTCATCTCACTATTCAAACCAGCCCGTATGCTATTCGAGCTTGAACAAAGCTGGTTCAAATATAGATGGTATTCTTATCAGACATGCATGCCAAATTAAAGCCTTGTCATTTGACTTCAGATTTTGTATGGATAGAGACCATATTGCACAGCTAGCATCGTTAGCTTTCCTAAAAAAATGTCAAAAAATGTTGTTTAAGAGCCATTTGACCACCAAAGGGCGAAGCTTCTCTTAAAAAAATTAAAAAAAAAAGAACAAGAACAAGAACAAGATCGAAGAGAAGAAGTAGCAGACATTAATATTAATTAATTTAAGCGAGAAATGTCTTTTGTTTTGTTATCTATAAACATATAATTAAGATTTCCATTTTGTACGTAGTGTCCTGCATTATTGGAACCATAACCTGTGAATTAATTAAAGATCGTAAACTGATCAATTAATACATGCGCTTGATCAACAGATCAAAGGGTGCGTTATTTCAGCCCCTTAATTTGAATATATAGCGTTAGCTGGACGATTGAACATCAGCCCCTTTATTAATTTAGTCAGTCTTATCAAAATATTTATTTATAAGCTGACGATGTCATATTTCTAATTTCGACGAGATTAATTATATATATATTAATTGAAGGTTAATTATATATATATATATATATAATCTTCTTAAGAAATCAGTGGTGTTTTTATTTAATTTTCATTTCTTTGCATGTCTTAAATGTCAAGATCACAAATTAAACACATCATGTAATAAATATCATCGAACTTGTTAGGAGCTAGCTGGAATATATATTCTTGCTTCGTATCAAACTTTTTAATTATATACTTAATTTACACCCATTTGCAAAAAAAAAAAAAAGAAGCAAGTAATAATATTAATTCATGTAAATATCGATGAAATTTTATAGGAACTCATGAGGAAAATAAAAGCCTAGCTTTTATATAAAGCAATGAAAAAAATGGTGAAGAAAGCAAAATTAAATCATGATGGCTGGCCATGCAGCAGCTCATGACAGTTTGTAATTATATATATTAATATGGTTGATGCCACCATGAAAATTAACGAAGCTAATTTCGCACCGAAAAACTAGGGCTTAATTAATCCTTAGAGTTACGGTACTTTAGTAACAATTTATAATTAATGGCAAGCAAGCTCTCTAAATTAGATTGCGTACCAAAGAAACAGAACCGCATCCATCGTACGTAGATTATTAATTAATTACGTACATATATATATATATATATATAGGTATTTAATGCGGAACGTTTATTAATGCTCTCCTAGAAGTTTGCTGAACTATATTAATTAAGTACGTATGTTTGGCTGACAATATTACTTAAAGCAGAAAATGCTCTTTATGTATATAATACCCTCGAAATATGTTGTTAATTACTATTTTTTATTATTTTTTTTAGCGGGGATAGATAAGGGATCAGTGATGCATGTTGGCAATTTAATTATGATCTGTCATGAATTTTATATGAAAGGTCAGGATCATTTGTTAACTTTAGATTGAGGTCGTACTTCTCTACTACTATGGTAGATATATATATATATAGGAGAAAAAGGGGTCGAGAATATTAATGTTATTATATATTGTACGATAAGGTTCCTATCGTGTCTCTATATGTACATATATATGATCTCTAGTCAAATCGATCGATGTACGTAAGATTAACATATATATAATCTTAGACTAATTCCATCCTATCTCCAATATATAAATGACCTCATCAGGCCGGAATTCATGTCGACGATCGGGATTACTCCAGATAGACAGCTTCACGTACGTATACATACATTATAACTTTAGACAAATTAAGTGACGTCGACCGTCCCAGCTTAAAGCCATGGCCGTGAAGAACACTGGCGTTTTGTGTCCACACGTTCTTCGCCACAAAACATAAGCCAGATTAATGATCAGTTTGATCTTGTACGTACAGCGACCACATTCAGTACTTCTTCAAACACACACACACACACACACACACACATATATATATATATATATATATATATATATAAATATTGCAGGAAAGAAACCCCAAGAGCATGTATATATGAGAACAGGTGCATGTAATTATCAAGTACTTCAGCATGATGTGGGTTTTAATGGCTTTATTTTCAATTGTGTAAATTTTCTAGTCAAGACATTTTTATAAGAGATTATTTTTTCTCGTCAAGACAATATATAAAAGAGACGAAAGGAAAGGGATATGACGTTAATATATAAATGCAGTCAAATATGGAGGCTGAGTTTTTCCATCCAATACTAGGTTTATGTATTGAAGAAGAACTTATATATATATATATATATATATACATACTAGTCTTATAAACTGGACAAAAATTTTGTGGATCTAGGGTGGTTATAGATATATAGAGAGGTGGGGAGAAAAAGAAAAAAGGAAGTTAGATTGTTGGTGGTGATAATAATGCATGATTCTGGGATAACCTCATCCTGCATATTAATTCACTCATGATCTCAATCATGATCTTTATACTATTCCTATATATAGCACATGATCATGATCAGGCCAGGTAAGACTGTAAGTATACTTTGAGTAATGAAACGTCTCATGATCATCAGGATCCTTTGATTGTTCAATAGTGTATTCCTAATAGCTAGGGTTAGATGTGGCTAGCTATTGATCAATCCCTACGTACGATTTCTCCATAAAAGAAACTTTTTGGCCCTTAAGGCCAAAGACTAGCTAGTCCTCGGATACTAGGCCGGAGGATATATATATATATATATATATATATATATATATATATATATATATAGGAATGATCGATGAAGAATATTATATATCAAGGGTAAGAATAATAAGATGAGTCCTCAATTACCCTCCCAATTAAGTGGAGGATCGAATAGGTGATGCATTCAATATTACTTGGTGCACTTAATTTTCTTTAATTAGAAATCCTCATGATTTTATTTGGCAGTTCGAATATTCGAGGTTATGATCGAATGTCGACCCTTAAAGCAAAAGGAAGTTAAGCAATTCCAAACCTTTTTTAGGGCAACCGAAGACGTTTCAAGAATCATTAAATCCAAAGAAGGAACAAACCCTAGAAAGAAAGAAATTAGCTGCTTGCAAATTGCAACAATCAAGGATTGATGTGGTAAAGAGTATGGGAGTAGTGGGAGTCTGGAGATATATCATTGCCTGGTCATGGGTGTGACCACTTGACATATTTCATGGAAAGCTTTTTAAAGAAGTTGTCGGTTCACCTTTTTCAAAGACATATGGGACAATTAATAATGCTGAAATCCATGCTAGCTAGCTAGCTCTCCCACTCGCATCTAGGTCGTGCGTGTAGTATTATTTCATGTACCTATAAATGCGCGTGAACTGTGAACATATATATAAAGGACACAAATCATCACGATAAGAGATAATGTAAGAAATTATAATTGGTAGGGATCATTTGGCTCTTTAAAATTAATTACAGGCCGATGATCTTGCTTCCTCATGCTTGGTAGCTTTTTAAGCAATTATTGCTGCATGATTACTGTCTCTAGCTAGCTAGCTAGCTCGCTCCCCGATCTTAATTTTCTTTCTTGGAATCATAAAACAAAAAGATAAATGAATAGTGAAATTTCAAAGAGTGAGTACTTATATTATATATATATATATATATATATATATATATATATATATATATATATATATATATATGAGCATGTATGACCCACCTCCACTTTGATTAATTCTTTTTTTTAAAGAGCCATACGCTCTGCTTGACACATGACTTATATATGGTTCAGTACGTACTGATGCTATATATATATGTGTGTGTGTGTGTGTGTGGCTTTACGATTTATAAAGCCCACTTGATATTGTGTTTTTTTTTTGTGTAAGTAGGATGATTATAATATCCTGACCATAAAAGAAGTTGCAGAACCCTTAAAAAGAAGAATTTCAAACGGAAAACTTCGTAAAATTGTAGGGTTTAAAAGGGGTTACGTACGTTTAGTACTCTTGACGTTACTGATCATCAATTTAGATAGTTTTTTTTTTTTTAAATGTGAACGAAAGGAAGAACAAGCATAGTACTTATAAATTAATGTGTCTTTATGAATTGAACTAACGCGCATGCATGCAGTACCAAGAATGGAATACCGCTATATATTGTGGTCCAGGGATTTTTGTGGGTGGTACGTACCATATATATGCTACAAGATTTATAATTTGGTAAAGTGTATATCAGTTTGAACAGAAACACTCAAGATTAAGGTGCAAAATCGTCTTCAATATGAACTGCGCATGCAGCAATCATCCTGAAATGAACCGTAGTACGTTTCATTGAGTACGTACTTATCATGAGTAGTATTGATGCATGGTTACCTTCTCCTCTATTTAGTATCAATCTTCAAAAGGGTTAATATATAGAGTTTTGTTATATACAAGTAAGTTTGCGTATTAATCTGCGTACTAATATTCTTGTCTTATATTTTAAATTTAAATTAACAATGTTTTCAATAAAGTCTACTTTCTAACCAATCATATTGAATGGATGCACGTATTAGTACGCAGAATCACTTACAACTAGATTTTTCCTAATATATATACATCAAAACTTGCAGAAACAAAAGTAAGTTTGCAGAAATCAACTTTCTAATTATATTATTATGTAAATTGAAGAAAAATCATCTACTCTGATACTAGCCAAATAGTGTTGATACTTGATAAAGGTCTATGCTTTTCTTCCACCAACTTTGTTAGTTTAATGTTCTTTTCCTAAGTGGATATACCCAAGAAGCTAAAGTACTTTAGAATCTTTGAATGGCTATTCACTAGTACTACTCCTGCTAGCTCGATCACAAAAAGACTAATTTTCAGGATGCGTGTCGCGCATTCTAAATTAAGGTTCCTGGTAAATTAATTCTCTCCGGCCTGTTTTCTTTTTAACTAGGCTTTGGTTAAATGTCAGCATCAAAGATATATAATAAGACTTCACAAAGTTGGACCATTCATGACATGGGAATTCGCCATCGAGATCAGGAGTACTACTGCTCATGATCATGGATCATGGAGCCTTAAACTCAATATATTGGTGTGTCGATCAATGATAATCTTAATACTATTTGTCAGCTAGGCACGTGAAATTTAGCATATCCGAGGCGTGTACGTACTTGCCTGTGTCAAATAATAACGATTAAAGGAAGAGGGTAGGGGATTTTAAGGCCAAAAACAGTTCATTTTGAGAGTGCAGAGTTCCTTCATCTCAAATTGCTGATACCAGTAAGATATGATCCTCTATAGTGAGAATCATGCTGCATGCAGTCATCAATGTATAACAGGAGAAGAGCGGTGCATTGGTTTGTGTGACTAAAAAACAAAGGCTGAATTATTAAAAAAAATGAAGGAATAGCCAAGACGAGACATATAGTAGTCATGCTGATTATGACAAACCAAGCTAGCTCTTCTAAAACACTGCATTGGTCAATTTGCTACACTAACTCCTAATTATTAATCAACGTGGGGATTAATGTTAATTACCATATGATCAATGTAGTAAAAAATATTGGACTACGTATGTACAGCTACCAAAATCAAAAGTACATCAACTCAAGCTTTTTAAATCTCAAATGTACAAGTGATCTTAGACTCGTCCCTTTTATAAAGAAGTAGATCATGCATATTACGAAAAAGTGTGAAAATTTTACTTTTTCTAGGCCTCGTTTGATTATGCAGTTCAGATGATCAAATGAGATGAGATGTTTTGTTGAAAGTTAAATAAAATATTGTTATAATATAATTTCTTAATGTTATTTTTGTTTTATGATTTAAAAATGTTGAATTGTTTATTATATTTTGTGTGAGAATTTAAAAAAATTATAAGAATTATATGAGATGAAATGAGATAATTTAGTTTTGTTTAACCAAATCAGCCATAAGTGAGATTTACTTTTTAAGAAAACAAAAAAAAACTTGCACAAAATTTGGCATTTGGACAGCATTAATTTTTTTTAATTTCTATTTTTTTTGCTATTTTTCTTCTTATCCTGCCTGAATATTTGAAAGTTAATTCTTTTTAAAAAAATTAAAAAGAAGAGGGAGTCAAATTAAGGAAGGGAGCAAATTACTCAACCGCTTATAGGGAATAGAGGCCGTAATGTAGTGCAGCTTAATTCACTTAGTGCTATATTAAAATTAATAAATACATGAGTAATGCTATATGTAGTCGTAGAGTAGAGTGTAAGTATCATATAATTTTAAAAAAAAAAATTATTATTAAAAAATTAATTTTTTTTGAAGATCACATATAATATACAAGTTTCGTGCATCCATCATTTTTCTAAATATATATACAGCTGCATGCACGCAGTACTGTCACACAAACACAGAGAGAGTCATAGAATGTCAAATTATTTATTCATCATTACCTTATCATTCATTCTCCTTCAACGTCTTTTACACGTGTCAAGATTTCCTTTCATTGAATTTCATGCCTCACCGGCCCTGCAGCCGTCAGATCTGTCTGTCTCTGACCCGGACTACTGTTGTATGGGAAAATGACTTGTGAGAGTAACGCTATTTTTTGACGCGCTTGTTTTCAACCGGCCTAGTTGGTTTCATGCATGAATTTGCAGAGCTTTGAGTAGCTCGAGAAGTTTGCACGAAAAAGTTGTGGTGAGGGTCCACGTAAAGTCATTAGGTGACAGTAGGATTCATGGAATTTTTATGCAATAAATCTAGATGATTAATGCTGCAGCCTTGCTTTTTTTTTTTCCTGCCCCTCCTGAGAGTTTCATGCTTTATGGCATTCTCGTGTCATCTAGCTTTGCTTTGTGGCATTCGTGCAGTCTCATTTATAGCATACATCCACGTAATGAAACTAGTTTTAGCCAGCTCGCTTCTGAGGCTCGATAACCGAAGATATCTCTCCTCCACAGCAAGGTCATGCATGCATGGCAGTCGATAGCGGTTGGGAAACCAAATTAATTGATGTGTTTGGTATTGACAGAACGATCAAAACCCTTAGCGGCCATGTGAAGGACATGATGCAATAATGTAATCTTTGTCCCAAAAGACTCCTTCATGAACGGTCAATAATAAAGGAAAAATGTTGCGAAAAAAGAGTACTGAAACTAGCACCTTTATGGACATATTCTGCTCGATGATCAGTAGAGTTTCAGCTTAATGTTGTTTTTTTCCAAGGTTGGCATGATATACTTTAGGCAGCTGGCTTTTCCATAGGTCTACTGTTCTTGGTATAAGAGAGTGGCCCAGAGAACTATTGAGCCCAAATACCAACAAAAAGTAATTAAGATCAAATCGCCCCCACTCTAATCTTCTTACCATCTGCATGCATGGCCTGTTAATTCATCAACCGACAGTGGGATCATGCATACGGGAAGTATCCTCTCAATTTTAGTTACTTAAAAATATTAAGTATTTTGATTTTTAATTTTTATGCTTTTAAAAAGGTTTAAAGTGATGAGTGAAATCGTCATCAAAATGCTAGCTAATTATTATTCATTTCGTTCCGTTTCTGCATGCATGTACTTGAAAAGAAGTACCCCATTCTACAAAGTGCATGGAGACTATTAATTATGCAAACGTTAAATATCTATTGAGATGATTGTGCCTCTTTTCTCGTCAGTATATATTATGGCAATGGACTGAGTAAACAAATAAACTCTTGCATGGGGTAGAATTAATTAATGCATTTAGTCTAATATCATTGAACTTTAGACTATAGAGATATGAATGTAGTCTAGGACCCCTTTGGTCTTGTTAGTTTAATTATGAGTAGTGTTACAGACAAAAATAGATTTTATAAATGTAAACTCACACACTGACGTTGATTCATATGATACATTTGTAATAAAAATAATTTTATAATCTCACATAACATGTAACATATCAAAGCATATCATTTGTTAGTTTACTTTTATAAATTTCCTAATTTGTAGCTAAAACATTTCTCTTTACTCTTAACTGAATTTCTAGCGAGTTTAAATAGGCGTACAATTATTTTAGAAATTTAGATCAAGGATTTTCAATCCAATCAGACGCATTGGGTCCTTTTGGGTACGATCTTAAAAAATGATGTTGAAAGATCATATGGTCCTCGACCAAAATTTGGCAAAATTCCCCCCCCCCCCCCCCCCCAAGCGCGGGATCGTCGAGTTTATAAAGGGCTCATTTGAGATGAGAATTTTGTGAAATAGTAGTAAGATAATTTGTGAATAGTAGTGAGATAGTTTGAGTTAAGTATTTTTTGAGTTTTGGAAAATGAAAGATAAAAAGTTGAATAAAAAATATTATAAAATTAAAATATTATTAAAATATAGTTTTATAATATTATTTTTGTTTGTGGATTTAAAAAAGTTAAATTATTTTTTATTTTTTGCTTGAAAGTTTGAGAAATTTGTAATGATTAGTTTGAAAATGTTTATATTTAAATTATATTTGAGAAGAAGATGAGATGAGAATTTTAATATAAGATCTATTTTCAAACAAGCCCCAAGTATTTTCTTGCGACTTTATAGTGTGGAAACTTACATATGTTATAACCTGCAAAATGAACAAGAGTTTAACTTGCAAATTAAATATTTAAAAATCCAATGTGGATTAAATTTATTGGTAAAGTATTTAATTAAACCATGCAGAAGAAAAGATCAAAAGCACCGAAAAATGCAAAATCTAGCTAGCAATTTGTACGTACGGACAAGTTTGTTCAAGGAAGCTAGCCACAGAAAATTAAGCTAAATTATTTTCTGACATAAATATATATACATCCGCACATGTGAAAGGCAGACATAGAACAGAGGGCATAGGAGAAACTAACAAGAACAAGAAGGAACGTCGAGAACAAAAGACGAAAGCTCGTGTCCACAGTGTATATATACACATATATATATATATATATATGAAACCGTTCCTACAACACAACGCAATATAAGCCGAGATTCTCGCGGGCCGGAGCCATTAACGATGTCATTCCTTTCTCAAGAAAGAGAGAGAAGAGATCGAGCATTTCGTCGTGATGAACAAAGAGCATATAAAGCGATAAAATCGTGCTTTCAGAACCACTGTCGCGCATGTCAACGGAGGGTGACATGTCGACGGTGTGTTAGGGAATACGGTCAAACACATAGGGTCGATGTCAGAGACAACGGGAAGGAAACATGCATGAGAGAGAGAGAGAGGACCGATGGAGGCCAAAAATCATTTTGCAATCTATTGCTTTATGATTGACGCCACGCTGAACGGACTGTCGTGGTAGCATGCAATTGCATTGTATTGCTGCAGATTTCAGAAAGAGGAGAGCTCGAGCTCGAGCTCGAGCTCTTGTTGGCTGTTGCTTTGTCGTTTGACGCCTAATGAGGCAGGGCCGCAGGAGGGGCCTCGAATTGGGTATTGGGATGAGTGAAGAGAGTGGGGATGATGGAGACCATACCTCCTGCACTTCCTGCCCCTTTGAGAGCAGTCCTGTCTTTGTCTGCCCGGCATTCAAGGCGGGCTACTATTTATAATTTTTATTATCTATTCCCCCCAAATAAAAAAAAAAATACAGTAAAAATTAATGTAAATATAAAGAGGCAAGAACTTTTGGGTTGTTCTTTATGTGTTGTATGACTATTTTTGGAGAAGAGTTTATCAATTTAATTCAATTGCCGGGAGGCTTGCCAAAATGGTAAAGATGATTTGTTTAGAGTTGCTATGCAATTAAGAAGTTTAGGTCTACTCCAAGACTTTTGCACTAATTTCCTTCTCTTGGAGGAGAGGTGTGTACGACACTTCATATTTCATTACGATAATCGATCATTTTAATTTAGATCATAAATAGTATTTGAGTACATCTTTTTTCTTTATTTTCTTTATAAAGAGAGACGGCACTCCAAATTTTATTAATTTTACTCTTTTTTTTACAGAGAATTACTGTATACAAACTAAAAGACGTCTTTAGTAGCAATTACGTACAAAAATCCAAAAACTAAAACCTTGAAAATGTAGTACATATATATACTTTTAGAGAGAAAAAAAAAACACAATTGTACATTATATCAACTAGAATTAAGAAAATCATATATATGCTCATGTGAAAACATTCTCAACTTCCTTTTATTCATTTGAATTTAATATATATGCAGGGTGTACAATGCAACAATAATATAATAACCGTACATACATATAACATATGATTTGATATCTATATATACATATATATATATATATATATATATAAGTATTTATGCTGCACCGATTTTTGGAAATTAATCAACAGCTTTTTTAGTACTTCTTCCCCCTCTTATATCTATATTCCCGTACAAGGTAGCTAGCTAGTTCATTGGATCCTATCTACCTGACATTACCGGCAACAAGCAGCATGGGCCCGATCTATGAAGGTAAGTTCGAGAACCCAGCGAGCTAGCAAATGAAAATGAAAGAAATAAAAATAAAAATGCACTAGCAAACATGGCTTAATTAATAATAGGCTAGTACTCAAGAGTATATAGGCAATACCATGAGGTTTGAATTTTCTTTAAAAAATTATGATGCATCATGGCTACTACTACACTACTACTGTATACATGCATGCATGGTGGTGACATTACATAGTCGTTATGTACTTTTCTTGCTCCTTTGAGCAATCGGAGCCACATACTCCTCTTGCCAAGTGGTCCAATAATATTTGTAATGTCAACTCTTTTGTCGTCAATATAAATTAAATATCTTTATTTTTATTAATTTAATTTTTAATATAATAATGATTTAACATATGATGATGATGTTTGAGTTTAAAAAAAAAATCGTAACTCCCGATATTTTGCCAGCTTATCATTTAAAAAAGAAAAATGGACACAAAATATCGTCTTGTCTGTAAACAATAATACTGTAATTCAAATCATTTCATTTTTTTTTATATATATAAGTAAATCAATTCATTTTCTTCAATAAACATAAATAATTCATGGATTTTACAGGAAATTAATTAAGAGGGCAGGTGAAAAAGTTTGACAGCACAACCAGTACTGTTGTCTCGTTATAGGCCGGAGTTTGTTTTGGAAGAAAAAAAAAGAAAAAGTAATTTATCAGAAAGTCTGAATTGAATCATTGATTAAAGTAGTTTTATTTTTTATTTTTTATTTTTTATTTTTTAATGGCTTGATGCGTGACGCGTGCTGAAAGTTTTATATGCAACTGTGGAACGAGACAACAGTTGCTCTTAGTAAAAAAAACATGTAGATGTGGACAACCAACCTGCCATTGACCATTCACAAACGACTATTTTCCGAAAGCGATTTGATAATGCATATTGTTCAGATTCCAGAATTGAGTTGCACAGCCACAAATAATAATAATAATAACAATATTAAAAAGCAGATTGTTTACGTTGTTGAGAATTGAGGTAAGCCCACTAAGACCAAAGGTTGAGAATTGAGGTAAGCCCACTAAGACCAAAGGCCCAAAATAAAAAAACAAAAAGTGATCGACCCTATTTTTATTCAATAGGAGTGCAAAACATAGATACTCTAAAATTATATCTAACATTACTCTAATAGAAATGCACAAAAGAGATATAAACCCACTCTCGAATTTTTCAAAAAATGGTGGATTTAAAAGTTTCTCAACTTAAGATTTTAGTCCTATTTCTCAATAGAAGTATAAGATATGTGTGTAAATCGTCCATAGATTATCTCTCAGTAAATTAACAAGAAATAAATTAATAGGAAATAAGCGACTTTCAAACAAGAGCTTCCACGTCTAGCATTGCTCATAGACAAAGATAAGCCACACTTACAGATTCTAAGTCCCCTTGTTCCACTATTATCTAAACTCCTAGGAATAATAGACACAACGTTTGTCACAACTAATTTCACAATCATGTTCAAATGAGGGCATTTTTATACAGTGATAATACTTATTATAACTATTTTATAAATTATCTCACAAAAAGTACCCTTCATTTAAAACATGGTTGCAAAAAGAGTCCTAAAATAGGTTGTTTATATTTTCCGCAATGTATGTAAAAACCTAGAATCATCCAACACGGTACTCAAAACTTCATGTCGACGCATTTACCGACTGAAATGTCCAACGTCTTCACCCCTTCAGCGCCACCACATTCAAACGTTCAAGTGCACCACTGTCAATTAAAGGCATCTTGCACCTTTTCTACATTAGGCTTTGGCGCTTCCGGTTCATACTTGGATTGTGTTGGTACCTGCATCAGCCAGTAAGATATGTATTTTACCGTTATTAGATTGGAATGTCCTTCAAGCAGTACATGAACTTAAATTATTGTACCATAAATAGTGACTTCAAGGCTGATCCGAAACTTGGAAAAGAGTGCCAAAATGACCAATACCCAGAATTGCTAGGGGCACGGGTCCGTGTAAACGAACTCTCATATGAACAGTACCCCAAGCACTTTCGACACCTTTAATACAAAAATTTGTATGCTATCTGTGATCTGTCAACTCAATCCAGTCTCAGCCATATATATATAGTTTTCCTTTGCAAAATCCTAACAAAGACTCCTTTCCATGACTTACTTTTGATGCAGGACCAATTGCATCATGTAGAACTAACTAGAGGTACATCAAGAAAGATGATCCTCAACAGGATCACTGGTCCAGGGCAAATAAGGGTTAACACCATTGTGTGATCACTACTGCCATTCAATCAAAGAAATGGAAAAGAAAAGAACATTCCGGGTATGGGTATTGTATTTCCATTTGCTAAGCGTTCTCCTAAATCCATCTTTTGGTAATTCAAAACCTATAAGTTGAATAATATGATATACGGGGTTTGATTTTAACCAACACCTAGAGTTTGATTTAGTACATGTTCATAACGAATTTCGCATAAATTGAATGCCATTTAACATGAATCTGAAGTTCTCATACCTCTAATAGTTTTTCAAAATATAGAAAGTCATTTGGAGAGCATTATAGACACACAAAATTTCATGTAATATTCTTTTCTTTTCTTTTTTATGTCGGGGAACTTCTCCGAGGCAGAGCCCTTCGGGCCCACCCATGCAGAGTAAACCCCGGTCCCGTGCACCATACCCTCAAAAGTTTCCCTACACAGAACTGCTTAAATCGCTGGCTTTTCACGAGGAGGTGTGGCCCTAAAGGATTGTTTGCACCCATGAGATGTTAAATCTTGAACCTTAGGGAGTGATACCCCAAGACCAAAGCCTTCACCACTTGGGCCAACCCCTTGGGGTTTACTGTAATCTAAAGCTAGACCTGACAAAATACCAGTCCAATGAGAAGTTATTTCGTGGTGTAAAATTTTCAAAAAGTTGAGCGTATACCATGCTCTTTTCTTTTGCTAGGTAAGAAAAGATAGGAGAGGGCAACTTGAGGTGGTAGCACCCTACCTGCTGGGAACCGGATATGAGGGCCTTAGGCCATATTACCATACACTAGCTACAATTTTTTTTTTTTTTTTTATAAGTTACATTAGCTACAATTTTACATCTGATGTGACCCTTTATTAATGTCGCAACACCAAATAACTTAAATAATTGTTTCACAATCCCATCCTTGAATTACATATTCCGCTCATACTTAAAATGCATTGCCACATTTGGAGTGCCATTTGCAATCAAATGCAAAAAGTCATATTGCCTCGTATATCTTTAACATATCAAAATCTAATTACATAAATTCATGATTAAAATGACCAGACTTCATGTATGCCACTAACTCCAGACCAAATGGAGATTACCTTCATCAAGCTACCAAATAGATTTTAATTCTGGCAGAACCAACCATTCCAAAACCAAAATGAGCCTACCAAGAAGTAAACCACCAAAATTAACTGCTCCTAGTTGACCTAGCTGGAACATAAAAATCCGAACAAATAAATTTGTCACTGAACGAACTACTAAAACATTTCCAACGTGGAAAAGGAGATGTTCAAATCCCTTTGTTTTTGTAAATGTAACATTTCCCCACTTCCCTTAGTAGGCCACACTTTTGATGCACATAAGTAATAACTCCTTGCAACAAGTAAGCACTGCTAACCAAGAGCCCATAAAGAACTTTTCAAATCAAATCAACCTAGAAGTATGAATTATACCTACTTATCAAAAAAAAAAAGAAGTATGAATCATACCTTGCATTGAAGATTTGTGATTGTAGACCTTAACAAAGTATCTCCAACTATAAATCTCAATCTTTTGATAAATTCATCGCGCACTATATTCTTTGCCTGATTAGCCAAAAAAAACAATTATGTAGCAAAAGTAAAGATAATTCAATCAAAACAGAAGATTGAGAGGAAAATGTGTTTTTTTTTTTTTTTTTTTTGGGGGGGGGGGGGGGGGGGGGGGGGGGGGGGGGTGGGTAAGCAAATACCAATTCTCCTAACATACCTTGAACAAGCCATAATGCAATTTAATTTCTTCCATGGCCTTTGGAGGAACTTTATCTGAGATAGCATCAAACAACATGGGAAAAGGCATCCAAGCGGATTTACAAGTTCTTGTACTGCTTGAACCTAGACTAGCAGCTTTCCCCTTGGACTTCCCAGAATTTGAAATTGGTTGACTTGTGCTCTCCTAATAGAGAACAAGTTTTTTTTTTTTAAGTAAAAGCAAATTCAATAAAAGCACAACAGGCAGAGTCCAAGTACACAACAGTAAGCACCCAGCAAAATGGATTGGGGAAACCAAAATCAAGAATACATGAATTCAAGCACCATTTGATAGATTAACTTACCACATCAACTGCGGGAGACTCTAAATGTTGGCCCTGAGTCACATGACAAGTCTTAGTAATCCCTGAAACAGCGTGATTAGTCTCACTTCCAACCAAAAGCCCTGTAGGAACAACATACAGCACTAGTGCTCAAGTACCGAAAAAACTTGAATAAAAAAACCCACGGTATCCATACAGCATCTGCAGGAGGCCCGGCTGGCTACCTCAATAGACAGTAGTTGCAGTGATGAATCATCTCTTGAATGTAACAAAGCCCAACCAAAAGGAGATATCTACGATCCACGGATGAATCCTGTTTCCTAAAGCTAACAACTTCTAAACCTTTTTCCGTACAGGTTAGAAACAGAAATTGGGCAATGGGATCAACTAGTTTATTTGTGATAAATCGAATAAGTAGCACGAATATCATGTTATATTTTCTTTTTTCTTTTTTTTTTTATGTCGGGAAACCTCTCCAAGGCAGGCCCTTCGGACCCACCCCTACAAAGTAAACCATGGTCCCGTGCACCGCACCCTCGGAAGTTTTCCTACACAGAACTGGTTAAATCACTGGCTTTTTATCAGGAGGTATGGCCCCAAATGATTGTTTGCACCCATGAGGTGTTAAACCTTGAACCTTGAAGGGAGTGATACCCCAAGACCAAGGCCTTCACCACTTGGGCCAACCCCTTGGGGTTATGAATATCATGTTATATAAAGTGAGAACACAAGTTCTTTCACAATGTTAAGGGAAGTGAAATCAAGAAACAAAACGGCACTCAAGGAGTAATATTCACCTTCAGCTTTGGAAGAGATCTTGAATTTCACAACGAATTCTGGATAGATGTGTGTGTTCATATTCATGGTCCAGATTATATAAAATCTTGGATTTTGAAGGTCATCCACTCCACTGTCAAAGTCCTTGCAACTGGGACGGTATTGTTTAGTGCCAGGACAAACGGCCTCCATATTTCCCAATATCACTCGACAAAACACCATATTCCGTACCCCATTTTCATCAGCATCACATTGACTTGCACTGTAATCAAATGAAAATGTTCAATCTTTGTCCAAATAATAATAAACTCAAAGTAAAAAGAAAAATGATAATTTGGACAATGACAAATGATTACATCAAAAGAACTCTGTCGTTTGAACTAATAAGACGTAGTAATGACAATCATAATGGTGCATCCCATGCCTTTCTTAAGGAAAATATTGTCAGTCCATTCCCTCCATCCTGACAGTAGATGATTTTTTTAGCAGTCGCAAAATAGATGGAAGTTTCAAAAAATTACTGCATTATTTCTAATTTCCCATATGGCTTCTAAATTTGAAACAACCTTTTTTCACATTTGCACATTTTTTTCAATTTTGAGCCTACTTTTTTGGCTTGCCTGAGGTTATTTTAGAATATTATTTGCTTTATTAAAATGTGTTGGTGACGCAGTTCACCTTTCATCTACCATGTGATGGGGAGAGAATAGGTGATAACATGCATGTTGTTATAATAAAATGATATATAACTCTTTGAGTGAAAAAACAGCAGTAACACAAGGGAACATGTATCAAAGGTAAACTACACAAATCATAAAAGAATAATAATGTATTCCATCCCATACCAGATTAATTTCTTTATTTCTTCTTTTTTAAGGATAAGAGTAAGGGGATGTAAGACTTTTTTGAGAAAATCTTATGGGATTTTGTAGAAGTAGTGGGACACTTTTTTTTTGGTAAGTAAAAATTTATTAATATCAATAGGCGTAGCCTAGTACATTAGATGTATACAATAGAAAACACCTATCTAGGGAGCAGAAATAGATACAAGGAAATCATGAACAAAGCCCAAGAGGGAGAAATTAGAAACCTATCCAATCTAAACGAAGCCCAAAGCCACTACCAATGCACCAAGGCCTGTCCCACCAATCCAAGTTTTGCCCATAAACTTCGACAAAGGCCCACTCAAAATCATCTACCACCTTTTCTTTTTAAAGAAAAATAAGCCATTTTAAAAAAATAAGCCACTGTACATTCCCCAACACACTCCTCCTCAATGCTTGTTTGGATTGAGAGAGTTTTTGAGAGATGTGTTATATGAGTTTGATCAAAGTCGTGGAGCCCATTGAAAATATGAACGGAATAAAATTTTCGTGAGGATTTAAAAAAAAAAAAGGTGAACGTTGTTTTAGTTTTAGTTTGTTATGGATATCAAGGTGAGATGTTTTAATGATTGAGATTGTTTTGGTGTAAAAAATGTTTGGATTAAGAGTAGGAAATTTTGAGAAACTTTTGGTTTCCAAACACGATCTATAGAGTACTACCAAAACAAGAGGTGGCCAGTCGTATTGAAGAAAGGGACAACAATCCCAGCGGGAACAGAAAATTCTCAACTTCTCCAGTGGAAGTCGCTAGTACGCAATAAAGGTTTCATTTTTTATCGGTCGCAATAAAGGTTTCCTTCTTATTGAAGAAATTTCTCATCATTGCTGCTGAAAATACAATATTTAAAGTTTCCATGTTATACTTTAATTAATGGGCCACAAAAGAAAAACTCCAAACCTTGGGTAAGAGCTGTTAGCAGCTGCAAGATGAACACCAATGCCATGCATAGACTTGATTGTGGAAGGTCCACAATGACCAAGCCCATATGTCATTACTGTAGGCAGCTCCACTTCAGAAGAAGCAAGCCAAGCATATCGAACATTTGCATCCCCACGACACTTTTTGGTTAGTTCTACCTGCTTCCGGAAAAGCTCAAACCGAGCTTGCATCAAAGTACTTGAGCAAGGGTATATCTCAACAATGTCAGCACTACAAAAAGCACCCATACCAGTAAGGAACGTCTTTTGCACAGCAACACAATCAAATTCTTCATTTTCAGATTCAGGAACGGTGACTAAATCTACCTTCATCAGTTTATTTTCCTGTACAGCCTCTTCATTTTTTGCACCAGCTTCTAAATTGCAACTCCCCTTGACGTCTAGATCGTAGTGGTTGCTAGCAGGTTTACGATTGATTTGAATCTGCTTAACCAGAGCATTAGACTCCCCACTACATTCCTTAATAGATTGGTCCGCTCCATTTATTTCAATTTCCAGCTGCAGTTTGTGAACAGCCTCGTCATTTTTTGCACCAGCTTCTAAATTGCAACTCCCCTCGACGTCTAGATCGTAGTGGTTGCTAGCAGGTTTACGATTGATTTGAATCTGCTTAACCAGAGCATTAGACTCCCCACTACATTCCTTAATAGATTGGTCCGCTCCATTTATTTCAATTTCCAGCTGCAGTTTGATCTCAGGAGACCCAAAAGACTCCTCAACCCCTGGGAATTGATATTTTCCACTTATGGGTGGATGGAAGTCAAAGAGTTCATCTTCTGCATAAATTTCTGGAAAGAAGCAGCTACCTGCTTCATCAATCCAAGCAATTGGTTGCTGTAAACCAGTTTTTAAGTCCATTTGAAACATATGCAAAAAATCAAGCACAAAACAATGCTCATTTAACTCAATCTCCATAGTAGCCTTCTTTACATGAAAATCCTCCCTAACCATATCAACAATTTCCTGAGGAAAATCAATCCATTCACTATTCTGATAAAACATTATACGCTTAGGTGTACCAGTTTTCATATAATTTGAATAACGTCCATGTGAAGATCTCCCAACACTAGACCAATGATTCATGAGCTTGTTTTTAGACCCATTACGCATAAGCTTGCTTTTGCATCCATCCAATTTCCTTCGCTTTCCAAGCTTATTTTGCAACAAATCCAAAGTGGTGCACTGTGGTATCATTGCTCGGTGAATTCCATTTAAATATGCAGGAAACATGGTCGACCACTTTCTTTTTGGATCAAGCATAACTTTCTGTCTTCTATCCGATGCCTTCACGATTTTTGCTTCCATTTCTATCTTGACCAATATCTATCCACAAGTCTAAATCTAAAAGCTCAACTATACAAGTAATATAAAAGTCTAGCTCTAAACCAGTCTTGCAAAAACTGAACCATTATAGAAAACCCTGAAAGGTAGAAACTAGTTAGAATATCTGTGATATGTATAAAATCATCCTTTGAATTTTTTTTAACTTGTATAAAAATGAAAGCCATACATAAGTCAACAAGAAAAGTTGAACCAGCATAACAAATTAGAGGATGTCGACAGATTGATGTCATATTTAGACAGATGCACAAGCAATAGACACAATTGTGTGTGCTAAAAGAGTGGCCTTGGTAAAGAGGCAATTGACATGGTACAATTGTGATAACAAGTATGGGAGAGTATGTCATTATGTCAAGAGAAGTGCTCAGGAGTTTGTAGCAGCAATGATGGTTAGCATTAAGCTCATTTCTTCATTGACAAGCAGATTTCTGGATTTAGCTTTATCACAATTACTGCTTAAAATCATCTCCAAGTTATATTCATTAAAATTGGTAACACTAAAAAATCTATCACTAAGATAGAAGTGAAGTGAACATTACCAAGAATCATATCAACATATAGTTCGCTGAACAGGGTTACAAGTAATGCACTAATCTAAAACAAGTTCCAAACAAGTTCAATGAGCTCTCTCACTCACAAATCAGTTTCAAAGAGGCAATATTTTTCCCTTTATTTTTGGATTTTCCTGTTTATTTTTGTATCTTGTCCCTTTGAACCCACTGTTTATTGTTTTTAAAACATTAAGAGATAAGAAATAAAACAGGCAATGAAAGTGCAAGAGACATACGTTGAAAAACAGATGATTTCTTACTTTTATTTTCTGGAACAGCAAGTTGAGAGACATTGGGAAGGTTCACGGGAAGTTGCAGAAACCTACAAGTCCCTTTACACATGGAATCTCTTTCTTTAAGTGAAACTTGTCACAATTTGTTTTTTTTTTTTTTTTTTTTTTTGGAATAGGTATGTGCTTGTCACAATTTTAACCATCTAAGGTTAGGTTTGGATAGTAAGTTGAGATGAGATGATTTGAGATTAAAGTTAAAAGTTAAATAAAATATTATTAGAATATTATTTTTTAATATTATTATTGTTTTGAGATTTGAAAAAGTTAAATTGTTTATTGTATTTTATGTGGAAATTTGTAAAAGTTGTAATGATTATATGAGATGGGTCGAGAGTGTTTCTCAATCCAAACTGAGCCTTATATTATATTAGTTTATATATTAATTAGAATGGATTCTTTTCCCTTGAGTTTGAAAAACATATATTTCCCTTGCAAACACTAACTTTTGAAAGCAAGCAATGAGCTGATACCACTTACATAACAGACATCATTACACAAAAAATTAAACACATCACTAACAGATTACCCATACGCTTGCATGGTTTTTTTTATCGGTAAACAAAGTTTTATTGATCATAAAATAGACAAAGGCCCAAGTATACGTGACATATACAAGAGCATTGCCTAGGCATGCTATTTTAGTGATATGCTCATACGCTTGCATGGTTCTACCATTGTTCGTTATAAATATATAATCACTTTGGTTAATAATTCCATTTTATACTGACTCATGATTACATCCAGCATAAGGATGGACTATGCAAGTCAAACATGACTATCATGCTTATGTAAGGTGATACAACTTTAAACAAGACCACATATACAATACTTCTAATGCATTGAAGATAATTCTTTTACTTATTTACAAGTAAGAAATCTTCACTAGAAAGTGAAAAAACACAATCAAGTAAGCAGCCACAGAAGATATTTCATAAAAATCATACACAAATTTACATAGTAACCTCAGGAACAAAACATACCTAGCACGGCAGTTAGCATTCATGATGTACATGTTCCTCTTTGCCATTACCTCAATAAAACTCAACAAAGAAAATCCACTTTTTTAATCTACAGCCCAAAAAAGCTCTGCACCTAAGAATAGCATCCATCCAATAACAGGTGTCAAAAAATTAAATTCCTATACAAATGGATTACTTCATGGACTAAAGATCATGATATAAAACAATAGCTTGTAATCTCAATATTGAACAAAAAGACGAAACTAAAGCGTTATACAAAAGAAGCACACGCTATATTCCAATTCTATCATTCAATTTATTCGCAGCAAAAATATGGATTAATTTCCCGAAAAGGATAGCAGAAGGACTCCAATACACCCAAGTTCGCCCTTTTCACTATTCTTTTTTTTTTTCCTTTTTTACTACCTAAAAGAGCGATAGTTTGAAAGATGGAAAATTCGACTCCATTTAGAATGGTTTGACTTAAGATATTTATTGAGTTTTGGGAAAATAGAGAAAAAGTTGAATAAAAATATTATAAAGTTAAAAATTTGTTGAAATATAATTTTATTTTGAAGTTGATAAAAGTTGTATTAATTTTTGTATTTTGTTTTCAAGTTTGTAAAAATTGTAATGGTTTTTGTATTTGGATAATAATTAAGTAATGGTTAGATAAAAAAGTTAAAAATTTAAAATTGAAAGTGTTTGATGCCTAGGATTCTAGGAAGAGAAGAGATATTTATAACTATGAATTGTGTAACCACCGCGTAATCGTTTTGAAAAAAGTGAATAAAAAATAGGATCCACATGAAAAAAATTAATTTTTTAATAGTGGACCCTACTCATTTTCAAAGCGATTATGCGACGGTTGTACAATTAACGGTTATATATAGAATTCCTCATTCTCTTCCAGCTTGGCGGCAGCCAAACAATAAAAAATTTATACATAACAATTTCGGGATTTTTATCCCTTTACTTAATTAAAATTCGCATCTCTAATAACACAAAATTCATGTAACCCCGAAAAATAAAAATCAGATCTGTTAAGAATATATCACAAATAATTAAATCTACATTTTCTGGTCTTCAAATCATACATGCAACCCACTAATTTCTGTACCAATATTTAAAAAAAAAATTATCCCAAAAACACAAACAGAAAATTTGTGCAATGAAACGAGAAAATTTCACCGAAGCAGCTCTTAAGTAGATAAACATAACAAAAACGAGTCAAAAACAAGAATCAGTCGGAACCGGCCCCGATCTGTCCGATCTGAGCCCAAAACCAAAGAAAACAGAACCAAATCCTTTCTAGCAAAATAACCGAAAAAATGCCGATTCCGCAAAGTTAAATTCACGTCCAGACAACGTCAGAACAGAGAGAGAGAGAGATAGAGAGAGAGAATTACCTGCGATAAATAAAAAGATTTAGGGGGATCAGGGATTTGACATCCAGGATAAAAAGCTTCCGACGACGAGAATTTAAAACCTAAACCCGTCCAGATAACAGAAGGCAACCGTATGGATGCAACGCCGTTAATAAATATGGAGCTGACTCCGGATCCCTTAAGTCGGCGGTCTTCTCCTCATAAGCCTTGCTTGTCCTCCATAGTCTGTATCCCTATCTCTGTCTACTCTTTAATCTTTTGCTTGGACGAGAAGCAAAGGAAAGTGGGCAAAGATACTATTACCCGCAGGTTTTGATTTGTTGTCGTGACTGAATACGATTGGCCGCAGGCTTTGATTGACTCTTCGGTAATCGTTAGGTTGTGTTAGGATGCGCGTGTGGTCCACTTTGTCTACTTCTTTCTTTCTTTTTTTTGTTTTTTTTTTGGAACTATTTTCTTTGTTTTAACTTGTGGGAAACTTCGTTTTGCCAAAGAGTGTCGTCTGAGTAGCTAAAGAAATTTATAATAAAATATTAAACTCTTGTTTGTTTTTAGAGATGAGATTAGATGAATTAAGATTAAAATTAAAAAGTTACATAAAATATTATTATAATATATTTTTTTAATATTATTTTTGTTTTGAGATTTAAAAAAGTTAAATTATTTATTTTATTTTGTGCGTAAATTTGAAAAAGTTATAATAATTAGATGAGATAAATTGAAATGAACTATAAAAACAAACTAGGTCTAAAAAAAATCAATGTTCAAGATATATTTTTTTAACATAATCACATATATATTTTATTAATTTATAAATTTGACTAATTACTTTTTATAAATATGCTTTATTAATTATTGAGTAAAAGAGCAAAAATATAAATTTGAATAATGTTATATACAAATTTAGTACCTACAAAATGTGACACTTTATTAAAAAAAAAATATGAATTCTTTTAAATGAATTACACTTTTTTTTAAAAAGATTTTATATTTGCACGTTTTATGATTGTACAAATTATTTTAAAAAAAAATTATTTTATCTCTAGTAAAATATAAATTCTGAATTATATATGACAATAAATTTGATATGAAGAGAAGAAATTAATTAATTTACTTTCCCCTTCAAACGATGAACCTCAAAATTTTCTTAAAAATGAGTAAGTTCCGTTTGGATTTAGAGTTGATTTCAACTCATTTTATTTTATCTCATTTCATGTAATCATTACAAATTTTTTAAATTCACACACATTATAATAAAAAATTCAACTTTTTCAAATATAAAAATAATATTAATATTAAAAAATAATATTTTATTCAATTTTTAACTTTTATCTCAATTCATCTCGTATCAACTCGCTATTCAAATCTCACCTAAGTTAGCATTAGTCAAGTCGCATGAAACCCGAAAATTGACTTAACAACCCCCCGACAGCGACGCATAATTGACGATTTTTGTTACAAACCATGATGGTTATATCAATATGAACTAACAAAATAATTAACATACTAGGATTGACTTTTACGGACTCTAAATGGTTTAAATTTTAATCAAATACTTGAGCACTCTGTTGAGCTTATTATTTATTCATATATAACTTTCAATCACAGCGCACAAATTGTCAGCTTCAGGCTCAGTTCTGTAAATTTTCTCAGCAAGCATAGGAAAGAATCATGAATAAAATCGAGATAAATCAGAGAAGTTTTCACGCAATTTTTTTTTTTTTTATATAGAAACAGACTCATTTCATTAATGAATCGAAGTCACAATTATGACTTATCAATACATGAAAAAATTTAGACTATAAGCCAAACTACGCATCAGTACTGGAGCTTCCCCACACACAAATTCCTTTGTGGCGGACATTGTCTTAACTTATCAACAAACTCTCTCATAACAAAGAAAGCGCTCCATAAAACAGAACTTAAAGGCCCATTCTGTCCTTCCTGGGAGGAAGAATACAGGACACTTATATGGACACTAAATCCAATAACCTATTTCTATTGTATTAATAACTAAAATAACAAATAAAACTACAAATAAAACACATTAACAACTACCAACTAAAGAACCACAAGCACCAGTGTAACCCCGGACGTCACGCCTACCTCAAGCATCGGCATCTCGAGCCCTGACAGCACGAGCACCCAGCTTACGCACAGAACCACAAGTACCGGTGTGACTACGGACGTCACGCCTACCTCAAGCATCGGCATCTCGAGCCCTGACAACACAAACACCTAGCTCACGCACGGACAAAACAGTCTCCACTGCGCAGGCAGCACCTACACGCGAGCACTGGCCGTACGGTCACCAGTCGTAGTATCGTCCACCACTCTCGAACAACTCTTGCCCCAGATTGCGTCCAATCCAAAGGCTCAACACCTCACTCGGGTCAACAAAACAACAAAAGACAGAAAAAACATACAGCAACGAAAACATTGGAATGAAAAACCAAAGAAACAGAAAATCAAAAGCGGATGAACAGTGCACGATTTGTCGGCAGTGATGTGTACAGGGCACTGGTCACTCAAGGAGGAAAGCTGACGGTCAATCTTAAAAGCCCCGGAGACAGGGAGTCCAGAGAAGCCGAGCGTGGCGTCGGCAGAGGGCTCCTCGGTGGCGCGTGATGGCCACGAGCCTACGAGCTCCGGAACTTCATCCCGCACGTGCGGGCTACGCTCCACTCCGATGGACGCCATATTTGGTGTCTTGAAGATCAGCGGTTGGGCTTCATCCCGGTGGGATGCGTGTAGACGGGCGGCAACTGGAAAGACCCAAACGACGATCCTCCCTTATTTGGCCTAAAAAATACAAAAAAAAAACCAAAAAAAAAAACACTACATAGAAAATAAAATGGACAGAGGAGAAGGGAGGGGGAGGAGCCGAAGCTCCCACCCCTTTCGTTTGATCTAAAGTTTGAGAGGGTTTAAATAAAGAGAAGGGAGAGGGTTTTTCCTAGAGAGAGAAGTTTTCAATAAAAGTCACGCAACTTAATAAAAGGAAAAGATTTTATTTTTAGTAAGGATGAGCTTTACACCACCTAATATGAAGTTGACACGTCAGTTCTTATTGTTTTGTTAAAAGAATACATAACACCAAATCATATTCTTAAAAGCACGTGATTTCTTTGAGATATAAAAAAGATCCCAGTAGCATTTTGTAATAGATTATAGTAAAATGTAGTAGATTATGAGATGAATAATTTGTATTTCCTCATAGTGACATTAGCTACACTTTCTTCGAGGGAAAGTACCTTCATAGGAGCAATGAACAGTAGAATATTCTAGATGATAGGTCAAGTCCATTCAGGACACTAATATACCTTATCAAGCAATTTACTATAAAGTCCCTACATAACTGGGCCACAGGCCCCTACAAAAGTAATTCAACTAACAACATAAAGATAACATAGTCTGGCCCACGGCATGAGCCCAACGCCTCTTCCCTTGAATCCGTATACTTCACCTTTCCTCTAAATGGATGCCCACAGCAAGTTTGTCTCCCTTCAATGGCCCACGACAGCACCTAGCCCACAACAAGACCCACGACATCATAATACACTTAGAATTTGATCTCATTTGCTTCAGATGTCTTCCTCGTGTTCCACTTCAGTTCTAGCCGTTGTGTCACAACTCCCTTTCCCTTTAGAAATCCTTGCCCACAAGGTGGGGAAAATCTTCCAAAGACGACGGTGCGTCTCCCACGTTGCTTCTTCCGCAGTTTGGCCGTGCCAACGAACCAAGATTTCAACCACATGTTTGTTCTTTACCTTTTTAAGTCTTCGGTTCAATACTTATTCAGGTTCAGCCTTGATGATTACGTGGTTGTCTACGGGGGTAACGTTGCTAAGGGAATCACCCCTTGACTGAATTTAGCTTCAACCGATATGTGATCTCGCTGATGCTTTGCTCAACCTGATAAGGCCCGTAGAACTGAGGAGAAAGCTTAAGGCTTTGTCGGCGACTGATGATGGATTGTCTGTAGGGTTGCAACTTCAAGAATACCCAGTCCCCAATTTGGTAAGTTTGCTCCTTTCTCTTCCTATCCGCATATTTTCGCATCCTTTCATATGCCCTAACAAGGTTTTGCCTCAACAGGTTCCATAATTGTTCACGGGTCTTCAAGGTAACTTCTACCTCCTTTAATTTAGCTGTTTCTGACACATAGCTTGTTAGCTTAAGTGGTTTATACCCATATAATGCCTCAAATGGAGTACACTTTGTGGATGCATGCATACTCGAGTTGTAACACCACTCTGCTAACTCAATCCACTTAGCCCAATCCTTAGGTCTGTTCCCCACATAACATCTTAGGTAGTTCTCCACCCAACCATCAATAAAATCCATTGTAATGTCTGTCCACAGCCTTGAGGGAATGGGTAGTGGTTGTAAAAGGCCACTAGGAAGAATGTTATATACTTTCATCACTTGACACGTATCACACTTTTTAAGAAATGCCTTCACATCTGCCTTCTGTCCAAGCCAATAAAAGTCTTTTTTTAGCCTATGTAGGGTTTTGTCAAACCCCATATGTCCCCCCATAGAACTATTGTTAATTAATTCCAGCAACTTCTTAATAAAACCCTGATTAGCAAGGATATACAACCTATTTTGGTAGAGCATTAATCCATTTTTTACTGCATTTGGACTCATTAGCTTGGTGCTTACTCTATAACTCTTGTAGCTTTAAGTCCTCCCCATATAACCCCTTGATCTCATTAATCCAGTCCCAACTAAGTAAGGAAATAACTGACAATGTAATCTTAGTATCTCCTCCCTGCCTAGACAAGGCATCCACTATAACATTCTCCCTTCTCTTTCTAAATTCTACCACAAAGTCATAACCCAATAATTTTGAAATCCACTTCTGTTGCATTATGGTCCCAATCCTTTGATCAAGGAAGAATTTGAGGCTTTGATGGTCAGTTTTGACCACAAAGGCCTGGCCCAATAGATAGGGTCTCCAACTTTGTACGGCTAAAACTAGTTCAAAAAGTTCTTTCTCGTATGTCAACATTCCCAATGCCCGTCCCTTCAAGGCCTTGCTGAAAAAGGCTAAGGGCCTCCCACCTTGCATTAAAACAACACCAATGGCCTCACTCGAGGCATCACACTCAATCACAAAGGGAGATTGAAAATCTGGTAATGCTAAAACGGGAGGATGTGTCACTGCTATTTTCAGTTTATCAAATGCAGTCTGTGCGTCATCTTCCCACTTAAACTTTTCTTTCTTTAAAAGGTCAGTCAGCTTGGCAGCTATGGCGTCATACCCCATGAGGCCTAGAAAACCTCTGAGATCCTTAACAGACCGTGGTTTAGGCCAATCCAGCATAGCTTTAAGCTTCTCGAGGTCAGCCCTTACTCCATGACCAGAACTTAAGTAGCCCAAGTAGGATACCTCCTCACATCCAAATCTGCATTTGCTCAGCTTAGCGAACAACTTGTGCTACCTTAAAGTGTCAAATGTAACCTTTAAGTGGTTCAAGTGAATTTCTGCATCGCGGCTGTAAACCAATATGTCATTTAAAAAAAAACTAGAATGATTTTTCTGAGAAAAGGCTTAAAAACCTGCTTCATTAGACTCTAAAAAATTGAGGGTGCATTGGTTAAGCCAAATGGCATAACCAAGAACTCGTAGTGTCCCTCGTGAGTCCGGAACGCAGTCTTGGGAATGTCATTTGGTTTTACTCTTATTTGATGATAATCCGACCTCAAGTCAAGCTTAGAGAAAACCTTAGCTCCATGCAACTCGTCCAGCAGTTCCTCTACCACTGGTATAGGATATTTATTCTTAATCGTATCATTGTTTAAAGCTCTATAATCCACACACAGCCGCCATGTGCCATCTATCTTCCTTACTAACAAAACCGGAGAGGAATAGGGGCTTTGGCTAGGGCAAATCACCCCTGAATCTAGCAACTCCTTTACAATTTTCTCAATTTCATCTTTTTTGAAAATAAGGATAACGATAAGGTCGAACATAAATGGGATTATTGTCTGGTTGTAAGGTAATGGTGTGGTCATGGGAACGGGTGGGAGGTAGGCCTTTTGGGGTGGCAAAAATATCTGAGGAGGTGTTGTATGTTTTCAGGAATTTGGCTGGCTGGTTTCGTGATTGGTTGAGTTTTCAATAAATTGTAACATTATCCCATTTTTTTCCATGATGTTACACTTGCGTATGGAATCCTTTTCAATCCATGTTTGGCCCATGAGCCCCTTTAACTTCACTGCAATTTGGTGGTAATTAAACTGCATGGTTAACTCTTTAGTGGCCCCAAGCCCTACAACCAGTGCACTCTAAGAACCATGTCACAGCCAGCAAGCACTAGGACATACATATCCATTACAAACAATGCCCCTTGAATGCCAACATGTAGTCCCTTCACTTTACCCTCACTGTCTACTAACTCTCAATTTGCAACTTTAACTCGAACCTTGTCATCCTCTATCACAGTGAGAGAAACCCGAGACATTACAACTAGATTTAAGAAGTTGTGGGTACTTCTGGAATCAATAAGTATAACAACCCATTGATTGTCAATTCTTCCTTTTACCCTCATAGTCTTAGGGCCCATTGACCCAATAAGAGCATGTAGGGAAATTTCTGGGGCCTTTTCTACATTGCACAGGTCTCATTTCTCCTCCTGGTCAGCACCTTGGCCAATATCCTCCAACAACTTGTCACTGTCCTTATCCGCTTCTTCAATCAAATACAGCTTAGGGCTATTACATCGATGTCCAGGGTGCCATTTAGAATCACAATGATAACACAAACCTTTGTCTCTTCTTATTTTCATTTGGTTTTGATTGATTTTCTGGACTGGTACTATAGCTTTGTTATAAGGTTGGTTTGGTTATGAGTTGGAGTGGTTCTGTAGTGGCTGGTATTTAATGGTTGCTGGTTCAGTGTAGTGGGAATAAACAGGTTGTGTGTTTGGCTTTTTATGGAGGGCTACATTTTCCTCTTGGATTTTGGCAAGTTCATAGGCTGTAATCAAAGTGGTAGGGTTTAATATTCTAACAGTCAAATGTATATCATCTCGTTAGCCACTGAGATAACAACTCAGTTTGTAATTCTCAAACAAACCCCTCAGTCTATTAGAAAGAGCTTCAAATGCAGATTTGTATTCTTCCACAATGCCCACTTCTCGAAGCCTAGTGTGATGCTCCATAGGATCATCATAACTACTAGTGCCAAAACATATTAGGAGGGCATTTACAAATTCATCTCACCCCTTTAACACCTCTGATTCATCAAGGTCTTGAAATCATACCAAAGTCTTCCCAGTCATGTGAAAAGAAACTAACCTCAAACGATGTGGTGGTAATGTATTGTGGAATGTAAAAAACTGGTTCACCTTGTAAAGCCAGCCATGTGGATCATCCCCACCAAATAAAGGAAACTCAAGCCTCACAGATCTGGGTTGGATGTTGCCAGAATGAGGTACCACCTGTTGATCACTATTTTCTCCATTGTTGCTATTATTGCCTGACTTATTTGCATTTCCCTTTTGCAGATCTGATGCCAACACAGAGAACTGTTGCATCATTGAGTCCATCTGCATGCAGACTACAAGGAGCTCAACGCTAATGATGCTAAACTGTGGCTCAGTGTTCTTTATGTGTGATTCCGTGGATCTCTTGAAGGAGGTAAAGCCATCGTGAAGATCTTTCAAACAGGTGCCTTTTGCCATGGCTTGCAAAGTTGCAAGACCTTGGGCTCTATGATACCACTTGTAATAGATTATAGTAAAATGTAGTTGATTATGAGATAAATAGTAGCAGTAATCTGTATTTCCTCACAATGACATTAGCTACACTTTCTTCGAAGGAAAGTACCTCCACATGAGCAATGAACAGTAGAATATTCCAGATGATAGGTCAAGTCCGTTCAGAACACTAATATACCCTAACAAGCAATTTACTGTAAAGTCCCTACATAACTAGGCCACAAGCCCTTACAAAAGTAATTCAACTAACATCAGTCTGGCCCACGGCATGAGCCCAACGCCTCTTCCCTTGAATCCGTATACTTCGCCTTTCCTCTAAACGAAAGCCCACAGCAAGTCTGTCTCCTTTCAATGGCCCACGACAGCACCTAGCCCACGACATCATAATACACTTAGGGTTTGATCTCATTTGTTTCAGATGTCTTCCCCGTGTTCCACTTCAGTTCCAGCCGCCGTGTCACATATTTTGTTCTAAATAATTTTAAAAATTTTATGTGCAGTCACTTGCGCACTCCACTGATATAATTGGTTGCATCATTTTTTTAATATAAAATAACAGTTTTAGTCAATCACATCAGTAGAGTGCACAATGAATATGTAAAAGTGACTACATGTAACAGAATTCATAATTTTTGTATGAACATCAGTCTAGTTTAAAGGCTTGAACCAACCATGGACTCGATGGTTCCTAAGGGCCATGGACGGTGTCATTCGGCCATAAGGTTGTTGACAAAATATCTAAGTAGTACATTTTGCTACTACAATAGCTAAGCTTCATCTCAAGGCTCGCTTCAGTCACCACCCCCACTCCAATAGAAAAATGATTGGGAGATCGAGAATGGTTGTGCTACTAAATTAATCGATACTTCTTTTTTTTAACTTAATGGTTAATAAATTAATTTTTAGTGAGTTGGTGATTTTTTTTTTAATATTTAAAGGTGTTTAAAATTGACTGAAAAATTTAAAAAAAAAAAAAAAGTGCATTTGCAGTTATCGGTACAATGTAGGGGTACCTTTCTCGTCCCCTTAGCATTGTCCACTCCAATAACCTTCATGCCTCACTAGTTCCCTCCCTCCCTCCCTCCCTCCCCATGTTAAGCATTTTCGATCTATTAAGCACTGTTCTACACCACCGAAACAAAGGGTATAGAGTTCTGCAGCATCAAAATACACCTTTTGTTATTCGGAATGAATTGATTGAATTTTAGGGTGATGCTTTGGTGCTCTCATTTCCTTTTTCAAAAACAATAAAAGTATATTTGTTATATTATTTGGTGGTGTAAACCTTCACACCAATAAGGACAACCACTTTAAAGGGAAAAGCATGTTTATGACAAAGGGTGATTGGCAAATATACTTTGATTGGCTTAATTTTGAACCATTAGGTAGTAAGCTTTAACATTACACTCATTTGACATGTGAATTGTCGTGAATTAATTCTAAGCTAAATTAGAGGCACTTACTTTATCCTCTAGAGTTCAAACAAAAACTCCACTAGGATGTCTAAATTCAATCCTTCACATGCACATCTTTAACTCATACTCAAGTTAGGAGTAAGTTTTGAGTACCCAAGGCTTTGCCATGCTCCCTAACCTCATCAGCCAGCTCCTTCAACAGTCAGCGGGACATATGCCGACACAAATTCAATTCCATTTCCACAAGATAGGGTACGACCGATGGCCAGACAAGACAGGATGAAGCAAGCAGCAAGGAATTGGCTAAATAGAACAAATGCAATGAGAATGGGATATTGTTACATTTGGATGTTGAGTTGAGTTGAGTTGTGAATAGTAATATTTTGTAAATCTCATTAAGATTTAACCTTTTACGAAAAATTGAAAAAATAATAGATATCATCAATGATTGGTTTGAGATGAGTTGAACTGAGTCCAACAACCAAACAGAGTCTAAATGAAAAGAACAAAAGTAAGAACTCATTTGAACACTTGGAGTATGTTATTTTCATAGTAGTAAAATTGTTTTAATTAAAATATTTTATTAAATTTTAAGAAATAGAAAACAAAAAATTGAATAAGTTAAAAATTTATTTGAATATAATTTTTTAATATAATTTTTATTTTCAAGTTTGTCAAAGTCATACTAATTTTTTATTTTGTTTAAAGTTCGTAAAAAGTTATATTGATTTTTGTGTTTTGATAATGATTAGATGAAAGAAAATTTGATTATTTAGAATTGAAAAGTGTTTTATAATAATGTTTGAAAATAAAATTATAAGAAATTTTAAAAAACTTGGATCTCACCTCTATGTCCAAACATCTCCAAGTCTATTATCGAACGTCCCCTCAAGTCAAGTGTCCCTCCCTACCTAAAAAAACAAAAAATCTACACCTCTCAACCTCCATACACTACACATTTTTTAATTTTTATTATTTTTTTCTTTCACCAAATATTTAATATATGAATAATGAATAGAAAAATTAAATTATTTTAAAAAGAATAAACTCAAAAAAAAATTTAAAAATTTAAAAAATTTAAAGATTTTAAAAAAATATGCTGTGTAGAGATTAGGGAGGTTGTATAACAATATTCGTTTCTATTCTCTGTCCAAATCCAACAGTCAACGGTCCATTAACAATCCTTATACAGTGGTTTGGGCCAAGTATTTGGACTGACCCGGAGGCAACTTAAATTACGACTTTTCTTCTTCAAGAAGGCCCGTTTCTTTTGTTTTGCATTTTTTCTATGAATGGTCGCTCCAAACTTATAAGCTCAAATCAATTTTAAACCCAACCAGAAGAAAATCACTTTCCCAAATACAAAATAAAATTGAAAGTCAGATTTGAACTTAAATTTTAAATAAATAAGAGAATTGATTCTTTCGATTGAACAATTACTTTAAAAATAAATAAATAAATACAGAACTTACATGACAGAACTCACACTCCACAACTGTATGTAGCATTACTCTTTAAATAAATAGATTTGAAATGCATAAGTTCAAATTCCCTTCTTTTTAATTATTTGAAATCTAAGATTTTGAAAGATCGTATATAATTTGGTCTGAATTTAGTACAATTCAAATATGATCAAAATATAAAGATTCAAATCCAACCATCTAAACACAACACAAATATATTTCAAATTCACCGTGTAAAAAAAAATACAACACAGACAGATGATAAAAATAAAATAGATCAATCCTTCAAAAAAACCTTAAACAAATAAAAAACTAGAAAATATAAGGATACAAACACTACACATTAGAAAAAGTTAACTCCTCCCCGCCCAATAACAAAAGGAAACAAATCATAGAGATAAGAGAAATTCCAACAAAAGTTGCCAATCCATTAAAAAACCCCAAAAAAAGGGAATGCAAAAATAACATATTGTATTTGTCAAATGCCAAATTATACAATACAAAAAATTATCAGTGTGTACCAAACTGACAGCATTTTCCACTAAGCACCACTTATGTTGGAACCGCAGATATTTTGGAATTTCAGACCCAAGGTTTGGTTTTCCTAATCCGGCCAATAACTTGAGCAGTTCTATGAGTTTTAGGTCCTATGTTGACAATTTGATCATATAGAAACTAGGGCACGCATTCACAATACGCAAAGAGGAATGCTGGGGAGCAGCCTGCATCCCCAGCACACCTTCACAAAATTTTTTTTTTTTTTTTTTTTTTTTCTTCTCCTCAACACTGAGGTGTGTTGAGGATGTGGGCTGCAACACATCGTTTCCATACGCAAAACCTCAAGGCGGAAAAGGAGCGGTGAAGAACCACTTACAGAAAATTTTGAAGACTGTTACGACTGTTCTCCACATCATGTCGACACATTAAAGGGCAAAGTAGCAAACAAGTAATCATCAGGCATATAACAAATACCGATAACACTCGTAAACACCACAGCTTCAATGAGACTCAAAGGTCTTGCTCCTGCTTTGGAACTTTCAAGGCACATGTGGATGGTTGCTGCAAACACAATAAAGGCACAAGGTGACTAATTTTCATTTACCCACAAATGACAAATGAAACCATGTGGTCAATAAAGAAGTGGTCTTTGGATAGCATTGATGCGGCAAAAGAACAGTTAAGATCCTTTTCAATTGCCTGACCGAGTTAGATAGTCCAATACAGAGAGAGAGAGAGAGAGAGAGAGACACAATATTAAATATGCATGTGAGGTCTATGCTATACAGAAATTCTATATTAACAACAATAAATGTTTTTAAGGCCCACAAGATGTATCTCTATCTCTCTCCTAAATTGGACCATCCAATTCGGTTAAGCAATTGGAGAGGACCTGTATTAGCAAAAGAAAGCAAAAAGACAAAGGAAACAAACCATTGTTAACAAAGGACCGTAATACAAGAAACAAAACTAGTGATCGAGATGCAACTCTTTTATAACTACTTTACGACTATATTTTAAAATGATGACTTTTTTATAAAATGCGTAATAATACCCTTACACCTTATTTACTATTGCTTTACTACCCAGTTATTTTTTTTTCTTTTTACTATTTGAATCTGGATTAAAAATTTCAGAATGACATTTTTACATAATCTAGAAGAAAATATATTCAACCAACCAACGTGATCATGAAAATTAATTCAAAATAAATTCAATTTTATAAAAATTGACTCAAAGAGCAAAAAGTCAAGTTTTATAAAATTGAATTTATTTTTAATTAAATTACATGATTATATTAGTTGATTAAATTTATTTTCTTCTAAATTATACAAGAAAATCATGTTCTGAAATTTTTAATCTAGATTCATAGAGCAAAAGGGGAAAAAAAACAATTGGGTAATAAAAAAAATAGTAAAGGAGGTGTAAGAATATCATTATTTTTATAAAATAATGATACTCTTTAAACTCTATTTTACAAAAATGTCCTCCATTTACAACATAGTAAAATAGTTGTAAAAATTGGTTGCATCTTTTATCATTTTCCCAAAAACAATAACTCCCTACCCATCCTTATCATTTAGGAAAGAGATTGTTCAGCTTAACCTACACTGGGAAATTGATCACATCTCCACCAACATAGGTTTTATAAGAATTTTCCTCCAAGCTAATAATGATAAAGAATGTCTTCTAGAGCCACTGCATTACACAGGACCAACCAGCCTGGCTGAGAATCCAGATATCTCCTATCAACATCATCAGTTCGATTATTAATTGCCTGGCATGCAACTTGGGCATCACCTTCTAGAATAATCTCTTGAGATTATGTTAGTGCAGACTCATGGAGAGCAAATTGAGTACCACTGGCTTCCCCAATAGTTGAATTTATAGACTCCAATCTAGATGTCCACAGCCTGTGTGATAACCAGAAGAATTTTGGCAAAAAGCAGCCATCAAGATTTTTTTTTTTTTAAATTTAACATTAATTCTATACAACCACCTAAGGAGGTTGTCATTTCTTTCTTTCTGGTAAATATTTCTGTGTTCAAACTATAGGCGTTTTGCCTTCGCCACCATAGGTCCATAACAAGAACATCTGGCTTCCCCAATATGAACCACCTCATTTCTATCAAATTAAACAGTAACCATAATAATTGCTGCACATAGCAGGAGGCCGTGCCCACTATCCTGGCCAAGATCAAACTTGTCCTGGGGATGTAACAAAATTTGGATCCATTCCCCCATTGTTATTCACGCAAATCTGCAAGTGTCTAATGGCCAAGGTGACTCCTGTCACATAGCCCTCATGACATGACATACCAGAAAATTGCGTTTCACTGTTTCCACCCCAGCTTCACATAGAGGGCACAGCAGCAATTCATCATTTATAGAAGATAGGAATTGACCCACTTGACCTCTTACAGGTAAGGATTTCCACAAAAATAACCTCGGCCTGTCCGGCATTTTCATATTCCACAACTGCTTCGAATGATTGGAAAGTAAGGTTCCTTGTTGAGCAAAACTGCTCCTTCTGATCAATGGGATATGCAGACTTAAGCAAGTTTTCAATTCTTATATACCTCCTCTTCATTCTGTAGCAGATTATGTTTAGGATGGCATGTCTGGATTCCGCATCAAAAAAATTGAGATCAAATCAGCTTACCATGTTCTGGTATCCCCCTCTATTAAATCTTCCACCATATGAACATTATGAGGAAAATCATTGCTGCAAGCATTCAGCAGTTGAACCAATTGTTTTCGCCCAAAATTCGGTAACAGTACCAAATGTTTGTCTTCTTTTCTTTCTTTTCCTCCCACACCAACCCTGGGTGGTGGGTGCGGGGGCTGATGATGAAAAACACAAAATAATGTCTAGCCAGAATCTTTTTTTCCTTTTAAAAACAAAAATGATGAATTTAAAGCAAAAATAGTAATGAATGACCTTCTGGGTTTTTTTTTTTTTTTTTGGGGGGGGGGGGGGGGGGGGGGGGGGGGGGGGGGGTTGTGGGTACTCAAGAAGGAATCGCTGTCCAAATGCAAGTCCCCAAAAAAACCCCACCACAGTCTCACTTCGATAGGATGAATAAAAACAATCCCATCATTTCAAAACAGCAAATGTGTCACTAAAGTCAATCACAGCTTCCATTTCAGTTTTTACTGGAAATTTTTTTTTTTATCGGTAGTTTTTACTGCAAAATAAAAGGTGTAAGACAGGCTCTAAAAGGGGCCTTGATCAAAATATATAGAGGTGAGCCAGGCTGTGCCACTTATGACTTTAAGGGCACAGACTTGATAGTTGATACAAAAGCAATTTGATGGAAGCTCATGACAGGTGACATCCAAGTGCTAAAGCATGAAACCCCATTATTGATTTTGTTTTTTTGATCGGTAAACAAAATTTTATTGATCAAAAGTGAGACAAAGCATGCCCAAGTATAGGGGACATATACATGAGCAAGTTTAAGTCTAGCTTAGGGATACAAGGAAATCATGAAACCCCATTATTGATTGACAAATCTGTTTGGAAAAACCAAGCACTTTTATCATGGTGTTCCCAAAAAATATAATAGAATAAGCTTTACTCAGATAAGGTTTTTTTTTCCAACAATTGTCACCTTTTACAAAAGCAATGATTTGTTCTTTTCAAAAATACTATTTAGAAAACCAATTGCATGTTTAAAGTGGGAGAAAAAGGACATGAAAAGGTTGGTATTTAGTACACAAGAATCAAGATGATGACTATGTTCCCCCAAATGGCCAGCCATAAATAGGTGCCAAACCCCCCATCATATGATATAGATATATCACAATTTATATACTCAAATATGTACGAAATAAGCATACCTCTTAATACACTCCAATTCCTAATTTCAATTCTACATGGCACAACATAAAGAGTAATTTAAACCTAACAAGAGTATAGCCTGTAACCACATGCAAATCCAGTAACTAATGTACATAATACCAGTATGTGTATGCACATGAATGTTTCTATTCAACTATGCAAGTATTCTATGTATGCCATAAATGACCTACAAATAGGAAAATCCATTTGAACCAAATCCCAGAGTTCCAGCTAGGTAGTTTTAATCAAGCAACAATGGCTTGTCCTGAATAAATCACAGAAGTTTGAACCATACCTTGCACTGAAGACCCATTAGGGTAGACCTCAATAGTGCATCCCCAACTATCAATCTCAACTGTTTGACAAAATCTTCGCGACTAATCTTCTTGCTCTAATGAAATACCCAACAAGGAATCCTTAAAAAATAATAATAACTTCCAAGGGAAAAAAAAAATAACAAAATAATCATTGCAAACCTTGAATTGGTCATAATGATCGTTCACCAACTTCATATCTTTAGGAGAAACATCTTTTGAGATAGCTTCAAACAACATGGCAAAAGGCATCCATGGTGATTTTGGAGTCTTTGAAGAGCTTGGGCAGAGGGCAACAGCTTTTTCCAGACATCTCTTGTCAAATTCTGGAGATTGCCAACAATTCTCCTACAGGAAAATGACTTAAAAAGGTCATATGTCAAGATTAAGGTTAACACAAGAATAAGAGAGAATTTATCCACCCTCTCAATATACACTGTTATACACTCAGAGAATTACAGTTGACTTCTATGCAATTATTACGACAACATTCCTACCATAATATCCTTTCAGTGACAGTATTATTACCTTAATACCTTTTTTTTAATAAGAGAACTATCATTAAAAGCGCAAAAGCCGCAATACAAGTATACAGGAAGTATGCAAATGATTATTACCTTGGTACTCTTCCTCAAGCTGGCATATAAATATTACATAACCCAGCTCCAAGAGAAAAATCAATCGATTATACCCAAAGAACAAGTATATCTGCGAGTTGGCCTTCAAATTTTAAAAATGGTGCAGATATATTTCCAGTAAGAATCTTATCTTGACAGTTAACTTCAGTATGTTTGGTTCTCTTAAGAAAAGCAAGATTGGAGGTGATGTGGCTTGATTATCACATTCCAACGGAATAGAAATAGTACGTAATGCTCCAAAGAAGGGCCAAGCTACATTTGGGCTACAGTCAATGGTACAATTGGAACCCTTAGATATACATTATAAAGAGCAAGAACTTTTCCTTCCCAAGTCATGTGAGATTCCATTCACCACCCATACTCACTCAAAATGAGGGTATCACAGCTTGCCATCTTTTTTAGATTGGCATCGGGTGTTTGGAAACAGCGTCCAACTAATCCCGGGGGTGCACAGGCCCTCGGTAATGAATTTTCCGCAAGTGCACCTCAAGTAATTCAAGGGAAAAATCCTCCGATCCAATGGCCCTTAGAGAGTGTTTACACCCAAGGGGATTTGAACATTAGACCTCGGGGGAGCATAACCCCATGCCCAAGGCCTTTACCACTTGAGCCAACCCCTAGGGGTCGCAGCCTGCCATCATTTTCATTTTCTTTTCACACTTAAATCCAGGCTTATGGGGCTTATAAAAAAATTCAAGCTATGTGAGAAAAAAAGGATTACAGAAAAGAAATACTATGTTGTGACCTCGAGACGATTGGGCGCATGGTTACCATGCATAGGTGATGCTCTTGTACATGTCCCATATGCTCTTTGATGCTCTTGTTTACCGATCAAAAACAAATAATAGGTCACAAACCCATCTGCCAGCTGGGCTTAAATGCTGAAATTACGGCTTGCGTCATCTCAGAATGGTGGGACAGGGTAAAACTATCTTTCTGTTCAAAATCCATATTTATATGCTCCTAGCATGTTTTGCCATTAATTCTACAACATCAGCAAAAACCCACAATAAATGAAATTCTTAAAGAGCATGAGAAGGCTTACTGATTGAATTGGAGAGTGATACAACTGCCTCTGGACCTGAGGCCCTTCACTAGTAATACTTCCTGACACATCAATTCTACTTTCTTTAGCAACAAAAGCCCCTCCTGTAACATCAAAGAGATCTAGTGGTCCGGTACTCAAAAGGAGTTTAAGAATAACAAAATATACTAAAGAACAGATGAAAAGTTTAAGGTCTATTGGCTCGGTACAAAAAATATGTATGTTTAACCATGTTGACCGTGTTCCATCAGAACTGTTTGAAAGATATTGATGGGCTGCTACAATAATGTGTTTTTCATTAAAAAGGAAGGAAAATGGAAGATACATACCACAATCATCACTGGAAACCATCTTGAAACAGAAAACATATTCTGGAAAAATATGGGTATTCATATTCATATTCCAAACTATATAATGATGCGGACTTTGAAGGTCATCGACTCCACTATCGAAGTCTTCAGTACTGGGATGGCATTGTACAGATCCAGGACTGACAACCTCCATATTTCCCAATATGACACAACAGAACGCTACGTATCTCATCCCATTTTCGTCATCATCACAATAATTTGCACTGTAGAGAAAACAAAAGTTGAGTCTTTGCAAAAGGAAAAATAAGCCAAATTCAAAGAATTTTTTTATTGGCACTAGGTGTCCGAGAACAACGTCCCGACTAATCCCGGGGGTATATTGGCCCTCAACAAGGAGTTTTCCCGGGTAATTCAACGGGAAATTTTCCCAATCCAATGTCCCCTAGAAATTGTTTGCGCTCAAGAGAATTCGAACCTTAGACTTGGAGGGAGCACACCACCAAGACCAAGGCCTTTACTGCTTGAGCCAACCACAAGACTTTTTTTTTTCTTTGAAAAGCCAAATTCAAGAAAATGCAATCGGCCAAGGGATTATTCAACGGATAATTAAATGGGGGGATCCTCTAATGAAAACTATAATTCCCCATGTGGTCCCTCATACAGTAGGCATAAGCCAGTCAACGAGAATCCCCAAAAACGAGACATATAGGAAATGAAAAACTAAAAAAGATATGCAAACCTTATATGGGCATAGTTTAATGGTGTAAGGTGAACTCCATTGCCATACGAGGACATAATTTTGGGTCCACCGTGCCCAAGCCCATATGTCATCATGCCCATTAGAGCATCTTTATTGACCGCTAGCCAACCATATTGTACATTTGGATCGCCACGACCCCTCTCAATTATTTCAATCTGCTTTTGAAATAGCTCCATCCGAGTTTGTATCAAATAACTAGAGCAACGCTTAACCTCTAGTACATTTGCACTTGTAGATGATCCCATGCTCTTCATAAACATGCTTTTCACTGTATCACACTCCAGAATTCCATGCACAATATGGGACTTAGATGTTGTATTTACAGCAATGGGTAGATTTTCCCCACTAGCCTCATGCATTTTAGCATCTGATGTTTGATTGTCATTGTCTTTGATATTGAGACCCACACAGTCACTAATAGATTTTAATTCAAGTTTAGTCCTCTTAGCACGAATATTTGACTCTTCTACACATTCTTCTGAATCATAGCTAGTCGATCCAGTTATTCCAATCTCAAGCTGCAATTTGACCTCACAGGTCCCATTGGTGTGTGGATCATCCGTGAACCTAGATTGGCAGCATTCACGCCTTTCACTAGTAGATGAGAGAAGCTGTGGAAAGAAGCAGTGACCTGCTTCATCAATCCAAGCAAAGTGCTTCTGTAAACCTGTTTCCAACTCCCATTGAATCATATACAAAACATCTAGCAATAAATGGCAGCCATTGAACTCCACTTGCACAGCTACATTTTTCAACTGAAAATCTCTCTTAACCAACTCCACAATTTGTTGAGGATGATCGACCCAATCCCCATTTTGATGATACATAAGTCGTTGAGGAAGCCCACTTCTACTGAAATTCCTATAGTTAATAAGAGTATATCTATTCAACCATGATTCACACTTGGTTCTACATGTAGCAGATCTCTTACGCTTAACAATCTTGCTTAAAGATGAGTTCAAGCTGGACTCTTGCAAGAACTGTGGTTGGCTAGCTCCAACTATATTTGATGCGCACCGAACTTTCCTTTTCCTTTTCAAATCAACAATAGTTTTCTTCCCATCATTCGGTACTCTAGCCCACTTTCCTTCCATTGTCTACAAAAACTATAGTATTGACAAAGTAGATTCTACAGACTAGCTATGAGATTGATGTCCAAGTCTTCTCTTGAATACCCGGAAGGAGAACCCAATGCACAGAAAATAAATTTTGCAAAACCTGAAAAAAAAAAATGTTTAACATTTCAAACATTTTAATATCTCTGTCATTAAAATCTTGCAAAAATTTGCAAACTTATCACACAGTAATTGTATAAAAGAAAACAATTCAGATATGGCTTACAATCAAGAATTGATCAGCAAAAATCATATGTCATCCATTATAAAACCTCGAGTTCAATAATATAATATTACCAGTTACATGCTTACATTTTCAAAAAATTAATAAAAAAAAATGATGATAACCAACACAATTGGTCTCATCGTTTCATTATAAGCACACAAAAAGAGTAAAGCCAATACAGTTCCTCACAACTAATCCGATGAAAAACCTAATAACTTGATAATTTATACTCAAAGGGAATCAAAGAGTTTATTAGGAAACTTATATTGACAAAATTGGGAAGTCTAAATCCTGTTATCCACAAAAAAAAAATGCGGAAGAGAAAAAGGCCCATAACTTGACCAATCATTGCAATAAAAACTCGAAGAGATGATTAAAGACTAATTCTAGCACACGAAATTGCAAGCATGAAACGTACCATATCCTGTGATTAATGGCCATTTTGTGCAAGCCCCTCTTCTCCCCAACATCATTGCAAGTCACTAACTAAAGAACAATTTTCTTCCCTCTTAAAGCTCCCAATCAGCTGGGATACTAATACAATGCAAACAAACAAAATCAATAAATAAATCCTTATAAAGACCTCCTTGTACGTGATACAGGCCACTGTGAGTTTTAATTAGGAGACAACCCCTTTAATAATGAAATGAAAATACCAAAAACCTTTTCAATCATAAAATATCCCCAGTTTCAAGATCAATCTCAATTTTAAAAAATTAATAACAACCTCAGTTCAATCAACGAACTCTGTGCAGAGTATGAAGTGAACATGAGGGAAATGAAAAGCCCGTATACTTTTGAATCTAAGAAATTTCGACTGGAGAATATTCTTGTTATTGCTGATGTCGTTGCTTTCGTTTTTTTTTTCTTAATCTAGAAAAAAACAAAATAAACGGTACTCGAGATGAAGTTTTCTTAAACTTTCTTTCGGTTTTATCAGCACTTTCTTCAAGTTTCTAAGCAACCATAGAGAAATAACCAACTAATCCCAGACGCACCGAAGATGCCATGGAAATTAGAAAGAATATCAATCAGGTTGAATTAAAAAATTATATATATTCGTGAAATTAATTACAAATCCCTTTCAAATAACTAAACCAAAAAGTAAATAAACAGGTCGGTCAGGAAAGTAGACCACCAAATATGAAAATCCGCCATCGATGATCCAAGAGATTACCTCAAAACGCGTATTGATAGTTGATGCCAGCCCGGACAATCGAAGTTGTTTTGACTCGATGAGACCTAGAAAGTAGAAAGAGGAGCGCAGGGAGATGTACATAAATAATTGATACTCGTGGGTGGGGTCCACATTTATATTGCTTGGGCAGGAAGACAGAACGTGGCCGACCGGACCGGCCTTATCTTCTTGGAGGTTTGCGCGAAAATGAAAATCTAGTATCTACCAAACTATTTATTTATTATTTTTGTTTTTTAAGATAATTTTTTTATTAAACATTTTCTTGCACTTCGGATTTATTAAAAAAATATCAATATTTACTTAAATTATATTTTTAAATAGATTTATTTTTTTAGTATTATTTTAAGAATAATTATTATGTTAAAGTTAATTAAGGATGAGGTCCTTCAATTATAATTTTTTTTTTCATTTTCACCTCATGTGATAGTCTCCAGTATTGTCCGTATAAAATTTAAATTTCTAATAAAAAATCAGTGATAACTCTAGAAAATATTATAATTATTTTCTATTACAAAATACTCTTATTAATGGAGTTATTGGGAAAAAATGTCGAATGGCGACAATAACCCACACACGTGAGGGAAAGTGACAAAGGAAAACCTCCGATCGAGGTGTTGGTCGCGAAGATGATGAGTACAGGAGATGTATTCGTCAGTGTCCCATGGTCTTACTCTTTAAAACTTATCCAAGGCTTCCTTTAATTATAAGATAATAAGATAAACATTAAATAAAATATTATTAAAATATTATTTTTTAATATTATTTTTATTTTAAAATTTTAAAAAGTTATATTATTTATTATATTTTATGTGAAAGTTTAAAAAAATTATAATAATTAGATGAAATGATTTATGTAACTAAATGAATTTGTGAAAATATGAAAGAGGAACCAAGAGAGAATTGGAAGAGAGGAAAAAATAAAAGAGTAAATTATCTTATATCGTCTCGTCTCGTCTTGTCTCATATAATTATTATAATTTTTTGAAATTTTCACACAAAATATAATAGATAATTTAATTTTTTCAAATTTCAAAATAAAAATAATATTATAATAATATTTTATTCAACTTTCAACAAAACATCTCATCTTATTTCATCTAAATTAGTAATCAAACGAGGCACGTTAAAGGGTGCTACTATTAGCCTACTAGTGTGCCACCCAGCTTTAAAAGTTGGGCGTGCCCATAGTATAAATTACATATTTTATTTTATTTTTTCATATTTTTTAAATATTTTTTTAAAATAAAAAAATACATCAATATATTAAAAGTCATTTTTTTAACCATTAAGTAAAAATAAATAAATATATGAGTGACTAAAATTAGAGTACAAACTCATAAGGCATATTATCATTTTCTAATGGTTAAAATGAGAAAAGATATTTAAAACCGTGAATTGTGCAACTGCCGCGTAATCGCTTTGAAAAAAATAAATAAAATATGGAATCCACATGAAAAAAAATTATTTTTTAATAGTGGACCCTACTCTTTTTCAAAACGATTATGCAGTATTTACACACTTCACAGTTGTATGTAGAATTACTCAGTTAAAATACCGTTAGCAATAAACTCATTAGGTAAATGATTTTACTTGACACTATTTTATAGACAAATGTTACAATAAAACCTTACACCACAAATATTCACATAATTAATATGTGACTTTTCATTTTTATTATTTTATTTAAACATGCATATTTAAGTATTAATGAATGGTCAAAATGAAAATTACAGTGAAAATATATGGTATAAGACTTTTCAATATAGTTTTTTTATTTTATATCATATAATTTAATTTGTAATATTTAAATTTAAATTTTTTTATTTAAATTAAAAATTGTCATGTTGAATATTTGCAACATTAGAATGCAAAAGTGACCCAAAACCCATTCGTGTATCAAAATCCCAAAGTGAATAAAGATAATAAAATAGACAAAAGAGAGCCGACCGAGAAGTCATGATAAAAGTGACCGGATGCAGCTGGAAAGAAAAAGGTGGGATGGAGTCATGGACTGTGGACATAAAGGAAGGAAGAGTCGAGACCAAAGTTTTCAATGTGGTTTCGATAAAGGCACTAAAAGCAAATATTATGGTATTTGTATTATTTCGAATATGGTTTTAGAATAGTCTATATATAGATAAATTAATTATATACGTATCAATTATATTTCAAAATAATATCAATACAAGTATTAAAAAGTTAAAACACATATTTATAAAACTCAATAATACTTCTAAATTCTTAATCCAACTATTAAAAAAATAATAACTCATATTCATCACGAAAATGAGAGTAAGAATTTGATTTTCAATTCTCGAAAAATGAAGAGTAAAAAAGTTAATAAATTAGTATTCAGATGTGAGAATTGGAGTAAAAATCATGAAAATACACTAAAAATACAAAATTCCGGTCAGTATATCGAAAATCGGCCAGTATTGACCGAAATGCATCGAAATGACTGGTATTTAATCTGATACGAAACACATATATTTCTTGTGCTGGTTACTAGTCTAACATGGTAAATACTGATCGCACCGACCGGTACAACATGATATTTAAAACTTTGGTTAAGAAGCTTGACTTAAGCAACGAAATAGAGAAAAGATGATGGATGTTCTTTACTTGTGGGAGATGGATCTCTTCATCCTTAGTCACTAAGAGACCATCTTCTACCCCAACCCATCTTCCATCTCCCATTCTCATCTTTCTAAAAAGAGCAAAAGTAAGTTTCAAATAGACAATCAATAAAAGATTGATTTGGAAAGTGTGTTCTTTGTATCGAATTGAAAATCAAACTTCTCGTTCAAAAAATTGAGTGATAATTGGTGAAAAAATAATTAAGCAAAGATTGAGAGAAGTAATTGAATCGCACGGATTAGGATTCCAGGTAATGCCTAAAACACTACGCAACAGAACATAATTACAAGAGTATGCAGAATCTTATTAACCCACTTTTATTCATTGAGAATAAAAAAGACGAAAACAAACGAGGCCTTGGCAGAAGCTTACACAGATAATGGAACATTTCGTTTAATTCGATACATTAGGTAGAACCTTTAAAAAAAAAAAAAAAACCATCGCAATCGAGTTAAAAGGAAATATATATATATAATTCACCGTTCTAATTAAAAATAAAAATCGTACACGTACAACTTTTTATATAACCATATTTTAAAATGAGCTTGTTTTTATAATATGATAATATGATATTATTTTTATAAATTATTTTATCAAAATACCCCTTTTTTTAAATATGATTATATAAAAATTTGTAAAAAAGTAGCATGTCTATCATTTTCTTTAAAAAAAAAAATTGCTAAGAGTTCGTTTGACAACACAATTGTTCCCAAATATTCATATATATTCTCGTATATTTTATTTTCAAATAGAGAAACGCTTTAACAATAGCCCACCAATGCGCTGGCTACACATAAGATAAAGGTTCTGTAGCACAATAGAATGAAAAGGAACTGATTAATTCATCTAATAGTAGAATAAAATATTGTTAGAATATTATTTTTTAATATTATTATTATTTTAGAATTTTAAAAAGTTGTATTGTTTATTATATTTTGTGTGGGAATGATGAGATGAGATAAATTGAAGTGAGTTTTGAATTCAAACCACTCTTAATCTTTTCCCATAAAACATCAAATTGCATTTTCTACGTATGCATGACATATTTGAAAATTAAAAATTTTAAATTTGATTTTTTGAAAGATGATTGATAGTTATTTTTCACATTTGCATGATATGAGTAAAAGTTTCAATTTTAAATTTTTGAAATATGATTGATTATCATATTTTACATGTGTATGTTTTGTTTGAAAATTTTGAAAAATTATTGATGTTTTTTTTTTACATATGCATAAGAAGATGATTTGTTTGAAAATTTTAAAAAGTAAATAATGTTACTTTTGTTATATGCAAAAAGTAAAAGATTATGTTTGAAAATTTTGAAAAATGAACGATGTTATCTTTGACAATTGTAAAAAAGGATTAACTTTTATTTGGAAAATTTAAAAAGTGAATGGAGCTCCTTTTTTACATGTAAATATTTTTAAATTTAAAAATAAAGTATGTAAAGCCTGATGCACAGATGCGGATGAATGGGCAGTTTGGTAAGGGATGAGATCTGGTGTAAGCAAGTGCATAGTTGGTCACACAACATGCTGATGTGGTGGAATGGAATTGGAGGGCTGGTTATGGTCGTCTGGTCTCCAGGTTCTCTCATTTAAATATCACTCAAACACAAAATACTTTCAATTTTAAATTTTTAAATTTTTTATTTAATCACGACCTAATTATTGCAGATTTTTCAAACTCTCAAAGCATAAAAAAACATTACCTTTTAAATTTTTAAAACAAAAATTAAATTCAAACAATTTGTTAACTTTATAATTTGTTATTTAATTTACTATTTCTTGTATTTTAAAATTCAATAAAATATTTTAATTCAAATTATTTTATTACTATTTATAAATATCAGATATAATATCTAAACTAATTGCCAACACAGAGCTTGTAATAGTTATTATACTATTAATTATTACTGTTTAAGGGGTTGAAAATTTGAGCCTTTCTCCCAGTAGGCTACGATTGGATAGTGATAATATTGGAGAAGTGTTGAGAATGTTTGTAAATAATAAAAAAGTAATAATAGAATATTAAATAATATTAAAAAGTAGATGAAAAGTAATAAATAATAGTAAAAATAGATAAAAAATAATAATAAAGTAATAAATAGTAATAAGAATGTTTGAGAATAGTTGAAATATTCTTGACTGCCAAAACTTGTTTAAAGGAAATATTATTCTAAAGCACCTTCTTTGGTAAGCTTCACTGATTTTACAAATCCCAAAACTTTTTTCCTCTCCAAAAATATTTCTTATGGGCCCATCTCTTTCATAAAAACAAAAACAATCACATCAGCTTTTTTCTCAACAATTTCATAAAATTTAAGGAAAATTTTAAGTTAGATACTAGAGTTGGAGTGATAAGATCATTTGAATTTGAATTGATATACAAATAATAGTATTTTATAAATTTTATTAAGATGCGTTTGAATATAAATAAATTTAGATATTATTTGAATATATGAAATATATTAGATGATGAGTTTAATTTTTTTTATAAAAAATTTAAATAATTAATTCTATCAATAATTAATTTAGGATAAAACTCTCTCTAAGAGCATCCTCATTAACTTGGCTAAATTCATCTTCAAAATTTAGTCAATATCACACTTTTTTACATTTGTCTATTTCATTTAAATTCAACCCCACATTGGATTATTCATTCACTCTCTACATAATAATAAAATATTATTAATTTAATAATTTTTTTATTTAATTTATTTTTATCACATTTTTTATCTCTACCAATTAAATGTTAATAATAATTATATTCTAATTAAATTAATATTAAAAAAAATTATATTTTCAAAAGTCATTTAATGTTAATAATAAAAAATATTTGATTAAACTCATTTAAAATTTTATTTAAATTTATTAATTACAAACCAAATAATATTTTTGCTTGGAGTGAGAAACTAATATTTTAATGTTTACTTGGAGTGAGAAACTAATATCTTTAACCAATCACTGTAGAAAAAATATAAATTATTTTAGATTTATCTAATTCAATGTAAGATGTTTTTTATACTAATTATATAAATTTTAACCAATCTTTTTATTTGGCAAAACCAACGTAGATGCTCTAACAAAGCCTTAATTAAGGCTAAACGCTGCCTAGATCATTCAATGAATCTATTGACCGGTACTGGATTGTCGCTTTGGACCGAATATGATGTAGAGAGCCTGGGGGCCCTGTGCTCCTCAATCGCATTCTTGTAAGTTTTTAATCAACATATGGGCCCACTTTCCTATAGCCTGAGTAACTTTTTATTCAAGAATCTTATTATATATCAATCATTATTTATCTTTACATATCACACTTTGACAGATTTTTTTTTTATAGAATGTCGAGTGTGAAGTAGTAAATAAGTGACTTATGAAAAGAATTATTATTTACTGAATAAAATAACAAAATATTATGATACACACAACACGTTTTACAATATATTTTATGACAATATTTTAAAATGAGTATAAAAAATATTATTTTTATAAATTATTTTATAAAAATACAGTTCAATTAAATTATTTCTATAAATTATCTCAATAGCAAAAGTAAAATTCAGCCAATTATATTCTCTTTTTATTTTAATAAAATAAAATTATTGATCAAATCTTAAGTTATTTAAAAAAAATTATCTAAAATAATAAAAAATGTCACATCGAGCCGAGATTATAATATTCAGTACGACTCTTAAAAATATATATATAAAAACTCCACCAAACTATAAACTTACTTCTCAAGTCTCAACTTAAAACTTTAATGGCTTGATTAAAAAAAAAAAAAAAAAACTTTAATGGCTACGAGAGAGAAATATAATTTGTCCTTTAAAAAGGTTCTGAAGGGAATTTGCACAAACCACGGGACTAAAATGCAATTTCGTGTTGTTTCTTTTGCTGGGCCTGGGCCCTGTTTCAGGGATGTAAAGGAAGAGGGGAAGGGTTTTGGCTGGAGAGAGTGCGCCTCTGCAAGTCACCCGGAGAAGAACGATTAACCTTTAACAAACATGGGGAAGGAAGGTGACTTGTGGGATGATTCCGCTCTCACGCGCGCCTTCGATGACGCCATATCCAAGTACAAGGTACTCTCTCTCTCTCTCTCTCTACACATGAGCGTGCACTCACACAAACAAATATATTTGCATTGCTCAAGCATGGTACCTTTTTCATAATTCAGAGCTAAGTTCGTTGCTTTCGAAATATTTGATGTTCCTTGCAATCATAAGATATATATAACCCATACTTGGCTGTGGGACTACTTGAATTGGCTATGCTCATTTACTTCTCCAAAAGAAGAAAGGTATGAGGAATTTACAGGAAAATTGATACCTTGGTGACATGGAGAGGCTGGTCATGATGAAATCTAATTTTTACAACTTTTTATTCTGGTGGCATGCATGGGTTTCGCTCGGAAGTTATAGGCGTTGAAAGTTGAAACAACAACGCTGTTACATAAAATGTGCTGGTGAAATTTGGATGGAGCGGATTACATGTGGTTCTAATATGTTTTTATACTTATTGTTTTGAAAAAAAAAAATGACCGACTTAAGGTTACTTGGTAAATACACACACAGCAACCTTACAGACACCCCCTATGCTCTATAATGATGATGGGGGGGGGGGGGGGGGGGGAGTGTTAAAAGAATAAAAGTAAAAATAAACATTCTCTGCAAATGTATATATTGTATATATCAGTACAACGAGTCTTACATCACTTTATATAGGCACCAGGCCATGAGTGTCCAGAGGACAAAAAGGTAATTCTAAGACAAGTTTGTTATAACAGAAAGGAGAGTATTGAAGCTTCTAGAGCTACTGAGTTGGATTATCCAGCTTGGATCTATTTGAGTGTATAGTTTCTTGAGTAAGGTTGATACGCCCCCTCGAGTCAACTGGGGTATCAATCACAGTAAGGCTCGATCTTAGACTGAAGAAATGATCAGAAACCAGTGGCTTAGTGAACACATCGGCAAGTTGATCTTTGCTGCTACAGAATTGACCTTGAAGGGTCTTTGCAGCTACTCTATCTCGAATGAAGTGAAAATCTACATCCATATGCTTGGTTCTTGAGTGATACACTGGATTGGAGCTTAAGTATGTTGCTCCAAGGTTATCACACCACAGAACAGGTGGTTGAAAAAATGAGAAACCAAGATCCTTGATCAAGGTTTGTAACCAGATAAGTTCTGCTGTTGTGTTTGCCAAGGATTTGTATTCAGCCTCCCTGCTTGAACGAGCAACAGTATGTTGCTTGCGGGAACTCCAAGAAATCAAATGATTGCCCAAAAATATACAGAAACCTCCTGTCGACCTCCTATCATCAGGGCATCCAGCCCAGTCTGCATCTGAGTATGCATGAAGTGTAAAACCAGTTCTTTTGTTGGAGAAAAACAATCCATGATTAATGGTGGATTTGAGATATCTAAGAATTCTTTTTACTGCTGTCCAGTGAGTGTTTTTTGGTTCATGCATGAATTGACAAACTTTGTTAACAGCAAATGAAACATCAGGTCGAGTTAGAGAAAGGTACTGAAGACTACCAACAATGCTTCGAAACAAAGTGACATTTACAAAAGAAGGGGAATCAAATTTAGAGAGTCGGGTTGAAGCAGACATGGGAGAAGAAATTGGATTGGCAGCAAGCAGATTAGTTTTCTTTAACAAATTAGAAATGTATTTTCTTTGTGAAAGAAGTAAACCATCACTGAGGTAATTAAGCTCTAAGCCAAGAAAAAAAGACAAATGACCCAAATCTGTGATAGGAAAAGCACGACCCAAGGATTCAAGTAATTGATCAACATCAGAGTTAGAGGATGATGTAATGATCATATCGTCCACATAGACAAGAATAAAAATACAAAGATTACTTCTATGCATAATAAACAATGATGGGTCACCCTTAAAAGCCACAAAACCATAGTTATGGAGCCAGGAACTGAGTTTCAAGAACCAAGCTCTCGAAGCTTGCTTAAGACCATAAATGACATTGTTTAATTTGCAGACAAAATCAGGCCGCACAGAATCAATGAATCCTTGCGGTTGTTGCATGAAAACAGTCTCAGTGAGAGTGCCCTGAAGAAAGGCATTTTGTATGTCAATTTGCCTAAGATTCCAACCTTTAGAAACAGCAAGAGATAAAACTAAACGAATGGTTGAGGGTTTTACCACAGGACTGAAATTCTCAGTATAATCAATACCGTGCTGTTGGTGGAAGCCTTTAGCAACAAGCCTCGCTTTCCTTCGTTCAATAGAGCCATCGGGTCTTAGCTTGGTACGAAATACCCACCTGCAACCAACAACATTAGTAATAGAGGAAGGAGGTACAAGGGTCCATGTGTTTGTTTTGACAAGGGCTTCAAATTCTTTGGTCATGGCTAATTTCCATTCAGGAAATTTTGAGGCAACAGTGAAGGAATTGGGATCATTAGGAGTTATGGCAGTGGAGAGATAGCAGTGGCGAATTGAATATGGAACCGTGCCGTCAGTGATGATGCGGGGATGAGAAGAATTCGTATGGGATCGTGTAATTATGGGAGAACGGGGAGGATTTAAAAGAGGAGGATTTTGAGAAGGTGATTAGAGTGTTGAGGAGAGAAAAAAAGAGAGGGGGGTGGGAGCGGGGCCCAGAATGGAGGCGTAGGGGAGAGAAACAGTTTGTGGGTTGGGCTGGGCGTGAGATTGCGTTTTTGTGAGCTGACGGTAAGGAAAGCTCTTCTCATTGAAAACAACATCTCGAGAAATATAAAGGCGGTTGGAATGTTGATCAAAACATTTGTAACCTTTGTGAGATGGACTATATCCAAGAAAGAGACATGATGTGGAGCGGAAACATAGTTTATGACAATTGTAAGGACGGAGATTTGGCCAACATTCACAACTAAAAACCTTTAAAAAGGAATAATCTGGGGGTTTGTGGTACACCATAAAATACGGAGTAAGATTTTGCAAAATTGGTGTGGGGAGCAAATTAATAAGATAAGTGGCTGTCTCAAACGCATCATCCCAATAAGATAAAGGGAGAGAGGCTTGAGCTAAAAGTGCAAGCTCAGTTTCGACAATATGTTGATGTTTTCTTTCAACAAGTCCGTTTTGTTGATGTGTGTGAGGACAAGAAAAACGATGTGTAATTCCAAGGTTTTTGCAAAGATTTGTGAGAGGACGAAATTCTCCTCCTGCGTCCGTTTGAATAGAAATAATTTTTGAGTCAAAAAATCGTTCAGCAAAAGAAATAAAAGAAGAAAAAACATTAAGAACATCATATTTGTTTTTAAGAGGAAAGAGCCATGTAAATCTAGTAAAATGAACCACTATTGATAGATAATACTTAAATCTAGTCTAAAGGTTTAACAGAATGAGTGGTGCCCAATTTAAAAGGTAACTGATGGGCCTTTGCTAGAGGACATTGAGAACAATTAAAAGAGGTGTTGGGGAAATATGGCAAGCAGGTGGTGCGCAGGACGTGAGCAACAATTGCAAGAGACGGATGACCGAGCCTTTGATGCCAGCAATCTAGAGAAACTTTTTCACCAATGTGAGCGGATGGAGATGTAGATTGAAGAGATGATGGGAAAAGATAAAGGCCATTACTCGTTGGACTGCTGATGAGGAGCTTGTTGGTCCGATTGTCCTTTACCAAAAAACGAGTTGCATGGAATTAAAAAAAACATGAGTTATCAACACAAAATTGCATAACCGAGACCAGATTTTTTGTCATTGAAGGCACATGAAGAAGATTATGAAGTTTAAAAGAAGTAGAGTTGAGAGAGAGTGAAGAATCACCAATGTTTTGAATCGGTAGTCCAGTTCCATTGCCAACTCGCATCTGCTCAATGCCACTGAATGGTTTGGATGAGAGGTTCAGTTGGGATAGATCATGTGTAATATGATGAGTAGCAGCACTGTTAGGGTACCATGTGGAATCGGGTATGGCTGAAGGTGATGTATAATTAGCAGAGAAGGATCTGGGAGGATCATACTGGTATGCATGGTCAAACCGAAAATGGCATTGGAGGGCAACATGTCCCAACTTGCACACCTGACAGGTTGGTCTAGTGGTTTGGGAATTTTGGTTTTGAGAGTTGGGATTGTAGTTGGGAGAAAACCTTCCTCTATTAGAAGAGAACCTGCCTCGTCCACGACCATTACGACCGCCACGATAGGAACCTCTCCCTCGTTGGTCACGAGAACTAAAATTAGCCAATGGTTGAAAAGGATTTTGAGGACTTGTGCTTCGAGCAATGTGGCTTAAGCGACTTTCATGAATGAGCAGTAAGTGATAGAGCTCATGGGGGGTCAGTGGGTCAGTTCTGGTAGTGATGGAGGTGACAAAGCTTTCATAGTTGGGCCCAAGACCATTTAACAGATATGTGACAAAGTCTTTATCGGAGATACTATTTCCTGTGGCAGCAAGGGTGTCCACTAACATTTTTACTCTGCTAAAGTAATCTGAGATATTTTGTTCACCACGACTCATGTTGGTAAGTTGAAATCGGATTTGAAAATCCTTTGCTTGAGAGTGGGAACTGAACATTTTCTCAAGAGAGACCCCGAGGTCTCGTGATGTTTTTGCATTAATAACATGACTAATAATGGAATCTGATAAGGATGAAAATAAAATGCTTAAAATGAATTGATCCATACGCTGCCATGAGAGATAGGCAGGATTGATCTTTGTGGAAGAACTATCTGAAGAAGTAAGCATATATGGAGGAGAGGACAGAGTCCCATCGACATATGAATAGAGGTCTTGGCCTCTAAGATAAGTCGACATCTGCACCTTTCAGAGCAAAAAATTTTCATTGGTAAGCTTAAGAGTAACTAAATGTGAAAAATAAGAAGAAATAGGATTGGAAAATGAAGTTGAGCTTGTGGCCATGGTAGAAACAGATCAGAGAGACTGCTAGTCTTAGCAGCTCTGATACCATGTTAAAAGAATAAAAGTAAAAAGAAACATTCTCTGCAAATGTATATATTGTATATATCAGTACAACAAGTCTTACATCACTTTATATAGGCACCAGGCCATGAGTGTCCAGAGGACAAAAAGGTAATTCTAAGACAAGTTTGTTATAACAGAAAGGAGAGTATTGAAGCTTCTAGAGCTACTGAGTTGGATTATCCAGCTTGGATTTATTTGAGTGTATAGTTTCTTGAGTAAGGTTGATAGGAAGAATGATGGATCAAACACACAGAAGAACGAAAAAGTAGGTACTGTGTGATGACTGACAAACATACCCAAGAAGTGTGGAAATTGATGTTTGCTTAGAGAACTTACCATTTTTTTGGTTTTTATGTAAAATGTTAACTGATATTTGACCATACTTGTGTTTCAAAAACTCTCATTCTATTGAATTGCACCATAATTTGATTGCAGTAATGTTATAATCTTTCCAAATACTTCCTTTTCCAGAAAATGCATAGCAAGAAAGGCCATGATGCTTCAATTGAGAGAGAAATGGATGTTAGCAGCACCGGAGAAAATGCCTCTGCTAATGTCAATGAAAGTCTTGAGGCTGGAAGGTTAGTTTATAAATGTGGTAGACTCATCTAATATATTCTCCCTGTTGTCTGCAAAATCATTGGAAATGTTTATAAATATTGGCAGCATGATGCCACTACTCAAATTCACACGTCCTCTGCACTATGCACTTAATGTGTACCACACTCAAAGACCCATCATATCCACACCCCAAAACAGATGGATACCCACTCTCCCTTTCCCAAAGGAAAATCTCCAAACTGCCACCCCATTTCCAGTTGAATCTATGGCTCAACCCTTATACAAGACTATAAGTCCTTGCTGCATGGACAAACTGCCCCCTGTTTGGGATCTCTTGTTCCTATTAATTCAACCAAATGGGACAAAGGGTTTGATCCTATATGGCCAATTTCTTGTTCTTTAGGTCAGATTAAAAAATCTTGTTCCTCGAAGATTTGGTGCCAAGGGTTTTTATTTTATTTATATAAAAAAAAGGATTTGGTGCCAAATGTCTGATCCATTGACGATTCTTACAAGGACACATGAGCGAGGGTATTGCTTCATCTACAATTATGTCACTGATGACACCAACTGAGCGAGAGGGACTGAAGTCCATTTCAATGCTGGGAGGCTTATTGAGATGGCACTGGCCGATTTGAGCTTATCACATAAGAATGCCTTGCAGCGGGTGCATGGATCATGCCAAGCCCTGGCTTGCCAACCAGGACCAACCCATGAGAATTTGTTATAGCCAATGTGGTACATGATGCCATATGGATTTAGATTAGAAAATTTTTAGCAGTAGGAGGGATTGTGCACAAAGCAAATAAAAGCAACACAAAAGGTTTAACATAGAGCTTAGCATCTTTTGAAAAAGGTGAATGTACACTGCAGTTCTTTGTCTCTATGCTTTTGTATATATATCATGCATAACAACCCATTTTATTCTATTATTTTATTTTCTTTGGTAATTCGTTTTTTTTTATTCTATTCTAATGCAAGATGAAGAGTTAAGTAGCACTGCAAGGCACAAAACTAACCAACAATAGTTGGCATGCATTGCGCACATAAGCCCAAAACCAGATCATTACTAAACAATCTATTGGTTTTGTTAAGATCATTGTTCTTCTTCATTAACTTGTCGTATTTTTTTAAATGTATTTTCATTACCATCTTGTTTATTAAAAAATTAGGGATGCAGATGAGAACAACAATGCTTCATCAAATACTGCAACAGACTTGGGAGAGACTAATCTTTTACTAGTTAAAGAAAATCATTGTGTAGATTCTCATGCACCTGAGCCCTGTATAGATTCATTGAATAGTCTACAAAGGCAAGATGTGGAAAGTGCTGGTAAAGGCTATTCATCTTTTCATAATGTGGAAGATTATAATGAGGTACTCAACCAATATTATGAGCTTGAGGAGAAGAGGCAAAAGATTTTGGAGCAGCTTTATCAATTTGGTGGTTGGAATAACCAATATTCTGTAGAAGGTTCTGTTCCTGCTGTACAGTGGGGTAGTTCTTCTATGCATCAAGAATGTCCAGTTCCTGCAAGCCAAGTGTCTCATTCAAATGCATTTTGTTCATGCTGCCCATATGTTTCTCAATGTTGCAAAGTTCCATGTACTTCATGTCCTTGCTGTTCTTTGGGTGGGACTTATGTTGGCAAGACTTGTTCTGATAATTCTGTGGTGACGGTTGCTGGAAGTTCTGGCCTTCTTGAAGATGGTAACATTGTCAAAACAGCAATGGGAGCTGCAGAAAAGGCAATATCTTCCATGATGACAAAAGTTTCTGGTGATTCTAATATAAATGAAGGTAAGCATGGTTTTCTGAGAGGAAAATATTTGCATGAAAATCTTAATGATGTAATGGTTTATCAAGGGTGCTACAATGAAAATAGCGGAAATGCAGGGTTAAAATGCTGCCTTTTGAAATGTGACTACTAATTTATTTTGCCCAGAAACTAAACCTGTTGAGATGGCTTCTGTTTATAATTATATGAATTTGGTCATCTTGTTACCTCATCTGAACACATTGGAACTCATTGGAAGTTATTGGGTTTTTAATTTCTCGTTGTTGTTTCTTCGGGGTAATGTTACTCATTTTTCTGATTTGATTTGTATCAATTGTTGGAATTAAATCTACTTTACCTTGTTTCTTCAATTTTGTTCATCTGTGTAATTGAAAGGGTTCTTGATGCTCATATTAGATTGTATTGCATACTGCTGCTATCCTTTAAACAAATCAACAGACTTGAATTCAAAACGAGTAGTTTGGCTTTATCGGCATGCCATGCTTCACTCTTTGTGATATAAAGCATATGCTTCAAATGTTCCCAATATCTTAGTTCACTATTTCTTGTTTCTCTCTTGCATTTGTGGGTCCATGATTAGAAGTGAATCCTGATTCCCACCCTTCCTTCCATATGTCATGCTTTGCTTACTTCTACATTTTTTTTATTATTGTTTGGCTGCCAAATGCTTTCTGACTATACCCATTTGTGATATATTGTCTTATCTTATCTGTAACTCTCTCATGGAATGCAGAGCAAGAGAGAGCAAAAACTGAAGGGGAAACATCTCAAAGTCCCATCTCCAAAACAGATCTTACTGATGTTTTAAATGCGTGGTATTCTGCAGGCTTCTACACCGGCAAGTAAGTATCTAGTTAAGCTTTCTTTCTTTAGTTTGATGAAAACCAGGTTCAATTACAACTAATTTAAATACCTCAAACCGGCATTCTGATAGGTATCTTACTGAGCAGTCTATTGCAAAGAAACATGGCTAGCCATAGCCAGGCTTTCTCCAACAACGTCAAGCAGAGGCAAGCAGACCTCAGAGGCATTAAAATTTTGTCAATTGTATATCCAACGGATAGTATTTATGTTTATTCAAGGATCTGTTTGACTAAAAGCGCTATATCAAGCTTTTTCAGGGACTGAAATGCGTCATCTGATCGCCTGAGCTTATGCAGCACGGTATCTTTGTGCAGGCGTAGACCCCTTATTCTTTCACTTGAATACTTTTCAAGTTTCTAAAAAGACCAAGTTACACAGTAGAAATAATAAAAAAAAAATAGAAAATATATTTACAATCGTACATTGTGCAACTGCCGTGTAATCGTTTTAAAAAAAGTGAATAAAACATGGGATTCATATGAAAAAAATTAATTTTTTAATAGTGAATCTTAATTTTTTTCAAAACGATTATGCAGTATTTACGTATTTCATAATTATATGTAGAATTATTCTAAAAAAAAATGCTGTGCTTTACAGGATATTCCAACTCAAGCTGTTAAAAAGAAGAACATTAGATATCTTCTTTTCTTTTTTTCTTTTGTCTGTCAGACAACACAAGTTGTTTTCAATTGATTTTCAAACCACTCTTGTACCCAGCAAAAGAAAAACACGAATGCTAGACATGTTCTGCACAGTGCGAAAAAGAACAACAGTTAACATCATTTTTGTTAAAAAGAAAAAAGGTGAGCAAGTTTGGATCCTGATGTGAGATGATTTTAGATGAGTTGAATAAAATATTATTAAAATATTATTTTTTAATAATATTATTGTTTTGAGATTTAAAAAAATTGAATTATTTATTATATTTTGTGTAAAATTTTGAGAAAGTTATAATAATAAAATGAGATGAGATAATTTCTGTATATAAACTAGCCCTAATGCGGTTCCAATTGCCTATATCTAAGTTGTAGAGAATTTTAAATTTTATTTACATGATAATTAAAGATGCATTTCGACAGTTGTACAGAAAAATATAATATAATATATATATTATATACAATAAACTTTAAACAGCAGATTAGATTGGATTAAGGGCCAAAATGGGTCAAAAATCATTGAAAATTCATCAAACTAGAATGGATCTTTGTTAAATCAGATCATCAAACTGGGTTGCCACAATCACAACCAAGCTCCACACATTGATGCCCAACACAAAGATCAACGCGGGGGGGGATCAATAACGCTCCCAGACGAAGATTTGTGCTGAAATAAGAAACGTTTGTGACACTATGCAAGTTAGTAGACCTACAAGATCTAAAATGAGTTATCGATAAAACTAAAATATAAAGTCATTGCCTCAAAAGACAGTTTGTATGTAAAATTTGCGAGACTTTACAATGTTTCGAGATATTTCATCCCCATGAATGCAAGGGGGTAGGTAGCACCGTGGCAGAACCAGGTGCAATGTGAATATGCTATACACATTAACCTGCATGCTTTGTTAACTATATTTCATTCCATATGGGAAAGCTAAATCACACCCTCACTTTTTCTGCAGCTTCTTTGATTTGTTCGATTGTAAAAATGCCGAAGAAGTCGTCGTCTGAGACTGCATTGATGGCTGCAAGAGCAACATCATCAACACTAACAGGTGGAGCCAAGAGTAGATCAGATGCTGGAAGAGAACTCAGAGGTTTGGTGAAGTTTTCAGTAGCACGCAGAATTCTCTCCAGCGGTTCCCCTACCAAATCCAGAGGAATCTCGAAACCATCCACCCTCCTTTTCCCATAAATGAAGCCCGGTCTCAATACAACACCTGAAGTTAAAAATTCCACTATAAAATTAAAGAAGAAAACAGGTTTCTAGATAGATCAATAAGCAAGTCTGTTGATCAGCAACATCTACGAACTCAACCTTCTCCCTGGACATGTTTATTTAATTAATTTGAGAGATGATCATCATCCTAATTGGATGGTTCAAAGATTATTGCATGCATCCATCGGTTGGAAATATTTTCTTTGCAAGTTTCTACTTTGGGACAGAGAGAAAGACATGTTATAAATTACCAGAGTTGGGGTATTTGGAAAGAACCTCTGACTCCGCTTTCCTCTTTCCCGTGAAGTATCCAGATGAAAGTAAAAATGATGGTAAATTGTAATCATGCACTGAGATCAATACAAACTTGGGAACCCCTGCCAGGGAAAGTGGAGAAAGCGTGAGTTGATATCCCTCCAAGCATGATACTATTAAATATCAAGATGCCCTTCACACAACATTGAGAAACATCAGAAACATTAGAATGACAGAAGAATATTTTTTTAAAAATTTCCATTAAACAACAGCGGTATCATATTTCCACAACTTCTGTAATCTATTATGCTCCAGGTGATTGCCTAGAAATCAAGATATCAGAAAATAAGTAAATGTTACATCATTATGCCAACTCCAACCTATAAATTGTTAGTGCGTTTGGCTTGTGATAATTTACGCAATGGACATTTTCTTACCATAATCCTTTGCAGCATTCACAGCCACAACATTAGCCTCTCCATTAATCCTTTTCATCTGTTCCTCGCTACCAAAACCTCCTAGGGTTGAAATCACTGCAGTTGCCCCAACCAGCACTTCATCCCAATTCACATAGAAAACATCTCCTGCACAGCATGGATTTCATTTCAACAAACAAACAAAATCTGCAATCATGGAAAATTATGCCTATAATTTTGAAGGAAAAGCTTGAGTAAAGCTAAGTGGGAGGAACACAAGTGATTGTAGTTCCGTAATGAGTTGCATTATGGACTACAAGGGTGGTGTTTCATTACATAGACACAAGGATTGCTGATTGAATTATCTTCTCTTATTTATTGAAAGAATAATTAAGTTACCAGTATGAGACAAATTCTGGAATTACATAATGGTACATTTTTTTCTGAGGCAATCACCGGGTTTGTTCTCTTAAGCTCTGCATGAGACTGACATTCTTTCATTCCGCTAGTTCTGAAACCCTTATGCAGTTATTGAACTAAATTCTTGTTTATAAGTAACATAAAAAAAGTGCAAGGGGCACTACCCAAGTACACCAGGACTAAATTTTTTTTTTATGAGTATACTTAAGTTACACCGGGACTATACATAGGAAAATACCCAGTTATTTCATTCCGCTGGTTCTGAAACCCTTATGCAGGTATTGAACTAAATTCTTGTTTATAAGTAACATCACAAGGGGCACTACCCAAGTACACAAGGACTAAACTTTTTTTTTTTTATGAGTAAACTTAAGTTACACCGGCACTATACATAGGAAAATGACTAACTAAGTATTGAACTAAACTATGAAACAAACACTTGAATGATGTCTCACAAATTGGATTAAGTTACATCATGAAAACCATTCTGGGGGTATAAAAAATGTTCTGTACCTGCTACCCAATTTACCTGTTCAACCCATGAACTTGGATAAGTAGGACGGCCCGACCTGTGAGATTTGAAAAAATTTGCAAAAAACAAAAAAAGGAAGTAAATAAAGTAAAGAGAAGATCGACCAATGCCAATAAATTTCTTTACCAAGAGTGGCTTACAATTCTGTATGATGAGAACAAAAAAAAAGAAGATTAAAATGTGTTTCCCATTTACCTGCTTAGGCTTATGACCTCTATGCCCTTTGACACCGCAGCCTTGCATATAGCAGAACCGACAAAACCGTTTCCTCCTAAGACTACAACCTACTAAGGAAAGCATCTTGATGAGAAGTCTCCTATTAAGTAGCTAAAACACACATTTTGCATGGGACAAGGTCAGCATACCCTTTCGGTCTTAACATCAGCTACAACGTCTATTGTAGCAGGATTAGAGTCATCCCTTCCAGTTACTTCTGCGTAGCTGCATCTGACACCAAACCTAAGCAATATACCATTCAGCAGAGGAAAAATATTTAAAGATAGTTAATGACAACATCTTCAGCTTCAAATCACAATACAGACTACATCTACATGAGAGGGAAAAAAACATAAAACAAAAAAGGAACAATTCAAAGATGGTTTGGATATAATAAGCTGAACTTTAGTACTAATTGTACGGAAATGCCATTCATTCATGGAAATTAGGTCTCTAACCTGATGACTAGTAGTTCACCCAAGAAAACAAAAGAAAAACAACATTTTTCATCAATATCACAAGCTCGAAAGCAATTCCAAATTAGTAGGAAAGCAATATCACGAATTATAAGGCTTTGAAGTGTGTGTGTGTGTGTGTGTGTGTGTGAGAGAGAGAGAGAGAGAGAGAGAGAGCATGCCGGTTCTGAAAATGCGAGGTGGGGCGGGTACGGAAAGCAGCTGTGGTGCGAGAGGAAGGGAGGGAAGGAACGGCATTGAAGAAGAGAAAAGATGCCATCTTGGAGACTAAAATCTTCAGTCTTCACACAGAAATCTCTCTTTCGACTGTCGAGTACCTCCCGGCCCGAAATATGACCGAATTTCCTAAACATTTCTCTTTTTAAAACCAATTAGCAAAATATTTTGGGTGGTGCTAGAGCGATAGTCGGTGACGAATTTGGTACTTCGTTTATTTTTTCTTTTTCTTTTTTATCTCATTTTTACAAAGCATTTTTTATGTATTTAAAAAAAATATAAAAAATATAATATTAATATACATATACATATATATGAACACAAATCTTAAAAAAATAAAAATAAAACTGGTAGTTTCATATTAAAGATTCAACCATTGATTCAAAAACTCTAGAACTATTGGATATTAATTTGATTAAACTTTTAACCATTAAAATCATAACATCTCACAACGCTTCTGAATCCGACGTTCACAACGGCTCACTCTATTGATGCTGACCCGATGATAGTCATTTTTCTTTTGGTGGCATCACTCATTTATCTATATATTCAATGACTTAACACCATATACATACATAATACTAAGGCATTTTAATCAAGTCTATAAGTTGCCTCTCCGTAACTTTAACTCGTAACGTGATTCCTGCTCTGATACAAATTATTAAAAACCCAACCATTGATGCAAAAAATACTCAAACTATTAAATATTAATTTGGTTAAACTTTTAACCCTCGTAACCCTAACATCTTGTGAAAATATCACTTCCCATGTATTTTTGGGTGATGAGAAGCCAGTAAAGGTAATTTATTTATTTTCTGGAAAGATATCTTTTTGTATTTGGATGGAAGTGATAAAAATAAATTATATATATTTTTGTGTTGGATTCCATTGCTATTTTTATTTACTGTTTTTAACAAACGAAAGGTGCAAAATTATCAAATGAATTGTACCTTATACCCAAAAAAAGAAAGAAAGAATTATACCTTATATTTTCTATTTTTCTTTATTCTTTTTTTAGAGTATTAAAAATGTATAGCCCCGTAAGAATGTTCACCACATACATACAATTTATTGAAGAAGATATAATTTAAGGGTGCTACCCGCCCCCGCGGCAGGGTTGACCCCTTCCTGTACCCCGCCCCTGCATGGGCGGGGGTGGTGTTTGCACTCCGGCAATCTCGCATCTTGGGGGCAAACCCCTCATCCGTTTGCCCCTCGTCCACCACCACCCATGGTTGTCTCAAATAAAAAAGTACACAAAAAAATCAAACACAGTAAAAATCCTTTCAACAATTAACAAAGTTACAAAACCATATCAAATCCACAACAATACACATCGAAAATCAAAACTAGCAAAAAGAAAAAAATTGAACCACAATACATTCCCAGAGACTTAGGTAAGAGGAAAAAAAAAAAAACTAAACGTCGTCAGATTCTCGCTGTGCCGCTAGAGAGGAAAGAGAAAGGGGGAAGAGATGTGGATGCAGGTTGCGATGACTGTAAGAGGGGAGGAACAGAGAGAGAGAACTAACTACAAGGGGAGGGAAATCCTAAACTCAAATTTTATCCAAAACGATGCTATTTTGACATACTTTTTTTTTTTTTTTTTAAGATTTTGTTATCAAAATGACGTTATTTTGGTAATGAAATTTCTTTTATTTATCTATATATATATATACACACACACGTTTTGGGTAGGACATAGGTAGGGCTGGACCCATCTCGCCCTTGTTTCCCCTGCAGGGCGGGATTGCCCACGCCACCCAGGCGAGGTCAGGATGATGGACAGTGAAGTGGCAGGGGTAGAGTCCCGTTGCTCAGCCCTAATACAATTGACATCTTAAAATATGTTTACCTTATAAGGGACTTAAATTATTAAAATTTAGACATTATACCATCAATCAATAAAAAATTTTAAAACGTTGAACCTTTATTAAATATCGATTCATATAACCTACTTTTCATCATCTTAATAATTATAATTAGACATAATGCTAATTGAGGGAAAAAAAAGGATTGTTAGAGTGTGTAGTGTCTCAACTTTACTACATTAGTTTAGAAGTGTAAAGTGCATTCTCTCTCTCTCTCATTTGTGTAGTTTTTCCGAGGGGGTTTTGTTTATAAATTTTTAATTTTATTTATATTCCTTTTTTTTTCTTAGAGAAACAAGTGACAATATATTATTAATGTGACTGCAAATTGAACGTATGGAAATGAAAAAAAAAAACTTAACACTTAATAGATAGTTTCAGAATATCGATATATTGTATATTTAATAACATGAGATATCATGTAATTAAAATTTAAGACTTGCATAAATAATTTTCAACAGTATATAATCTATAATAAGATAAAAGTAATAATTTTCAACAATGAAAAATTATACTTAAGAGTTTGCACACCTATTTTTATTTTATTTTATTTTTTATTTTTAACCAATGTATAGTGTAAGACTACTAAGTAGAAGAAGTCTTCAACAATATATCATTTAGACCAATTTTCTTGATTTAGTATAACCAAACCCAGCCAGTATGAATAGCACTTTTAGGTCTCGTTTGGATTGTGAGATAAGGTGAGATGAGATAGTTTTAAATGAAAGTTGAAAATTGAATAAAATATTATTAGAATCTTATTTTTTTAATATTATTATTATTTTTGGATTTGAAAAGTTGAATTGTTTATTATATTTTATGTAATAATTTAGAAAAGTTGTAAGAGCATCCTCAATGAATTAGCTAAAGACTGAATTCATTGAGTATTTAGCTATTAAAGCACAAAATGTGATCACAATGGATTAGCTAAATTTCAAATAATTTGAATTTAGCTACAGTTACTTTCAAAAGAATTTTCAAATTTGAATGTTACTGTACATACACCAAATACATATTTTATTAATTATTTATCTCTCCATTTCCTTCTATCACATATTTCATCCCAATGGTTAGGTTCATGTGCACGAGTTCATGTGTTGGGGGGCTGGGTTCATGCATTGATATATTAATTTGAGTTAGTGATATATTAATTTAATTAGAATATGATTACTAATTAATATATAATAGGTAGAATAATAAAATATGATAAAATAAAATAAATTAATAATTAAAAAAATTTAATATTTTTGAAATTATTAATTACTCATTACTATATAATAAATAAATGGATAATCCAATGTGAAAATTTGATGTGAATAGGCAAAACTAAATTTATCTTATATTATTTTATTGTTATATAATGAAAAAATACCTATTCCAATGTGAAAATTTATGTGAATGGAATAGTCAAAAGTCAAATTTATCTTACATTCATAAAAAATGTCATTTAACTTTGGCTAATCTATTGAAGATGCTCTAATGATGAGATGAGATGAGATGAGATGAAACTGTTTCTGTATCCAAACAGAGTTTTAGGCTAGATTTGGGTACTCTTAAAATATCTCACTACTATTTATTATTTTATTATTATTTTTTACTATTATTCATTACTATTTAATATTTTATTATTATTTTTTATTATATTTTTACTATTATTTACAGAATATCTGAGTTATTCTCACTACTCAAATGTAGTCTTAGTTAGAGTAGGCCCATGGCGTTGGCCGGGCCGGAAAGGCCCATAAGGTCCGCCACGGAACATGATAAACTGGAGGGTTTTCCTTTCCACGAATATTGTATTGGTAAGCAGCGAATCGAGGAGCAAGATTTTGCTTGCGATGGCGAGATCGACGAGCAAGGACGCCCAAGCCCTTTTCCAGTCTTTCCGTTCTGCTTATGCAGCTACCCCCACTAATCTCAAGGTCCCCCTCCCCCCTGTCGCTCTCTTTCTCAATTTCTCTTCCTAGAGGCTATAAAAGTTAAAGATTTTAACCCGAATCGTATTCTTCTGCAGATCATCGATCTCTATGTCGGTTTCGCTGTCTTCACTGCTCTCATCCAGGTACTCTACGGTTCAATGTATTCATATGTGTATGTTTTCAATGTGTGTGTGTATTTGTGCGTATGGAATTGTTTTATAGATCTCCCAGGCCAATGAATTAGTGGTTGTATGAGGGCTTTTGTTTCGCTAGCTCACGATTACCTTTCTATTGCTTGAATAATCCAACTTCCAAAGCCTCCTTTGATGCAAGGCTACAGATCGTTCTTTTTTTGATAAGTAAACGGTAGTATTAATAGGAATAGGCAAAGCCCAAGTACACAAGGTAGTATACAGATCGTTTTTAGGAAGGATTAGTATTCAATTGAATCAAATCTTAGTTCTCCAATTTTAGATGCATTGAGTTAAATTATTTTGAATTGCTAGATACACTAAGTTACATTTCATATCGTTGTGGCTGATCATGCTCGTTTAGATTTCCTCGTTGCTCTATTATTGATCTGCAATCTCTTTGTTCATAACCTCTATATATTATGGCTGTGGTATATCTCTTCTTGTTCCAGCCTTTTATTTTCACAGCCAAAGCTACCAGAGATAAGATTTTAACTGCTTCTAGATTTTATGTGGACCGGCCCTGACATGTTTAAATCTAATGCTGATAACCAGATAGCTTACATCGCTATAGTTGGATCATTCCCATTCAACTCATTTCTTTCCGGCCTACTTTCTTGCATAGGGACGGCAGTCCTTGCTGGTAAGCAGAATATTTAGTTTACCTTTTTCTTGTGAGGAGTGAACCACATAAAGAGAGGGAAGAAACTTATTTGCAATCCGGGTAGTTGGAACTCCCTGCTGAACCATGACTTATCTTCAGTTGGAACTGCCATGCCCTCAAATAATATCTAGTAAGGCGAAGTAGTGTTGGTGACAGATTTCTGTTGTACATTTTTCTCAAGCATGCTCCACTTTTGTGCTCATATGTACTTCATGACATCCAATCTGTACTGTGTGCTGATTAGATAGTTCCAGAACTGGTCTTATAATTCAGTCTTGAAAGCCCAGGCATGGAGTTCTCAATGAAATAGGTAATGCCAACCCTAATAACCTGCTTAAATATATTGTCTAGAGCCAAAAGAGATGACATGGTGGAAACTAGTCCTGTAAGTTATAGGCTGTATGAAGGCACTGGACATTGGTATCTGTCAAAATGATCTTATTATTGGAAGGCTGGTGAGAAACTAATATGATGCTTCCTTTAAGGCTTAGAAATCATATTTTTTTATTGCTGGAAGGGCTGTAAGAAACTTGATACATACATGCATGCATGCAGCATACATGGATAGTTTAGGGGTGGAAGGAGATGGTCGGAAAAGGCACCATAGAGATAACAAAGGCTGAAATAATTACTAATGGAGTAATGCGGTCTAAAATAAATAGAGAGAACAACTGTTTCAATTAAAAGGCAAAATAGTAGGTGTTGAGAAATTGACTTGCGTGACCTTTGCATGGTTGTGAACACATGGAAGTTTTAAAAAAAGCCACCTCGCAGGGTGGCAGGAATTCCTGCTCTCTTTGCTGTGGGTTTTTTTGCCCCCTTTGGTCCGAGGCTGATTGGTTTCATTTTCTGCAGTTTGTCTTCGCATCCAAGTGAACAGAGAAAACAAGGAATTCAAGGTAAATTTGTTTCATTCTTGAAATTGTTTCCTTTTGTGCTCTGATTGTTACTTAAGAGAGCAGAGTAAAGAAATTTGAATGCAACGTGTCGTAGGAATTTAAATTTAGTGGTTCGGTTATTGGTACAGTATTTTGGAATACAACTGAATTTAGACTTGCAGTATTTCTCAAAAATATATAATTCTCATCCCTCTTTGCCCCCCTCCCATCCTGCACCTTTCCGCTCTAGCAACCCCTGAGAGATGCAAAATTGGAGTAACTATGTAGATTTTAATGATCTTGATAACATTCATTCTTGCTTGCTTATAAAAAAACACATTGATTCTTACTAGTTGTCATATGTTACACCAAATTGCAGGACTTACCGCCGGAGCGTGCTTTTGCAGATTTTGTTCTGTGCAATTTGGTGCTTCATTTGGTTATTATGAATTTCCTGGGATAAATTGCAATCTTTGGGTGTTCTATAATCCTTTTCTTGAACTTCTATAACTAGAGACGCCCATGAAGTAGGGTTTTTTTTTTTTTTCGTGATTCTGCAGCAATTTTTGTTAGTTTGTAACTTCTGGAGCATACTTATTTATGACTTATTTGAAAAATGGATTTATATCAGAAACTTTGAGCATCCCCTCCCCCCCCCTCTCTTTTCCCAATACTTTTGATACTGAGCATCTTCGGTTTATTTTTGTTCCCCCCCCCCCCCCCCCCCCCCCCCGGTTTGAGGGGCATAAATACCTGGTTTTTTTGTTTGAGTAATGCTATATACAGTTGTAGAGTACGTAAACGTCATGTCATCGCTTTTAAAAAAAAAAGTGAGATTTACTATTAAAAAATTAATTTTTTATGTGAGTCTTATATTTATTTACTTTTTTTAAAATAATTGTGTGATGCTTGTGTACTCACAATTGTAACTATCATTTCTCTTTCTATTTTGCTCTTGTGCTCGTCCGCAATTTTTTTGTTTGGTTATTTTAATAGAATAGAATAAAGAAAAAAGAAGAAGAAGAAGAGGTGAGAGAGAGAGAGAGAGGAGTTCTTAAAGAAGAATCAGATTGAGAGGGGGTTTTAGGTTTGACCTAACTCTCAAACCGCGTCATTTCATCGTTTTTTTTAATAAATAAATTCATTACCAAATCATGTTATTTTGTCCATTTCATTTGTCTTTCATTTTGACATCTCATATATTTTAATTTTTCTTACTTAATATTTAAGAAAGTGATTATTAGTGTATTGATATTTTTTTTATATTTTTTAAAAATGTTTTAAAATGATAAAAAAATATGAAGAAAAAAATTGAAGAAAAATAAAAAGAAATTTTTGAACTAACGATAAAATAGAGCGGTGTACTCTGAGCGGCAGAATAGTATCGCTCTATATATTTTGTATCTTATTTTTGGGTTGAGCTTAAATCCCAAGTTCGCCTCTGTCCTCGTATCACCCAAGTGGGGCCAAGGCAATGGACGCGGTGTGGTGGGATAGGGTAGGGGGGGGGGGAGTGCCCCGCTGCCCAACCCCTGTTCGTTATTGCTCTTGGGACAAAGAGCTTACTAATGCTTGTCAATCACGATTTTACACAGAGATTGTAATCGTGTTATTTATTTATTTTACTCATCATATATTTGTTTTATGTAGGTAGTGTTTATAGATTTGGTTATTATTTGGAAATCCAAACTTAAATTAGAAGAGAGATATAATGTTTGGATCTTATAATATTTATTGTTTATTTAACATTTGTTCAAGAGACATGTACTTTTACCTAAAAAAAAAGTAAATATTGTAACGTCTTCATGTTATGTCTATCTCTTATAAGTGATGCCAATCCCTTTGAATATCATGCTGCGTTTGCTTTTTATCTTTCCATTCTGGCGAAGCCATCTGGCCTATATTAACAGCCATGTGTAATTGTAAAACGCTCGCCCAATTAATACGTCGTTCTCATCCTTTCCTCTCCAATTGTCATGCCACTCCTCGGAGGTGCTTCTGCCATCCATTGTTTTATCGGGAAAGGAGGAGATGACGATTGGTGCTGGGGTTTTAATGCTGCACCGAAACGTTACAAGCTTGTGAAGAATCTTGCAACTTCACATACACTTCCTACAACTACAATGTGAATCGAAGATAAAAGGGGCACTACTTACCATCAAAAAAGAAAATTCTATACACCATACTATCATCTCATTTTCATTCCATTAAGTCTGATGTATCACATTTATCACTATTAAATGATCATTTATTACATGTTTCTTTATCATCTAATGGTGATAGATGTGCCACATACTGTTAAGCAAGGGACTTAGTCAACTTCCACAAATCTCGCCACAGCAGATTTCTCACCAACTCTTTCAAATTCTGCAGCAAACGTATCGGTTCCAACATCTGCTACAAGCATATCAACTCCAACAACTTGATTGAATCTTTGCTTCCGCATATCTTATACTTAATATTTATCTTGTGTATTTGACTTTTCAAATGTAGTCTTCACTATAAATTGTAACAACCTGAACTGTATAAATATACTAATATATGGACTAATCTGGTATTGAGGCCAGATCTCTTTATTCATTTTCTTATTTCTTTCATGGTATCGAGCCACTCTGCTCACGCACCTCTATACTGATCCTTCAACCTTTCTACCTCGTTTAATGGCTGCCTCATCATCTGTCAATTTTGTTGCCCCCAATCTTAGCCAACTTGTTTCGGCTAAGTTGGATGAGACCAACTATCTCATGTGGTTGTCTCAAATTGTTCCGGTTCTCAAGAGCTATGATCTAATGGGTTTCGTGGATGGTTCTCTATTGTTCCCCTCTCAGTTTCTCATTAATGATCAAGGGAAACAAACAACTACTCTCAATCCTAAGTATATCTTATGGAATCGAAAGGATCAATTTGTTTTGGGCTGGATTAATGCCACTCTTTCTGATAAAGTGGCACCATCTATGTATGGTATCAATTCGGCGCGACCTGCTTGGCTTGCCTTGGTCAACAAATTCGCTTCTCCATCTCGATCTCGCATCAACCACTTGAAACGGCTCCTCCAAACTTTGAATCAAGGTACCATGAAGTGTGCGGCATACCTTGATTCGGCAAAGCAACTAGTAGCACAACTAGGAGTTGTTGGTAAGCCCATTGATGATGATGATTTAATTGCTTACATTGTGAGTGGTTTGAATCATTCCTATCACCCCTTTGTCACTTCTCTATCCCTTGCAACCCGAGATAAAACTCTCTTTTGAAGATTTCCAAGCCGAGCTCCTATCATGTGAGTTACTTCTAGAAACTCAACTTCATTCAATCCCACCTGAGACCAATAATTTAGCCTTATTTGCTCCCAAGCGTTCTCAACAGACTTACAATCGAAACCCAAAATACCCCACAAAACCCCACCCGCAAACCTCCCATACTCCATACTACTATAAACAGCCAGCACCCAATACCCAATCTTACCCTTCCCCTCGATCAAACCAACCCCATCAAACCTCTAATACCTCACAAACTCTTTGCCAAATCTGTGGCAAAACAAGTCACAAAGCACTTGACTGTTTTCATCGCATGGACTATGCTTATCAAGGTCACCATCCTCCTACTCAATTAGCGGCTATGGTTGCTCAAACTAATGCTACTCATGTTACTGAAGATCCTTGGTTTGCTGACAGTGGGGCTAATCAGCATATTACAAGCAATCTTGAGCAGCTAACTCTTGCACAACCATACACTGGACAAGATCATGTTGCTGTTGGTAATGGACAAGATTTGAATATCAAAAATACTGGTTCCATCATTCTCCATACTCCTCGTTCTTCACTTGACCTTAATCAAGTTCTTCATTGCCCTCAAGCCTCTGCTAATTTACTCTCTATTAATCAATTTTGCCGTGATAATCATTGTTTCTTCATTCTAACTGATTCTCATTATTTTGTCAAGGAAAATCGCACTGGGAAAACGCTGTTGGAAGGACAGAGTAGTGGTGGACTTTATCCCATCAATTTGCGTTCGTTCGTTCTCAATAAACCACTTGCAATGGCAGCGGTCGTAGGTGTCAAAGCATCAGTTCCAGTTTGGCATTCTAGATTAGGACATGCTTCACATTTTGTTGTCACTCAATTATTAAACAAACATTCTCTACCTTATGTTGGTTCATTTAATAATAGTGATGTATGTGAACCTTGTCAACTTGGTAAAGGCAAACAACTTCCCTTTTTAAGATCTCATCGAATAACAAGTTCACATTTGGAACTTATTCATTCCGATGTTTGGTCTTGCCCAACTCAATCTCTTAGTGGTTGCTGTTATTATGTTCTTTTCATTGATGATTTCTCTCGATTTACATGGCTTTATCCTCTTTAGAATAAATTTGATGTCTATGTATGTTTTCTCAAATTTAAAGTTCTTATTGAAAATCAATTATCTTGCAAAATTAAGAACTTCCAAACTGATGGAGGTGAGGAATACATGTCTAAACCATTTCAATCATTCCTTGCCATGAATGGTATTCATCATCGCATAACATATCCCTACACTCCTCAGCAAAATGGTATGGCTGAGCGCAAACATAGACATATTACTGAAATTGGATTATCCTTACTCGCTCAATCTCATTTACCTCTCACATACTGGGTTGATGCTTTCTTAACTGCCGTATATCTTATTAATCGTTTGCCTACATTGGTTCTTAACAATGACACACCTTTCTTCAAATTGTTTGGCAACCATCCCGATTATACATCTCTTTGAACTTTCGGATGTGCTTGTTATCCTCTTTTAAGGCCATACGCATTCCACAAACTCAGTTTTCGTATTAAGAAATGTATATTTCTGGGTTATAGTGCCAATCAATGCGGTTATAGGTGTCTAGATCCAATTTCTCATAAAATTTTTATCTCTAGTCATGTGATTTTTGATGAACTTACATTTCCTGCAAAAGATGGTTAAAGTCCTCACAACCTTCCACGATGACTACCCCTCGTGGTAATTCCTTACCTATCACATTTCCTTTACAATTTAATTCCGATTTACCTATATCTAATATTGGATCTGATCTATCTCTTAGCACTCATGCAAATTCAACTACTCCTCATAATTCTCCTGACCGAACCTCTTTTCCATCTCCACATGATTTCAGTCCTCCCACTTCCAGTTCCAATCCTGATATTTCTCCACCTTCAACTCACTCATTAGCCGCACCTATAATTCCTCTTGCCTCTCAAATATCTCATCCTATGACCACTCGGTCTCAAACAGGCCATCTCAAGCCCCGTACCTTTCCTGACTATAAGACATTCTATTCAACAAAACATCCTCTTAAGGCTCTCACCAGTATAATAATGCCAATTGAACCTCGTTCTTACAAACAAGCCTCATTACTTCCTAAATGGTGCACGTCTATGCAAGAGAAATATGATGCTCTAATTGCAAACCGTACATGGACACTCTGCCCTCGAGTTATTGATAACAAATGGGTCTACAAGGTCAAACAAACATCCAATGGTCAAGTTGCGGCTTAAAGCCCGATTAGTGGCTAAAGGTTTTGAACAAGAATGTGGCATAGATTTCACTGAGACATTCAGTCCAGTTATTAAACCTTCCAACATTAGAGTTATTCTTGCTCTTGTAGTTCACTTTGATTGGAATATACGACAATTGGATGTTTCTAATGCTTTCTTGCATGGTGTTTTACAAGAGGAAGTCTATATGAAGCAACCTCAAGGCTTTGTTCATCCAGATTTTCCTACTTATGTTTGCAAGCTCGAGAAGTCCTTATATGGACTCAAACAAGCCCCACGGGCTTGGTTCATGCGCCTATCTCAATCTCTACTTCAACTTGGATTCATTTCCTCACCAGTGGACTCTTCATTATTTATTTATCATCAAGGGAATATTCACTTGTTCTTTCTCATCTATGTGGATGATATTCTTGTGACAGGTACACATCCTTCTCTTATTAATTCTCTTATTGGCAAGTTACAAATGGAATTCAAAATGAAGGACCTTGGTTCATTAAATTATTTTCTTGGCATTCAAGCTCATCAGAACTATAGGGGCTTACACCTTCGGCAATCAAAGTACATTAGTGATCTTCTCCATCGCACCAAGATGATTGGTGCCAAACCTTATCCCTCACCATGCTCCTTGGGACTTAAGCTTTCAGCTCACGATGGTGAACCTCTATCGGCAGCTCAAATTACTGAATATCGCCAAACTGTTGGTGCTCTACAATATTGTACTTTGACTCGTCCAGATATTGCTTTCTCAGTTAACCAACTATGCCAACATATGCATTGTCCAAGATCTACTCACTGGTCTGCTGCTAAGCGGGTTCTCCGCTATCTCAAAGGAACAATTGACAACGGCTTATGGTATCAAAAAGGATCTCTTACTCTTCAAGCCTATTGCGACTCCGATTGGGCAGGTAATCCTAATGATCGCCGTTTGACTACAGGCTATGGTGTATTTATTGGTTCTTGTTTAATATCTTGGACTGCTAAGAAACAACCTGTTGTAGCACGCTCCAGCACTGAGGCGGAATATCGGGCATTAGCAATCACCACAGCTGAACTCTATTGGGTTAGAACGCTTCTCAAAGAACTATGTGTACCGCTCTCTATTCCTCCCACAATCTGGTGTGACAACATTGGTGCATTAGCCTTAGCATCTAATCCTACTAGAACCAAGCATATTGAAGTGGACTACCATTTTATTCGTGAGAAAGTTCTTAATAAAGATATTACACTCAAGTTTATTTGTTCCCAAGATCAGATTGCTGATGTTTTTACAAAAGGATTGAGCACAAGTCGATTTTGTGAGCTTCGGCACAAGCTGCAAGTGTGCCTACCCCCTTCCAGCTTGCAGGGGATGTTAAGCAAGAGACTCAGTCAACTTCCACAAATCTCGCCACAACAGATTTCTCACCAACTATTTCAAATTCTGCAGCAAACGTATCGGTTCCAACATCAGCTACAAGCATATCAACTCCAACAACTTGATTTAATCTTTGCTTCCGCATATCTTGTACTTAATATTTATCTTGTGTATTTGACTTTTCAAATGTAATCTTATCACTATAAATTGTAACAACCTGAGCTGTATAAATATACTAATATATGGACTAATCTGGTATTGAGGCCAGATCTCTTTATTCATTTTCTTATTTCTTTCACATACTATTATCAAAATATGATGAGAGTGTGGTGTATAGTATTACTCAACAATTTAACTCCACATGCAAATTTGGGCAAACCGAACTCTCTACCAATTGATGAGCTAGATGTTAAGTTAAAAAAGACTGCAAAAAACATCCCGAGAAGTTTGGATAGTGAGTTGAGTTGAGATGAAAGTTGAATAAAATATTGTTAGAATATAATTTTTTAATATTATTTCTATTTTGAGATTTAAAAAAATTGAATTGTTTATTATATTTTATTTAAAAGTTTGAAAAATTTGTAATAATTAAATTAGATGAGATGAATTGATTTAATTTTTAAATCCAAACAAAACGTTACTCTTCCACGCCTATTTTGTTTTCCATATTTTTATGCTGCACTTTATGCCATCGGTAGGTAGTTGTATCGTTGCATGTGCGTACGAAATTAACTCTTACGTGACTACTAATTAATTTTTATTTTATTTAAAATTTTGATTTGGGACCAAGACATTAATCTAACATAAAAGAAACGAAAAATGAAAAAAAGCGTGAAAACTAGGAGACAAAGCAACGTGGTTGAAGTCGAGATGAACTGATAAATGCATCTCGTACTGTCGCCACCATTAAGCTTTCCTTTAACCTATGTTGTATACCACCATTGTTTTGCTCTACCTCAATACAAAGCCATCCGAGTGATCTTAGGTGCAAATTTAGAACATGCCAATTTTGAATTTTTATTTTTTATTTTACAAAAAGATTATGCAAAATTAATTGTACAGATCATTACTCAAACCATCATCTTCAACTCCTTTTCTTCGTTCATTTAAGTTTTAAAAAGTGCTAGATCTACAAAATAATCTTATAAATTAAAGTCAGAAATTAATATGTTAATTATATATTAGTCATGTCGATTTATAAATTTATTTTAAAACGAAATCGTCTCTTTCTAACTATAAAATACACATGCACTCGACAACCCAAGAACTCCCTCTCACCTCTAAGATTACTTAAGTTATTGACTAATATTTTGATTTTATGTGATGCTAATTATTATTTTGTAAATAAAACTAAGAGCGAGTTTAGAATAAATAATTAACAATAATGTTAGGTATAAGCTTATAATAGACAAGTTTAGTGTAAGTTTTTTTTGTAAAATGTGAGTCTCACTGAAAAAGAACAATCTTTTTAAATTTTATAAGATTAAATCTATTTTTTTACAAAAGTTTGTGTATAATTTGTCGATTTAAGACTTGTATAAATTGTTTCTCAATAATTAAATTCAGGTGATTAACTCTAATTTTCTCAAATTATTTTTAGTGTGATGCTAGGTTACCGCCCAACAGTGACAGCTTGGCGGCCTAGGCAAAACTCGTTTTTTTTTAATTTTTTCGCATTTTTTTGACATCTTTAAACATTTTTAAAAAAATCAATATATTAATAGTCACTTCCTTAATTAGTAAGTAAAAAAAATAAAAAAATAAATACATAAACGATTAAAATAAAGAAGCAAAATGAGAAAACATACTTTATACTTAATTTTTATATAGACAAGAAATAATCCTAATTCATCTCTCTTCTCAATCTCTGGTATAAAAGCTCTCAGCTCCACACTGCCTTAGGACTGATAGTGTATGACACTCTCTCTGTCTGCCTTTCTGTTTGGCATTTGCCATAGAAATAGGGAAAAAAAAGGAACAGAAAAAAAAATGAAATTTCCATAAATAAATAGTTGAAGATATGTTTATCCTCTTTGCTACTTCATCCTCCACATTCTTGCTCCACAACAACCACACATAGGATTTCTTTATCCATTTCTGCATCTTCATTTTCTTTTTATGCTTATTCTCGGCTTTGTTCGGCCTCTGTGCGATTCGTTGTGCAAAGGTCGCTTTTTCAGTATCCTTCTCACTCTCCGAGTGTGATAGTCATGGCAGAGATGGTTCGGGACAAGGAGTTTGCTGACAAGAATGTGGCGTCTTATCATGGAGAGAGGACGAACAAGCCTGATGAAGCAGAGAAATAAAAGAGCACATGAGTTGTTTGTGAAATTACTTCACAATGTATTGTATTCAACTTAAATCATAATGAATATACAGAATGAGTATATATAGACATTTACATAACAAAATTGATTGTAAAGACCACTACTATTGTGACACCTAGCTCTGTTATTTATTCTTTCTGTTACAAGGAATATTCACAGATATTCTAGATGATTCTTGTTGCTCTGCTTGTGATGTTGTTGATGCCTTAATATCCCCCCTCGATTTGATCGGGATTGAGGTAAGGGTGAGACTAGATCGAAGAAGTGAGAAGCGGGCTGTAGACAAAGGTTTGGTGAGAATGTCTGCCACTTGATCCTTGCTGGAGACGAAGGCGACATGTAAAGACTTGGTAGCAACCCTTTCACGTACAAAGTGATAGTCCAGTTCCATATGCTTTGTTCTGGAGTGTAAGACCGGGTTCATGGAGAGATAGGTTGTTTCGATGTTGTCGCACCAAAGAGTGGGAGGTTCAGATAGACTAATGCCAAGTTCTTTGAGAAGTGATTGCAACCAAAAAATCTCACAAGTAATATTAGCAACTGATTTGTACTCAGCCTTTGTAAAGGACCTAGCTATAGTAGGTTGCTTTTTAGAACCCCATGAAACTAAATAATTTCCAAAATAGATGCAAAAACCTCCAGTGGATCGCCTATCATCTGGACAACCAGTCCAGTCAGCATCAGAGAAGGCTGTCAATTTTGTGGAGGAATATGAAGAAAGGAATAAACTAAGATGACGGGTTGAATTAAGATAACGAAGAATGCGTTTTACGGCTGTCCAGTGTGGAAGATGAAGATTATGCATATATTGACAAACACGATTTACAGCAAATGAAATATCAGGACAGGTGAATGCAAGATATTGCAAGCTCCCAACGACACTACGATACCACTCTAGATCCTCATATGTACATCCATCTAAGGCTGTGAGTTTATCAGAACACGACATGGGAGTTGTTACTGCCTTAGAGGTGTGCATATTAGTCCACTTAAGTAAATCATTGATACACTTAGTTTGAGATAAAAATAAACCAGAAGAGGTCCAATGAGCTTCAATACCAAGGAAGTAGTGTATCAACCCAAGATCTTTGATAGGAAAATACGTTCTAAGAGCTTAAATAAATTGTGCAATTAATTGAGAATTAGAACCAGTGACCATGATATTATCAACATATATTAAAAGATAAATGCAATCAGAATCAGTTTGCATAATAAACAGAGAATAATCAGCACGAGAGCACCGAAAACCAAGAGTAAGTAATCTGTCACTAAATTTTGCAAACCAGGCTCGTGGAGCATGTTTTAAACCATAGATAGATTTGTTCAACTTACAGACATGAAGAGGAAAATCAGGATTCACGAATCCAGGGGTTGTTTCATGTAGACTGCTTCCTGAAGGTTACCGTGAAGAAACGCCTTTTGTATGTCGAGTTGATGCAGAGCCCAATTAGAGGAGACATCCACAGATAGGAGACGATGAATGGTTGTGAGATTAACCACGGGACTGAACGTTTTAGAATAATCAAGCCCATGATGTTGATGAAACCCTTGAGCCACAAGTCTCGCCTCTCAATGGTTCCATCAGCATGCTGCTTTGTTTTCAAGATCCATTTTGAACCAAGAAGATTATAGGTGGGAGATAAAGGTACCAAAGTCCAAGTCTGGTTTTGAAGGAGTGCATCGAGTTCGGAAGACATTGCAGTTCTCCATTCTTGATGCTTTGAAGCTTCAGTATAAGATGATGGTTCCTCTAGAATCGAGAGTGTGAGGGGTGTGGAAGATTTAGTGAGGGAGGCAGTAGGTTTTGAGGATGGCCATGGAATGGTGCCATCGATTCGTTGACGAGGACAAAGAGATTTTGTTTTAGATCGGGTAACCATGGGATGCTGAATGGGACTAGTGAAGGACTCAGAGTTTGTAGAAGGAGTGGTGGCGGCAGTAGTATTAGGGTTTGATGAAGATGGGTGAACCACTTGAGGCGAAGGCGACGGCGACTGGATGGTGGCATCAGTGCGTTTATGAGGATAGAGAGATTGTGTTTGAGATCAAGTAACTATGGGAGGGTTAATGGGAATAGTAGAAGGCGCAGAGGAAGACGAAGTCGAGGAAACCCTAGACGGATTTGGTGAAAATATGTGACCTAAGGGAGACCTTGGTGACATGGTGGGCGGGCTCAGAGAGTAATTTGGTGAAGATGTGAGTGTAGTTGGATTTGGGTTGTGTGTATTAGTGGGCTTAGGACTGAGAATTGAAAAGGAATGAGGTAAATTCGGAATGGATTGAGCTGAAATGACTTTGGGCTACAACATCCCTGATAATGAATATGTGGCCCGTATCAATGTGAAAACATAGATAACCCTTATGATCAGGGCTATAGCCCATGAACACACATTTTTTGGACCGATAATCCATTTTATGAGAGTTAAAGGGTCTCAGGTTGGGCCAGCAAGCACACCCAAACACCTTTAGGAAGGAGTAATCTGGATGTTGGCCCATTAAAGTAAAAAAGGGAGAGGTATTGTGTAAAAGAGGTGTAGGCATGCGATTGATTAGATAGGTAGCAGTTTGAAAAGCCTCAGCCCATTTGTGTGGGACTGAGGAAGAGTAAGGCTAGACCCGTCTCAATAATGTGACGATGACGACATTCTGCACTCCCATTTTGTTGATGGGAGTATGGACAGGTAATTCGATAAGAAATGCCTAAAGTGCGAAAAATTTCTTGGAGGGGTCGAAATTCAACCCCCCAATATGTCTGGACCGATGTAATATTAGAGGATAATTGATTTTTCACAAAGTTAATGAAGGCAAGCACTATGGTGGAAACATTTGACTTTAATTGCATGTGAAGATACCATATGAACTTGGAATAGTCATCTATGATTGAAAGAAAGTAACGAGATCCCTTTGTTAATAGTGTAGATGAGGACCCCAAACATAAAAAAACAACAATTGAAAATGATAAGTGGAACAACTAAGAGATGGATGATGAGGTAGAGCATGTGCTTTGGCTGAAGTATAGGCTGAGCAAGGCTGGAGCGAAGTTGATGTGTTGAGAGGAAGACTATGTTGACGAAGAATGAGTGATGTTGTGTGTGGGCTTGGATGACCCAATCTGGAGTGCCAGAGCTGGGCTGAGGTACGAAGACCCATATATGCTCGAGGATTTGAAGTAAAGGTGGAAGGAGTGAGCTCTGCACCTGTTTGTAGCACATACAATCCGTCTTCAACGTGGCCCTAAAGAAGTACATCCCTGGTGCATGAATCGTTCACATAGAAAACAGAATAATGAAATTTAAAATAAACTCTATTATCTTGACAGAACTGACGGACAGAGAGAAGATTTCGGGAAATCACAGGAACATGTAACAAATTGGTTAAGATAAATTTGCCGGTATTAGAAGTAAATTGAGTCGAGTTTGTGTTGTGGATAGGAAGATTGCAACCATCTCCAATGCTCACTGTGTCAGTGCCTTGATAAGTCAACGAATCCATATTAAGGTTGTGAAAATCTGATGTGAAATGATGAGATGCTACCAAGTCTGGAAACCAGGTATTACTTTGAGGTGAGTTTGGGTTGATGGCCGTGTAGTTTGCAATGAAGGATTGAGGAGGAGGAGATTGATACCCATGGTCAAACCTGTAATAACATGTGACAGCTGTGTGCCCTTCTTTTTAACAAACTTGACAAACAGATTTGTTATAGAAAAGATAACCCGGGGGTCGAGGACTGGACAGTATATCTCTATCATTGTGGCGACCACGGCCACGACTTCTAGATTAGTTGTTGCGGCCACGATTGAAAGAATTACCAGATGATGGGTTTTTGACAGTGCTATTGGTAGTAATGGATGTGCCAGAGAGAAGGGACTGAGTCTGGTGAGAAATCTGAGACTCATGATTTAAGAGATAGCTGTAGAGTTGATGAGGTGATAGAGAATCTGATCTAGTAGTGAGGGAGGTAACAAGACTCTCATAGTCTGTACCAAGTCCTGCAAGGAAATAGTTGGTGAGCTCGGAATCATCTAAAGGACGTCCTGCAGCTGCCAGAGTAGAGGCAAGAGATCTGACTTTATTGTAATAGTTAGTCACGGAATCTGTTCCTTTCTTGATGGTTGCTAATTGAAACTTAGTATGAATGAGGTGAGCAGACGATTTGGCAGCAAAAATATTTTGCAAGGTTGTCCAGACCTCACATGAGGTAGAACAATCGAGCACTTGTGCCAGAATCAGACAGTGAAGAATTGATTGTAGACATTATCAATTTATCCTGAAGACGCCATTGTGTATAGGCCGGATTTGGTTTATTATTGAGTTTGGCTGGGGGTTGTGGAAGAGAGCCATCAACATATTGAAAAAGTTGATGTCCTTCCAAGAATGGAACAATTTGAACTTTCCATAAAAGAAAGTTTTTAATTGTGAGCTTGATATTGATGAAGTGGGAAGCGGTGTTGAGAATAGAAGGATTAATGGGTGTTTTACTAGGGGAAGCCATCGGTAGAGAGGAGAAAAGAAGAAAGAAAAAAAAAAAATTTAGAAAGATCTAGACGTGGGTCCTAAGGCTCATGATACCATGATGAAGCAGAGAAATAAAAGAGCACACGAACTGTTTGTGAAAGTTTCACAGTATATTGTATTCAACTTAAATCATAATGAATATACAGAATGAGTATATGTAGAAATTTACGTAACAGAATTGATCGTAAAGACCACTACTATTGTGACACCTAGTTCTGCTATTTATTCTTTATGTTTCAAGGAATATTCACGGATATTCTAGATGATTCTTGCTGCTCTGCTTGTGATGTTGCTGATGCCTTAATAGAGCCGAGCCTCTCGCGCACCTTCCTCGATGCCAGCTCTGAAGAAGGTTCGGTTTCGGACCGGTTTCATTGTTGTTTGTTCTGACGTTTTGCGTCTTTTCCGTGGTTTCTGAGAGATTGTTGTCGGGGAAGGATAGAGAAAACCATGCTTTGCGTTTTGAATATTCTGGTACATTCACTGTTTGTTGAGTTTCCTTGCTGAAAAAATATGTGAAGGTCCAAGGAGATAAAGTGGAAAACGAAGTTCTGAAAATTAGGCCTAGCTGAACTGAGCTCCCGAGTTATTTAGAAAGAAAAAATAAAAAAACAAACAAGAGTAAAGTATAAAAGAGGAGATGCTCGTTTTCTCCGCCTATTTGAAATACAGATTTTGGCCCCTAATTTGAACAGAAAGTCAACTTAAGTATTCCTTTTTACCTATAAAAAAAAAAAACAGACAAATATTCCTAAAATCACGTTTTACTGCATATATTCATATATGTTTGAGAGTCAATAGTCGTTTTAATTCTCTTCTTTTCCTTTACCTATAAGTAAAATGCATAGGCATATACGTATACAATTTTTCAGTTGTATAAAGAATCAGCCAGTGAGATATGGTGGTCTTGTGAAATCACATAAGCTATCAAATGGCCCTGGTGATTAATGATATCATTTATTTTATAAATTTAATTAGTCAGAAATTGCTTCTGGAATATATCTATCTTCCATCATTATAATTTGCATGTTGTATCAGTGAGGTCTATTCACTTTCTCCCTTTGTAAGCGCAAGTGTAAGGTGAAGTCATGAGCTCAAGACTCACTGGATGTGTATCACTGTATTTATCAGATAAAATAATAATGATTATATATATAATAATTCACATGTTCTAATGTTTTAGGTTTTCCAAAGTGGAAATCCAAGGGCTGATGAGATAGTGTTGTCAAATATGACTGTTGTGCTAGATCGCATGTTTTTCGATGTTGAGGTAATATTTTACTATATTTATTCTATCATTATGTTTATTTAGCTTCGAAAAATATTTGTATCTACAGTCTGCATATGGTAGATTTGAATGAGTTTCATATAGAATATTACAGTAATTTTTCAGGAACCTTTTGACTTCTCACCATATCACAAAGCACTGCAAGAGCCTTTCGACTACTACTTATTTGGTCAAAACTATATTCGTCCTTTAGTTGATTTCAGGTGAGGCATCTATACACGCCCATCTTCATCTAGTTGAACTGACAGATCTCGTGCCTGAAAGTTAACAACTTGACTTGTTTTATGTCTTCCACACACGTTCACATGTAAAGTCTGTCAGTGCTATAGTTTTATGAATGCCTTCCATAATGAATATGCGTTGTTTGCAGTTTTAAGCGTAATAATCTAAGACTTGATATTTGTCATTTGAAGTTATTTTAAGTGTTACAAAGATCTTAATTTGCACTTGTTACTTGGGTAATAACACTGATGAGTTATTATTTAGTATGCTTAGGTTTTATATGGTCAAGTAATTAGTCATGCATTTGACAACCTCCTCTTCACGTGCCGTTTGGATAGTGAGTTGAGATGAGATGAATTGAGATGAAAGTTGAATAAAATATTGTTAGAATATTATTTTTTAATATTATTATTGTTTTGAGATTTGAAAAAGTTGAATTGTTTATTATATTTTGTATGAGAATTTGGAAAAATTGTAATGATGAGATGAGATGAAACACTTTCACTATCCAAACGAGGCCAAAATCTTCTATGGGCCTATTTGATTTTATTTGTTTTTTTAATGTTTGTTATTTGTCCCACCCATTCCTCTATGATCTATCTCATCACTGGGACAGTGATTATGGATTTCAGAGTTTATAGCAGTCATATGTGAACACATGTAACATTAGAGGATGGCTACTTGTTAGCTCTGCACTGGAGGAATAAGGCTGTACATCATTTTATGTCTTGCAATCTATACATATTGAAAGACATTCATTGGTTCACAATATGTAACTTCCCTCGTATTTTAATTTATCACCGACCTTAGTCTTTGATGTAGAACTTCATATGTTGGCAACATTTCCCTCTTCTATGAGATGGAAGAGAAGCTTCAGCAGGTGCCTATGTTCAGTATTTACTTCTTTTCGTTTATAGGTAGTTTTGTGATGCAATTCGGAGGTGCTGTATTTGCTTTAATTTATTTTTCAAAGGGCATACTGATACTGATCAATGCCTATTCAAGTGATCAGTAAAGAAATAGAAGATGGTAAACAATGTGTTTGATGGGCTGTCATATTTTCTTCTTATTGTTCTCTTTTTTTTTTTAATAAGTATCTTCTTATTGTTCTAACCACTGTTAGCCTGTTTATGCTTGCCAATTTATGATCTCAAATACTTCTTGGTTGAAGATAACCGTTTTGATCAATAAATATATCACGTGATTGATTGTAGGGTCACAATATTGTCTTGATGTCAAACCACCAAACTGAAGCAGACCCAGCTATCATTGCAGTGTTACTTGAAGCAACATACCCACATATTGCTGAGAGCATGGTGAAACTTTTATTTTTTATCCCTTTCAATTGCAGAGCCTATAATAAGAAAGATGCTATTTTTTGTGCATCTGGAAATGTTAGCATTACAAAATTATACTTGATGTGCTGCAGACCTATGTAGCAAGGGATAGAGTTCTGAAAGATCCTCTTTGCAAGCCCTTCAGCATGGGAAGGTGATTCTGAAGTTTTTCGATATATCATATTGTGCTTACGCTCCTATATGACCAATCAAATTTCAATGACAAATGATTCCATCCTTTTTGCATTTTGCTAGGAATCTTCTTTGTGTGTACTCGAAAAAACACATGTATGATGCTCCTGAGCTTGTTGAGATGAAAAGAAAAGCAAACACGCGAAGTTTGAAGGAAATGGCTTTACTTTTAAGGTACCTCTCTCTCTCTCTCTCTCTCTCTCTCTCCATCTGTTAAAATCTTGGCTATATAATGTCCGGAAATAAAGAATAAATACTATCAGTAGTCAGTTCTTTCTTATCATCATGTTTACTTTTGCGTGTATCTTTTATATTCATTTGTTTGATTCTTAATAGGGTGGACCTTTTTATCTTATAACTTTTTTTTGGCCTTTTTCTATTCAAGTTTTTGTTTTCTGCCTTTTCCTTGAACCTTAGGAAAGGAATTGTGTAACGTTTATTAGAGTGATCTGCATAGAACTTGATTGGTGGAGTCCCTCTTTGGATGTCTGATGAAAGTCAAGGATGGCAAAAAGTGTCAGTTTGTTTTGTTTGCCTTCCACTTATTCCGTTAGGAGTACCAATTTGTCCTTAGGCATGGCCATACATAACATAGACACATGGAAAGGGTGGACAATTAGCTAGAGCAGCAGGTACCGTAGTGAAATTGATGGCAAAGGATGGCAACTTGGCCTTCTACCACATGGATTTGTAGCAGCAGGGAATGTTTTAAGAATCAAGTTTGAAATACTCTTTGTGCTTTTGGGTGTTGCTCTTGTGCACTTCTTGTACAATAGGAGGGTGTTCCTTTTTGCATTTTTACTGCAATTCATTACTTGCAAAAAAGTGTTTGAAAAGAACCACACTGTTTTTGTAGGAGCTCTCAACTTTCATTTCCATATTTTAGACCCAATTTCAACATAACACTCCGTACTTGGATCTTAGAGACCACAGTTCACTCTCTACGTTTCAAGTTTAAGATGCACATACTTTTGTGATTTAAAACATGCAAGTTGAAGTTGATGGGAGATGCTGGACTTCAAGGGCAGAGCTTGTGAAAGTCTAAGAAGGTTAGATGATTTATTTCTAGGGAGTTTTGGCTTAAAATTCTCAAGTGGGGTTCCCTATAGTGATAGTCAAGTACATGCCAAAACTGTTTTGGAGTGGAGTTCCACATAACTCATCTTCCTCTTGCTCTGTAGGGATTGGATTTGATGGTAGATGGGGGGGTAATCAGCCAACGAGTTTGTGTTGCATATGTGCAGGAATAAGCATATTTCTTGTATCTACTCAAAGTTTCAGGATTTTAGGTTCTATATTCTGTAGAAGACGAGGAAGTTATTACAGTTGGTCGAATGCCTGAGACGTTTAATGTATACCTGCTCTTCTGTATGGCGCTTTAAACAATCTCCATTCTTGTCTTTTTTCACTTAGCTCCTTTCTGATTCAGAGGTGGATCACAAATAATATGGATTGCACCAAGTGGGTGGTAGGGATCGACCAGATCTTCACACAAAATAATGGTATCCGGTAAGTTTCTTCTTCTTCTCTCTTTCAATTTATATCTTTTTGTCGATTTGTTTCTCATGCCTTTATTATTTAAAAAATATTGAGATAAAAGTACTATGCTATTCAATCCTAGTTTCATTGTGATTTGTTTCTCTTGCCTTTATTATTTAAGAAATATTGAGATAAAAGTACTATGTAATTCAATGCTAGTTTCATTGTGGAAGCACTAGTAGCTCTTGATGTCTTACCCTTTGATGTTTCTTCGGTGGACAATATGAGAAGGCTTGCAGAACATTCTGGTACTCCTGGGCATATATACCCATTAGCATTATTGTGTCATGACATAATGCCACCTCCACCCCAGGTGTGTCCTCATCTCTGACTGGGCATTCTCTCTTTTTCCTTATTTTCCTCTCTTGTGAACAATAAATTCTCCTCAGATAGAAAAAGAAATTGGAGAGGAGAGAGTCATCTCCTTTCATGGGGTTGGCTTATCAGTGGCACCAGGCATCAACTTCTCTGAAATTGCTGCTGTCTGTGAAAACCCTGAAGAGGTTGGTTCCACTTAGAATGGTGGTATTTCACTTGCCTGATTACTAATATAATTTCTGAAATTTTCCTGTATTGTACCCTTTGATGCTATGATTGTTCCTTGAGCTGAGATACGAAATATGGAACTGTTAAACAGTGCTGATTGTGAGATGCCATTATTCTATTGGTCATCAATGTTGTCTTGGATTATCTGCATTTGCCAAATTAAATGTCTACTAATTGTTTATATTATAATAATATAAGAGTTTTGCTACAAATCAACAACTGTTTACATTACACACCCCACACTTATAGTTTTTCATAGGGTGGGTGTGGGGTGGTGAATAGTTGCTGATAAGAATAATTTTTCTTGTTCAGATCTCGGAAAAGAATTACAATAAGTTCTAGAGAAGTTAATGTTCTGTTATTGCTATGTGTAGACAGTATCTTCACATGTTTAGGTTCTTATTAGTTTCTAAAAAAATTTAAGAAATTTTACATTTAATTTGAAGTATCCTATATATCATCAACATAATGAAGAATATTGTGGATGTATAACAGTGTTACAAAGTCTTTTCTTTGTTGGGTTATGTTGGCTTTACGAAATATGTTCCAGTTTGCGAGAATGATAGCTATTTTTATACCCTAAGTAGGTAACACTACTACAATAGGAAGAACAATTGGCTTTAGGAAATACCTTTCCCCGAAACTAATAAGTCAACAACACCCGACAATATTAAAATAAGAGAAGTACTACAACTATAAAAAGATCTTACAAAAATAAACTTACAAATTGACGTGACTTCATATAATATATTAGATCTATTTGATAATAAAAGTAATTTTACAATCTAACGTTCCGTATCAAGTCACGTCAGTTTGTCTATTGAAGTTTTTTTGTGTCTAAAGCCTTTTCTCTTAAAATAAAGAGATCGTGTTGGTCTCTGCCAAGCAATACTTTCTTATATTTTATTTTCATTGATTTCTCCCTGCCTTAATGGTTAGAGGGAACTGAACTGCACTAGTCTTTTAATTGTGTCTATTTCAAAATAGAGATGAGACCAACACTGAACAGATTAGCAATTTGCTGCTAAAATATTGCTGTTTGCGCCTCACGTGTTTGATGGTAAGACAAGAAAACGGTGATTCGGATCCAAGTCAAAAAAAAAAATGGACAAGAATCTCCAGATGCTCATGTTCCTCCTACTTTGCCCTTTGTCTCTTCTTTTTGGTGTTTGTTTCTTATGTTAGGGGAAGATCACCTCCACTTTCTCCCACTAAAACCTTTCAGTTTCAGCCCCCTTTTTTCCCCCCTTTTTTTTTTCCTTTAGAAAATAGTATTTTAAAAGAAAAGTAGACAAAATACTTTAATATATATAGACGTCTTGGCATTTGTTTTCTCATGGATTACAAGAACAGTAATCAAAGCAAGGGACAGCCTTTCCTATTAAATTATAAAACCAAAAAAAAAAAAAACATAAATACAACTCTTGCCCCCATGCAGGGCTGAAAGGTTCCTTGTGAAGGCATGCTTTTGTATGTGTATTTAATGTTATTTGATTGGTACGTAAAATATTTTGTTAAGGTTGCATGAACGAGGCCATCTCACTTTCTCATGCAATTGGTACACCATATCACAGTGAGGAATGTGCCGTATCCGTCTACCAAGAGTTTTACTATGTACAAGTAAGTTTATGTACTAATCTGTGTATTAATGTTGTTCCTTTCATATTCTAAATTAAAATTAGCACCGTTTTCAATAAAATCTACTTTTTGACCAATCATATTGAATGAATACACGTATTAGTGCGCATAATCGCTTACAATTAGATTTTTTCGTCTACCAATATCTTATTTTCTGCCAATTTTGAAAAGCCATATAGTTTTTTCTTGTTAGGTTTATCAATAAGTCGTTAAAGTCCTTTAGAACATATGGTATAAGGCTTAAAAAGTGTTTTTGCTGCATAATTACCAAATAATAAACATCTTTTTTATAATAGAGTTTTACTAAATTAATCTCTATTAAAAAATAAAAAAAAGAGACCAGCATTAACTTGGAAACATGCATAAAGATATATAATTCCCTTTGCCAGGAAACCACGGACTTTAAAATTAAGGGGTAAGTTTTTTTTTTATATACCTTTTTTCATACAAAATGAATGATGAATTTTTCACTAAACAGATATAACTAAGAAGAGAAATTATATGCATCAGTCACTGTTCACTTTTATATTCTATATTTATAATTTTTTTTTATAGAGCGTGGGGTGTACGGTAGTAAATAGTGGCTGATCCATAGAATTTTTCAACTAAACAAATTATATAATCAACCCTAAACTTTCACAACAACATAATCTTTATATTTACATTGATTTCGATATTACTCGAGAGTTATTTATATCTAGGTTTCTGACATGTTTTTCCAAAGTTCAAATGGGTAGGGATTGGGCTGTGGACACGTGGCACCCATAGACAGACAGACAAGTGGGGGACCCCGGAGCCGTCAGATGTAAAAAATCTGATACAACCAAGTTTGGTTAGGCATCAGCATCTGATGCATGATGGGGACCCCATCATAAAGATTTCACAAAGTCAAAACATAAATCATATGACCCCATGAAACAACCACCATCCATCATCAGAACTCATAAGCTTACTTATCCCAGTGGCCCACAGTGGAGAGTAAGACTCACGCGCCACTATCCACGGCCCAATGAGGAGGAGACAAAACGACAACTAGGAGCACTGAGGTAGAGCAATTGGGAAAAGATCTGGGCCCCCACACTGGTTTGATTTTGAGCACTTGGAGGCACCCGATGAAGGAGTCCAGCGCGTGGGGCCTACCTCCCCAAAGTCTGAAGAGATAAGGTTACACAGACGTTGATGCATGGGTCATGGTGGTGGGGTTGCGAAGAAAGAGCCCCTCCCCCAATTGAAGAAATAATTTATTTATTTATTTAATTTTAGATTTTAGAATGAACAATCAAATCAATGATTGGCATTTTGAAGAAAATAGTATCTTCAATGCAATTTGGGCATTTCATGATTCGACTGATATTGGGCACTGATTAGACCCATCAGATTAATGCCCAAACTAGAGTATTTTGGAGTTTTTGTTTTTTGTTGTTTTTAGTATTTGGCAATAACAATAACATTGCTAGGGAATCAATCATATTATTTTGCTTGGTTTTTAATTTTTTTATTTGATTAAGGTAAATTCAATATTTTATTTATTTTTTCTTTTCAAGTCGTAGTAAATATTTTTTATGTTTGATAGTTACAAGTAATAATATAAGATATATGATTTATGTACAAAAAATTTTATAAAAATAAACTCGTAAATTGACTTGATATGATGTGATACGTTAGATTATAATATTATTTTTATGAGCAATGCTAGGTATAGTCTCCAAATGGAGACTGCAATGCAAGCCTAGACTATTTTAATTTTAAAATTTTTTAAAATTATAAAATTATCCCTCATAAAATCATGTTTTCTCTCATTTAATAATGTGTCTGCACATGCAGTCCCCCACTTGATGACTGCAAATAGAATTTCTCTATTTTTATTATAAAATAGATTTGACGTATTATATAAAATCATATCACAACTTGTAAATTTACTTTTATCAAATCTCTATAACTGTAGCATTTTTCAAAATATAATAGTTTGCAATTTGATGATGGTTTATTTTGTTTGTGTTCTCGTAAGCTTATGATGTTTTGTCTTCGTTATTTGTCTTTGAATTTCTTCATCATCAAGGTGACACGTACGTTTCATGGAGTATTTGAGTTGCATGCGTCGTTGGACAAGTTTAGGAAAAGTTGTTAGGTATTTTTAGATTACACGTAACTTAATAGTACTCCCATCCTTTCGCAACATGTCATATAATTATAATTATAATTATTTATATAATTATTATTTTTAATTAATATGACACTTGTGATAGAATGAAAATATCATAATTCGAAAATATTTAATAATTACTCAAATTTTAGAAGCATTATAAATATACATGTAAAATTACAATGCTTATTTAATTAGTTTTTATTTTTTTATTTAGAAGAAGAAATTACTTTTTTTCTAAATTATATATATATATATATATATATATATATATATATATATTGCAAACCTTATGAATAGAAACAATACTTTTACGTATAAGTCAATGTGATGAACACATCATTTATAACATATCAATATTTAATTTATAAGATATTTAAATTACAAAATTTTTTTATAAATCAAATTTTGTCATATTAACGACATGTAATGTTTATTTTATACACCGATTTATAAATAGGATTTTCCGAACAAAAAACATGTAGCAATCGAAGTCCTTAATAGCAACATATCATGATCTTTTTTTCTCGGCCGTTGGATTAAAGTAATAGAGAATAAGATAGGAGGTATGTGATTTGGCTAATGATGCCTATGGTCGTACTCCATGGGCAATGAAAATCGCATGCTGTCACACTCTTCTTCATAGACCCAACGTCGGTGGCTGATCCTCACAAGAACACAACCTTTATCAGTTTGACTCCAGCTTACATTTTGCATTTTAAAGTGTGAGTGAATGTAAAGCAAACTTACACCATATTGCATACCGTTTTAGATTTTTTTAGAGTTTTTGTTCGAAATATAAGACATATAATAAAAAATATGAGAACTATTACGGAGATAAATAGATTATATAAAAGTAAATCTACAAATTAATGTAGTTTTATAACATCCGTTAGATTTATTTTATAATAAAAATAATTTTACAATATGATACACCACATCAAATCACGTCAGTTTATAAGTTTATTTTTATATAAGAGCAATAATAATGAGCTCAACAAAACTAAAATTTGGCCAAGGTTTAGCTAAGGTGCACAATAACCAGATATAAAATGAATTTTACGACATTTATTGCAATCTAATAAATATTGTAAACCTTAGGACTCAAGTAGGAATCTTATATTACTCAAACAGATCTTAGACTATTGTTTATTGTTTTCCACTATTATTGTCCTTGAGATTCATTTCCATTCAAAACTATTTTATTATAGGTATTTGCATTATGAGTAATACTAGATACATTTTGAAAGTGTACAAGTTTTACTCGATCTAAAAAAGTAAGGTTTATTATAATAAAAATTATTTTTTCATGTGAATCTTAAATTTTTTTACTTTTTTTAACAGTAATATGTGAGATTTGCACTCTAAAATTGTATAAATATTTGTCTTTGTTTATATTGGTTCATAAATATATTATTTATTAAGAGATCTAGTAAAACTAAAAAATTCAAAATACATTATTATTAATAATGTATTTAATATATTTAATGCATCAATAAATGAATTGGTAGATAAATATTTTCCAAGGAAATTACTATCAAAGGTATTATTATGTTGGGAAGGGAAGTACCATATGCTAGGCTTGCGATCGTATTATTATTGTACCTATACAGAAATAATATTTGTAAATTTAAGATCCCTAAGTAGCGCGCATTTTCTTTAAAAAAAAAAAAAAAAAGATAAATTTGAAATTCGCATAAAATTTTAATTTTTTAATAATAAATTCTACATTAAAAAAAAATATGTGAAACTTTCCTACCTTAAATCTACATCTAACTTTATAAAGTATTCAAAGGAGAATGAAATGACAATGAATAGCAACTATATAAATTGCCCAAATGTGCCCTTTTATTATTTTCAAGAAAAATTATATTCATAATACCTATTTTTATTTTTTATTTATTTATTTATTAGATGTGTGGAGTAAGAATGACTAACATTACAAGTCCCGTTTAGATACAGAGATAAGAATACCTCATCTCATATCATCTAATTTTAAATAATAATTTATTACTATTATGAAAACGGTACTAATTCTATTTCCTAAAAAACAAAAAAAAAATTAAGTAAGTCCGACTTTGATCAGCCGTCCGTCCACTTCAGATGCCGATTTTGAACCTCTCTCTTATTTTATACTGTAGATATTTGCATCGCTTTCTTCTTTTCTTCCTCTTTTTGATCAACAACAGTTCATAGCATCATTATGTCTAACCGACATCTTAATCAATCAAGCATGAAATTGATGACTTCTTAGAAACCAAGCCAGAAACCAATGACATTTATTTATTAAAATTAAAAAAACAAACCATTAGGAGCCTACTCATCATTCTTCAGCTTGCAAATTGTACAAAGTATAAACACTTCATTTATATATATGATAACTCACATTGGAGAATATTTATCCCAGTTCAATGGTCACCTTAGACACTCAAATTCAAGATATCCGACTTGTATTCTATAACACTATACTATCACTTAAAAACTAACAACAAGTATTATAGATATAAAAATAAATTTATAAATTGACGTAAGTTCATATGATCCGTTATTTATAATATGACATTCCATATCGAATGTATAATCATAAAGTATTTCTCATTTAATTTATCAATAGCATGTAAATAGGATATTTGAGTCAACATTGTGTATATATATATATATATATATATATTCTTCCTTTAGATCTGCATCTCTCCACATTAAAAACTATATTCCACTGTTTAAAGATTTCAAACCAAAAACTCTGAAAATTTAATGGCAGTAAAAAGAAGAAAGGAAAACAGGTGTCGCCAAAGGGCAGCGAGGTTTGGCTTTTTTAGAAACAGGAGAGTAGGTTTAAAACTCAGAAACGGGCCAAAATAAAAATGTCTTGTAGGAGGACGAGACGGGATATCAGATACAATATTGACCTGCTTGTCTGTACTACTGACATACAATGAAGTCATGCACATAAATTTAACTCTTTTTTCTTTTGAAACTGAGTTAAGGTTTTGTTCCAACTCTCTCTCTCTCTCTCTCCTGATAAAAGGCTATTTTTCTTGCCAGCCCTCACTCTCTCTCCACTGTACTAAACCAGTAGCACCATCTAGTTCCACAATCTTCTTTTCCTTTCTCACCCTCTGGGCCTCTCTCTCTCATGCTCACAGGCACACACTCAGACGACACACAGCTGAAATCTGCAAGTGCAATGTCTTCTACCCATAAAAACTAACCTCATCTTTACACAAATCTGGCTTTACACGAACGCATCATACCAGTATTCTTTAGACTCTCTTCCCTCTTCTTTCTCTCTCTTTCCATCACAAACCCAAACAAGATCCACAAAAGCTAGTTCACTTCCCCGTTCCGCCACAAATCTACAAGCCACTCAACCCCGGCCCTCACTTTTCAACCCACCCAACAAAACCCGGAACCCCCCCACTCCTTCTCTGTCTGTACACATGCACTCGAGACTGCTTCTCCTTCAATGAGTTTGGCTTCTTTTCCATCATCTCGGGGGGTGAATGGGTTGCATGGTCTCTCAACTGGCGGCCAAGTTTGCCTTTTTTCCGCCGTCTCCGCCCACGTACCAGATCAAGAAGCGCGACGATGGAAAGCTCACCGTGGTGTCGTCGTCTTCACCGTCGATTCCGATTCCTCACGCTGATGACAATTCCTTGGACGTCTTGCTGATTGACACTAAGCGTGGCAATAAGATTGTTGCTTTTTATCTGAGGAACCCATTGGCTCGCCTCACTCTGCTTTACTCTCATGGCAATGCTGCTGACCTTGGCCAGCTCTATGACCTCTTTGTGCAACTTAAAGTCAATCTCAGAGTTAATCTCATAGGGTCAGTGTGGTTTTCCTTCTAATTTCTATTTTTTTTTTAATAAAATGGTTACTTCATTTATATGGTATATTTTTATAGTTGGTTCTCTCAACGTTGAATAGCTCGCTATCCTCGGGAAAAAAAAATAGCTGTCTCTCTAATCTCATGGGTTTGCACTTCATAAATCTCATATATTTTTTTTCGCTCCCAGTTCTGAAAAGGTTAAATCTTTGTGTCAGGGCTTTGAAGCCTCTCTACCCTTCTATTGTTTGGTTATAAAATGTGACGGTTTGTGTGATCGACATTGATTTTTCATTTTACTGTCTTTTCAAGAGATATATTTTTGGAGCTGATTTTCTTGGGCTTAGATCTGTTATTAGTAAAGATCGTAGCTTGTTCCGTGTTCTCTCTAATGACGTTCTTTTTCCCCTCAAGGTGTCAGTGGGTAATGTGTTTTAACAATGAAAAAGGTGAAAAACAAAGAGGGTTAATAGTTTCCGTGTTCTCACTCCTAACCAGTCTCTTTCCGCCTTTTCTTTTTGGCCCTTGTTTTCACTTTCCCCTCCAGCATAAGGTAATGAATATGTATTGTTTTACACTGATGAAGACTTGGCATAGCCGTTACCTCTTTTTTTCGGGAGTTCGGTGATTTTGGGGCTCCGTGAGGTTTTGTGGGTGAATGGAGTCAATGGATACCTCGTATGCCGTAGAACTTTATAGGATCTCCTTTTTTTTTTTTTTTTTTTTTTTTTTTTTTTTTTTTAAATTTTTACAGCGATGCACGTTTTTTTACTTTGATTAAGATCTTGGAAAATTCTTGCCCTCTTATCTTTCTGCCCTTTCATTTGAAGCTATAACTGGGAATTTTTTAAAGTTCTAAAATTTCTATCCATTTTTGTTTTATCAATCAATACTTTGATTCTGTTTCAATGGGCCTTAAAAAATTTTCTGATTTGTGATCTTGATGTCGACGGATTTGCTTTCCGTGTGGCACTGATCTTCGGTACAATGTGATTCATGTAAGCTTTAAGCATTTTGCAGTTCCTGATTCTCTTCTGCAAATTAGTTTTATTTTAATTTCTTCCATCTGAATTTTATGTCGCAGATATGACTATTCTGGCTATGGAGCCTCTGCTGGTAAGGTAGGCTATAATGTGGTCTTGAGTTGTACTATACTATGCATTATCAATATTATGCTCCTCCATACTTGCTTTTGTGATGAGTACTCTTTCCTTTTGATGACCTGGTTGAACCAAACAGGTCACATATCATCTCAGATAATGAGACCCGATTTATACTATAGAAGCAATTTTAAGCTATGGAAAAATTATTACAGTAACTAACAACTATGCGAGAAGCAGGCGGTAGGAATGGACAATAGATGGGATGTTGAGATTTTTCTTGTATGATTCACAAAGAAAAGAACACCCATGATTGAAGGGAGGCATACGTTCTGAATCAAGATATGTGAAGCAAATTTTCGAGAAGTTTGGGTTTCAGTTGTCGATGATGTGATACTTCAGAATACTGGGATTCAGTAATGAATAATGTGATAAAAGTTCTGATGCATCTAGAGTTGTTTTATGTTTATGCTTCAGGATACTACAACAACAACGTGGCTAAGTTTAGGATGTTGTGATTTTGGATGGTCAATACCCATATTATAGATGAAACACATCTGCTTACTGTTGGCGACAATGTTGAATCATCTGATAGGTTGGCATTGCAATCAATGTTAAGTTTTAGTTAGTATTTATGGACATTATGGCTCATTTCTTCCTTCTATGTCATCACTCTAAACATTCTTACCAGTTTGCATAATTTTTTTCTTCTGGTTTCTCGTCAGTTTTAGTAGTTTAGAAATATGACAGCCTTGTGGATCAAGTGGTTGAAGTACTTAATCATGTTTTATCTCTATGATATGCAGCCTAGTGAATCCAATACATATGCTGATATAGAAGCAGTATATCAGTGTCTTGAAACTGAGTATGGAGTTAGCCAGGAAGACTTGATCTTGTATGGGCAGTCGGTGGGAAGTGGGCCAACGCTGCACTTGGCAGCTAAATTGCCGAGGCTCAGAGCCGTAGTTCTGCATAGTGCAATTCTTTCTGGTCTTCGTGTTCTCTGCCATGTCAAGTTCACATTTTGCTTTGACATTTATGAGGTAAAGAGTCCATTTTGTTTGTTAAAACAGAGATGCTGTGAGTTAACTGATCATTAGAAAACATGCCAGCCTATAAGATGTCAACATAACAGTGTGCTTCCAGTCCATTCCATTGGCTCACTTAGAATGTTATTGGGCTTGTTGCTATTTCTGCTGCCATTTCAAGCTAGTAACCATCCTATTTTATGCAGAACATCAACAAAATCAAGAAGGTTAAGTGTCCTGTGCTGGTGATACATGTAAGTGTTCTGTGCCATGTTTAATAATTTCAAAGCTCTCGTTTCCCAGTAGTTTCTTCTTCCTTCTCATGCTTGCTTGTAATTGGTGACTCAAGAAGACAAACGTATCAAGCCTTTAGTTTTAATGGAGAGATAATCTCCGGATGATTCTTGAAGGACTCAGGAAACACCTGCTTGAATCCCTCGATCTGATTGTATATCATTTCACTAAGTTTGTCGATGAATTCTCTGATGCATGAGAACTTTCTTTTCCACAAATGGGATAATCCTAACTGTCTGATCCACATTTTTTTGGTCTTTCTGCAATTTTATAGTGCATACCAGAATTCAATTACACATCCAAGCAAGTTGTTTAGGTAATCTGGCTTCTGTTTACGTGATAACCACCAGCTTTTATGTGCATAATTATCATAAAATGCAGCACCCATTACGGTTCTCTATCTTGGCACAAGTCATGCTCGGTATAATAGCATATTGGAAACAAGATTTGAAAGGAAAAATCTTAGAAGTGCCATGTATAGAAAGCTTTGGATGCAGACATTAGTGCAAGAGTATGACAGTGGCATAACAGAGGAAAAACCCCTGTTTTGCAGTAACATAGGTGGTTATATATATACATATGTAAATGAAAAATTCTAGACATAAACCCACACTCTGCACACCCACTTAAAAAAATGTGATTTTACCTTTTTATCCACATAATGAAAATGATTCTAGACATGTTTGTAAGTAAAATAGAATAAAACGGTAAAATGACATGTTTTTAAATGGGTGTGTAGGGTGTGGGGCTTATGGGTAGCACTGCTCTATGTAAATATATACTTTTTGAGAAACACATGGGCTGTTATCTGATAAGTACTAATCAGATGAAAGTTTTCTAGTTTGTCTTATCAATGCATGATGCACTCTAAGACAGTAGGCAGCCTGAATCATATGGAGAAAAGTTACATGGAGTTGAGAATGTAGGTTGAATTTGAGAGGAACAGAAACTTATAATGTTACTTGAGATTGATTGGGCTTGGCAGTTGCGTGAGAGCATCTTGTGGGGAGAGGCGGAAAGGTTTGGCAGATGTGTATGTTCCATGGTTCCTTATGTATCACAGGGTTGTAGAGAATGTCACGGTCCCCGCTTTTTTGTTGAATAGGAGCACCTTTTTGAATTACTTTCATCCTTGTTGGGCCACAACCTAGTCATTTCTTGAAGAGTGCTATTAGACTGATTATCAATATTTTAACCAAGCTTTCAAACGAAAGAGCACAATTCAATCTAATCACACGACAAGTTAGAGGGATCAATCATGCACAAGCACCAAGGGTTATGAGGAAATCCTCAAATGCAAAGGGGAAAACCACGAGAAATCCAAACATACCCTTTACAATAAAATAGGTTTCAGTGTCATCTCAAGTTTATGCCCACAACTTGAGGTACACACCTTACGTGGAGAAACTAGGAACTATTTTTGTAGGTATTTTTACTAGGTGACTCATCTAGATTATGAACCAAGATATCCAAAAGTACAATAGAAACTAAGAAGCCAAGTGGCACAAGTTCTTCATGATTAATGCACTAATAATTATTTCCAGAAAAAACACTGTAAACTGGCTATCCCCCTTGCACTAAAACTTGGTTTCCCTTGTGGCTCAATCAAATGGACTCACCAACGATGGAAGAGGGAAGCTCTCACTTTGTAATATTAAAGATTCCTTGGAAGAACCTTCCTATAGTTTTGTGAAGTGCTGCTTTGTGATACATATGCCAAGTCAACTAATAATTCTCCTCCAAGAAACCATCTTTGTCAAATTTCTCTGCACTACATATGTTGATACGGGGTTGGATAAATTTACAGGGGACAGAGGATGATGTTGTCAATGTGTTACATGGCAATGGGCTGTGGAAAATGGCAAGGGAACCATACGAGCCTCTGTGGATTAAAGGAGGTGGGCACTGCAACTTGGAGCTTTACCCTGATTACATCCGCCATCTTTGCAGATTTATCCAAGAGATGGAGAACATGACCACAGCAATCCGCCTCAAAAAGATTCGTCTACAAACAAGGTCCACAGTTTCTGTTAACTGGTGCTGTAAAATTAAAATCTGGAAACCGAAATGCCCCAAATGTTCAACATCCAGCTGCATAAAATGTTCATGGCGGCCCAAATGCTCAGAATGCTGGAGACCTAGCTGCCCAAGACCTAGCTGCCCTGAATGCTGGAGACCTAGCTGCCCAGAATGCTTGAGACCTAGCTGCCCAGAATGCTGGAGACCTAGCTGCCCAGAATGCTTGAGACCTAGCTGTCCAGAATGCTCGAGACCTAGCTGTCCGGAATGTTGGAGACCCAGATGCATAAAATGTTGCTGGCGACCCAAATGCCCAAAATGTTTGAGACCAAGTTGCCGCATGAAATGTTTTTGTTGGCGATGTTGCATGGGAGCACATGGTGGGCAAAATGCAAAGGAGGAGGATGGCTAATTGGTGATTAATTTATGTCCGTGTATAGATTGCAGAACTTGCTAACATCCCTCTAATCATGTGCAGTAGCACACTAGCATACGAGGAGGAAGTAATCATTGGAAAAACGAAAAGAAATTTGATAATACTGGTTTATTCTTCTTAATCTTTTTACTTTACGGGATTATATTATATATTTGTGTTGATAATCCGTTCTGAATTTTCTAGACAGTTTTCTGAAATTATTGCTAAGAACTTCACGTGATGGAATATCTGGCATTATGCTTTAGAGTGACTGATATTATTGTATGGAGTTTGAGTCATTAGTATTTTGCTTGCGAGTAATGCTAGATACAGTCAGGAAGTGTGCAAGCGTCGTGCAGTCGCTTTGAAAAACAGTTAGATTTATTTTATTTTTTTTATGTGGGTCTCTTATTTATTCACTTTTTTTCAAAATGATTATATAGCGCCTGCATACTCTTTGCTAGACCATAATCGACTAAACATTAAATCTTGATTGAAGGAACCTCCTGCAGAAATGTTTTCTTCGTCTTGACTCTTCTACGTGAGAAACCCAGAAATCCAAATTAAAAGTGGAATTTTTCGTATGAATTCTACTTTTTTTTTTTTTTTTTTTTTTAAAAAGACCCAAATTTTGTACAAATTATTATTCATTTTGAACGGCTAAAGAATATTTATTTATTTTCTCCTCCATATGGATTCCATACTGTAGGTGACTGTCGTTTTGGCAAGCCAAATGACTGCAGAATTGCTTGCTTCAGGGTCTTGAATGTCGGCTAGCATGCAGCAGCTGCTCAACTAATCCCATTTTCCCAGTTACCAAGGGTGGAAATAGCTGAGCCATCTGCTCTAATAATCACAGGTGCTGTATCTGTAGAGAATCCCTGAAATAGTTCACTGTCAGTTCACATGGGTTGTGTACAAGTTTGGTGCAGTACTTGCTGGTTTTGTCGTGTCAATGTGTCGTTGCTTTCTCTAATTTTTTCAACCATTATTGTTTCCATTCTTTCCTTTTGTCCTTCTTTGGTGTAATGAAATATTCAGTTCATCATCATCACTAAAAAAAAAAAAAAAAAAAGAAGCTCAAGCACCTGATGGGTAATATATTCAAGTGTCATGATCATGAAGAAACACCAGAACCTGTAAATTCTCTGATAAACCTCTCATAGAGGCGCATTCTTATCTAGCTGTAATTTCTAAGAATGCGCGGCACCACATATCTAGCATTTTTCATTTTCCACCAAAACCTTGCCCTTCTCCGCCTGCAATGGTTGTCGTTGGCACAGTCCCCAACTTTGTCTATATGCCACAATACAGCACCCTTTAATTGTGCGGATGAAGCTTGTTTCAGGCAATACAGGGTTACAGAATTCAAAGCTAGTTGCGCATAAGGTTTTACCCAGTCACTGCCAAGGTCCCTGTCATCATGAATCATGATTCCCCAGAGCTTTGGATGGCTAATGGATGCTCCATATTATTGATTACAGTAATTGTTTTCATGGCAATCTTTATGGTCTTGGTCTTCTCTTACAGGTGGTGGAGTAAATAATGAATCGCATCCTTCTCATGATTCCTCCGTTTGGATCAACATTTCTTACAATTTTCTGATTCAATTAGAGAGAACAACATGCAGATCTCACTGTACTTAAATGAGTTTGGCTTATAGCATTAGCATTTGTTTCGTTATATACATATGCAAAATCACGTCTTTTGAAAATTGATTTTGCATATCAAAAAAAACTCTCACATTAGATTATACATATTTGAACCAAATAATAATAAAATATTATTTTTTATTTTTTTCCTATTTTTTTTATTTTACAATTAGCATCACTGCAAATTCTATCACTTAGCACCCACTAGAATTTTTTTTCTAAAATTCTATCCATTAGTGGAGAGAGAGAGAAGGGGGAAGGAGAGAGAAAAAATAATAAAATAAGATTTAGAGAGTGAACAGTGCATTTTCAAATTTGTAGAAATACTGTTCATAACTATATAAATTTTTGGATATGCATAATCTAATACAGTCCAATTTAAAGTCATATTATATAAATATATAGATGCATATACAGATGCATAATCCAATGCCAGTGCTCATCTTGTTAAAATTTCATTCGATCCTATTTGAAAAGTGAATGGACAAGATTGCTTTAAGTAAAAAAATAAGTTGATTTTCCCATCAGGCTTCCAATCTTGTTCATTTACTTTTTAAAGAGGACGTATCGGACGAAACTTTAACATAGTGTAAGCCAAATTCGTATTTAATATTGAAGTCTACATTGCCTATAAACAATATCTTAGGCAATGAAATCTACATATTGTATCTATCTTTTTCTGAACAGTAAAAATCATTTGGATTAAAAATTACAAGAAATCTCAATTCCTTGGACTTTAGTCACATAATCAAATGTGACTTAAGATGATATATAATTATTAAGATGAAGCGTGATATTTCTCAATAAATTTGAAGAATAACAAAAAAATAAAATTACATACATATATACATAATATAAGAAAAATTATACTCAGCAATCTTACACCACACACATGTTAAGGAATAAAAAAATAAAATAAAATAAAACATAAAAACATTTGTGTGGTATAGAACTGCTGAATAGAAGAACTCATAAAATTCGCGTTATCCGGACCAGGTTAGGCCGAGCTGGTTAATCCAGTTAAATCCAGCCATTTTTTCAGTTGGTTTCAGCCTATGGTTGCAACGTGTTCGCCACTGTGCCGTGGGTTAAGCAGCCTTGGGTCCGAGACAAACGATTAGGGTGACTTTCTTAGATTAATGGAAAATTCTTATTAGTGATCAGAAATATAAAAAATAAAATTAATTTCTAATTTTGCTTATAAACAAAATTCAACACTATATTTATGTGAAAGTTTTTTATTTTTTTTTATTTTTTTTAATTCCTATGAAGTTCACAATATGTTCAATGTTGTGTGTTTATGCACTAACTTGTAAATATATTATATATGAAACAATAATGATGGTAATAATACGCATTCGAACAAGATCGAGAAATTTTCTTCTTGTCACAGTACACTTAAAATAAGCATTAATAGACACTTCAACTACCCCTGCATCGATCCTGATTATATATATAAAAGTAATGTTATATATAGTTTTATAGCGTCCAAGTCTCACGCATTCTCTTTTAAAAAAATTGAGTTTATTATTAAAAAATTAATTTTTTTATATAGGTCTCAGATACGTCCACATTTTTTTAAAAAATAGTGCGAAACTTGTATAGTTCAAAATTGTACAAATCATTTTCTATTAAATTTTTTGTAATTATGAGTTAGTATATAAATACATAACTTAATGTAAGAGCACTCGTTACAATTGATAATATATAATTAAGAGAAATGATACTAGCAGTCGTGAGTGTGCAAGCACCGTGCAGTCACTTTGAAAAAAGTGAATAAATATGGATCCCATATAAAAAGAAATTAATTTTTTAATAGCAGACCTCACTCTTTTTTAAAGAGACTGTATGGCATTTACACATTCTACAACTATATGTAGCATTACTCTATAATTAATAACTTAATTGATCAAGAGAACCTCAAACTACGTACGTCCTTTTCAAATTCATCAAGGCACAAGATGAGGTGTTCTTCCCTCCACCTCCTAATAATCACACTCAACTGCATTAATAATTAATGCTTAATAAAGCTTGACAATGACATTATAACTCTATATGATTATTTAATTTTCAAATTCAATCCTAAGGATGTAATCATGATGACTGGGCCCAAAATTGAAATATGATAATTTTTTATGTTAATAACATCTAAACTCGTTTTAACATTTTAGGTGAGCTTCACAAACACATTTAAATTCATCTTAAGTGGATCCCACGAAATTCACTCCACCATCTCAACTCACTATTATTCATAAAAAATTCAACTAAGCTCAATATCCAAACGCAGCCTTAGTTATGGGGATAGGATATTCTTGCCTGATAAAAGAGAAAAATATTTTCCTTATTAAATCAATAAAAGAACATCTCACTTCATAAGGATTTATATTTTGAAGATTTAATCTGCTTTATGGTAGGAAAAAAAAAAAAAGCATTATAAATTAAAACTTACAAACCAACATCCTAACATTTTCAATTTACAGGTAATTAATTAAATTACTTAAAGGGATATCACATATTAGAATCAAAGGCAGATAAAGTGGCTGAGATTCGGCTCCGCCGGCGGCGATGGCTCCCTTCAAACTTCAATCTTCCTGTATCCTTGAACCTTCGCCTCTCTGACGGAATAATGACACATTCCGGTGGTGGCAAAGGATACCGCAACGTATCATAACAATAGGAGTAATACATGAATCTTTGGCGGAACTTACGCATGGCAAGACGGCGCTCAAGTGTCACAACAGCATAATCTTGAGTATCAAGGTAAGCATCCTCTTCGACACAAACAGCAGCTCTGGCCGGAACTTGCTGAATAGGGTCAGTGGGGCAGCCCTCAAGGACAAGATCCTTGAATTCGGCTACAAAGGGTGCATACTTGTAGTTAACTTTGTATCTACCACCGGAAGTTGCCCAATTTGAAGCATCCCATATGGTGGCATACAATGACATTGGCTTTGATGGGTAGTCTCCACCCATTGCTTCATTTCTCACAACCTCTCTGATTGGAACCTCATCGATGTAGAATCTAAAATTCATTCAAATAACATAAATATGATTTTCATGTTAATACTTCGGAGAGAATAATAATGTGTACAATATAATAAATGCATCTATTAGAAAAAATTCATATAAACGTACGTAAATATGAATATAAACATGAGATGATAAGTTAGAAAACAAGTCCTATATATATATTATATTAATATTAATAAGAGTAATACTACATATAATCGTCATGTATAGTCGCTTTGAAAAAGAGTGGGTCCATTATTAAAAAATTAATTTTTTTCATGTGGGTCTCGTATTTATTTACTTTTTTTAAAATAATTGTACGACGCTTGCACACTCACGACTACAACTATCATTTCTCTATTAATAATGATGAAAACACTATATATGTGACAGCTTGCAAAATTCAAACGTGGTCAAGCTTAATTGTTTTATCTATAGTTTCATTAGTTTGGAACGTATCACTAGGTTAGGTGGATTTTGCCAGCATATATATTTTGGCAACTGGTACGTACAGGAATCTATGAAAAATAAGCTAAGTTTGGTAGCCTAATATACTTAATCAATTCACATACATGCTTATTATAACTTACTTAATAGCTAGAGAATATTAATGGTCTAAAGTTCCTAGCTAGCTAGCTAGACTCTTTTTTTTTCTTCCCTTTTGTGTACATCACTACCAAGTTTATATATATGGCAATTTCAGTATATATAGTAAGATATATGCATATTAATATTACTATATGTATATATCTGATTAATTTGGCCTAGCTACGACAAAAAGAGAAAGAAAATACCCTCTTAATTTGAAAAAAAAAATGTAACAAGAAATTAGAAAGAAAACTTCAAGATTTCAAATTATTATATATTGATCATGTAGATCACTTCAAATTAAGAATTAACTTGCACCAATTTTATTTTATTTTTAGTTGGGGGAGGGACTTTTCGAACTCCAGATCACCTCCATTTAAGAGGCAGGGGTTATACCAATCAGGTCACGTCTGGCAACTTGCACCAAATTAAAGATTTGCCAGGTTGAAGAAAAATGAATGAGCAATACTACACATACTGAAAATATGTCCCAAATGTATGTTTCGAAAAGTACATTTCACTTTTTTTCATGTATTTTTTTAATCATCATAAACATTTTTAAAAAAATTAAAAAATTCACAACATCTTTAAAAAATATTTGTTTAATCACTAAGTAAAAAAAAAAAAACTCATTCGGAACACTCGAAGCATTTCTCAAAATAAATATGGTAATCCATAAGTGGAAATAATAATTAGGCGTCCCTAACATCATTATGATCTTTTTCGAAGTTCAATAATGAAAGCACACGTACGCTAGCTTGTCCACTAGCTTAAGGAAAGTCCCACGCGGCAATGCCGAACCCAGCATTCATTACTGATATAATTCCCCACTCGTTTATGATCATGTCAAACGAGGCTATTAATATATATATTATATAATATATAAACGACAACGATCGATAAAATATTAAAAATCGAGTACTATGTTCCATATATAAATTTCCGAAAGCAGAATCAATAAGAAAATTCAAAGTGGAAGCCAAAAAAAAAAAAATCTCGCGTACGTACATAATGTTTTTGGCCGTCCAGAGGATGCTGTAGCGATGGAATTGCTTTGTGGGATCGAACCAAAGGTGGTAGCGCTCCTCCCGGCCACGGCTTGTGCTGCCATTGCCGTACAAGTTGGTCTGGAACCTCCATGGTTTCCCTTCTGTGTTCCCTAAGAACTCGAAGTCTAGCTCGTCATGGCTCTTCTGGAATACGTCACCGTTTGATGTCTGCATGGGGAGAGAGAGAGAGAGAGACCATATGTGTCAGGAAAAATCAACGACGATCATGGCTTGTAATCATTGAGGATGATTGTTTTGCAGGGCATGGGCAGGTTGGATAAAGAAAAGCTAGAGCTAGTGTGATGGGAGGAAATTAAACCAAAAATATATTTTTAATTAAGCTTGAAAGATTGACGTATGTACAAGCTAGGAAATTAAATGCTGAAAATTAAATGCTTTGGAATGTTAAGTATTTAAAAAAAAAAAAAAAAAGGTATTTAATATTGTTGTGTTTGAAAACATAGACTTTCTCGTTTAATTATATGCCACTTAAATTCAATAAATTTGGCTTGGTCGGTTACAAATCTCAACTTTTGAAATTAAGAAAAAACTTCATGCTCATGCTCCTGCGCATGCACAAAAGTCAACATTTGATCATTTTCTTTCTATCTCCTGATTATTTTTCTTAGCAAATTAACAAAAAAGGGTAAGAAAACCGTCTTCTTTTTCCTTAAGAAAACAAAGACAAGAAGCTAATTGACCAAAGGATGCAGTTACATATCATGCACCTACATAGAAGGCAACGCAGATGCCGGCCGTGTAATCCGACGGCAACTTGATGTTGGCGCTGAAGAACCCATGTTGGTATAGATTGGAGGAGATGAAGCCCGAACCTATACATGATGATCGGAAAACAAATAACAAATACCAAAATTAGAAAAACATGAACCCTGAATTATAAGTTATTCAAAAACAAGATGATCAAACATAAAATCTTGGTCTTCCTATTAATTAACAACAATTTAACATACATACATACATATAAATATACACACATATGTGCACATATATATACATGCATATATACGCCCATATGCATGAATGTTTAGATACATATATATGAGAGATATATAGAATAATGTTACCTGTGAAGCGATCGAGGAGGAGGCGGACGCCTTTGCCGTCAGGGGAGCGGACGAGATTGCCGTCGCCGAAGAGAGGAAGGTAACCTTGGTTGAAGGGAATGGTGGTGAGGTTGAAATTAGCTGCGTTAGCAATGGAGAAAAATAGAGGGATAAGGAAAGCAGACAGCACAAACAACGTATCAGAGGGTCCAAAACAACGTAAGCGATCCATATGTCCTTTCTGTTTTCTCTCTCCTCCCCTTGATTTGCTTTTTCTGCATGCGATGTTTATTTATAGACACAGAACAACAAGAAGAACGGAAGGAATTCAATGCAAATTAAAGGGGAGAGAGAGAGAGAATGGTCTTTGGCTGCTGAGGTTTCTTGGTGATCTTGTGTGCATGCACGAGAATGCCCTTGCTATGTTGTGATATTATGAGGTGGCCACTGTGGAGGATTATATAGCAGTGGTGCATGGTTAGGAATTGGAGATTATTTTTAAATTAATTTGAGTTTTTTTAATTTAATTATTTATTGGGGCTTTTAATGATTGAACCTAACATATCAAACAGGGATTGGATAATAATATTTATGAATGCAATTGCCAACAGTGGAGGAGGTCCACTGTTGCAGGATTATGGGGTAAACATATATAAGCATATATGGGTGGTTGGAAATTTGTGATTAACTTTTAGGTATTTTTGAGTTTTTTTTTTTTTATAATTATTGGTGGTTAAATTGGATAATAATAATATTTAGAAATTGTCATCTCAGGCAGCTGCATGCCAACAATGGAACAATATATCTTTAATGGAGTTCATGAAAGTAAGGGAAGGTGACAACTGAGATGATGACGTGGATTGTTCTTTGTATGATATGATCAGAGGTTTCCATGCAGAAGTGTACATTGAATAATGAGCTATGTGACAAAAACCAGCATTTGGTATTATTTTATTGTTTTTACAATGATCATCAGAGGCAGCATAGCTTTAAAAACTTGAAAATGATAGAATTTATATATTTTTTTTGAGAAATGCTATTTATCATTCCCACGTCACACACTAATATGTAATTTGTCATTTTTATCATTCTATTTAAACATACATATTTATACATCAATATGTGTATTTAAATAGAATGACAAAAATAACAAATCACATGTTGATGTGTAGTGTAGGAGATGATAATTAAGTAGAATTTTTAATATTTCTTAGAATTCTTGATAACCTCCTTGTAAATGGTATGAAAACTAACATTCAAATATGGCATTAAATATTATTATAATAAGAGATCACTTGCAAAATATTGAAGAGTCAGTTTTTCTCTTGGAGTTGCATGAAATCTGCCCTCTAATGGAAATTTGATCAATTCAATGGAAAATTAGATATGTCAAAAGGGAAGTAAATCATGTGGCACACCTTCTAGCTAGCAAAAGCTGCAATCTTTCTATAGATTTTGATAGTGTTTATATATATTGAGGGTGCATGTTCCTGAATATATTCAATCACTTGTAATTTCTTATGCAAATCAATGGATATCAGCCCTACTTTGTTATAGAAAATGCATTATTGTGCATATGGCCACATTTTCTCACTCTAAAAATCAATTTTTGTTTTTCGATTATAATGATGCATAAATCACGTAACAAAATTATTAGGCATGATAAATTTAGTCATATCCCTACACTGCACAATTATTTTTATTTTTTATCTTTTTAATTTTTTTTTTAACAGGTGTGTGGTGTAAGGATGATTAGCCAAATAACTCTATTGACATATATGTGTGAATTTGGTTACAATGGTCAATGAAAGAGACAATAACCTGCCCTATGACGTGGCATTTAAACAATTAGTAAAAATAAAAATAGGTTGGGGTTGGGTTGGGTTTTTGGAATAAAATCAAGAGTTTGGTAAAACAAACGGCAGTAGGTGGGCATTATTGTCCATAGAAAAGAAAAGGTCAACAAACAGGAGGTGGGGGGGGGGGGGAGCCGGCTGGCGTGTAAGAGCAAAGTCTCGTAATTATGTCGGGAGTTGAAGGGTAGTTTAGGAAATCCGTAGCCGTATTTGTGAGTGACGATCTTAAAAGAGTTAAAACCGTGTTCCGACACGAACGAAACGGCGACGTTAAATCAGGCCATGCTGTCTTTACTCTTGACCTCTGGTTTTCCCACTCTTTCTTCTTCTTATCCCTTGAAAATAGGTAGAAGAAAAGAAAGAAGAAAAAATGAATACCCTTGTCCTCCACCCTTTCCAATCTCCTGACCCCTTGCCATTCTCACGCGTTCCTACTTTATTAACGGGTTAATACTATTATTTATATATCTGTAAACAAGAACTTATCCGAGATAAGGATAGCATTTATTCTTATCCATTTCAAGGGAAATGGGGATGATCCTATTCTGATAAGATAATTACTATTCCCTATCAAATGGTTACCTTGTGGTTAAGTTTCTAAAAAAAAAAGTAGTTACATCCATAGCAGATCAAACTCAGTTTGAGATCCTTTAGAATTTATCATCAATTGGAATTGCATGAGTTCAGGTTCAATAGAGATAGACATATTGACAACTCAGATAGAAAATTTCAAGTGACATTACCACCTATCCAGGCTATCCTAGAATTACTAAGATCTTGATGACAAAGAATAAAAGAAAAATAATAACAAGAGAAGTGAGGATAAAATAATATCTTTCAAAGGATCAACATCCAAGATATTGTGCTTGTTTCTCTTCAATGAAATGTCCATACTAGTGATATCCCGTTTTGATAAGTGATAAAAGTATGTAGTGTACGAAATCTCATATTGCTTAAGAAAAAAAGTTATTGCTCTTTATAATGTTCTAATGGGACTTCAACTATATCAACGACTAATCCTTTTTTTCATTTTTAGTATATGTCATCTGACTTGGGTCTTCTATTAAGGGGTTACAATACTACTATCTTTTTTCCCTATGCAATAGGTAGGAGGAGAAAATTCCACACATCAGGGGGGGTCAGATGCCAACATGATACCAACCCACATGATTAAATAGAAGAAAATTACACCCAATATCAGATATTATTATTGAAAGAAAAGCTAAGAATCACAGGGCCCATTATGAAAAAAATTATAAAAGAAATATATATATATATATATATATATATATATTGATGAAAATAACTTGGCTTCCTATGAGAAAGAGGGTAATGTCCAACTGGAGGGAGACAGAGAGGGAGAAACGAACCATTTTTGACATTTAATTCAAAAGACAGTCTCGCCTGTTTATAGGTATTACATGGAGGTAGAAAACTCTCCTTTTTTTATTTTTGCCTTCCCGGCATATCCTGACTTTTGACTCGTTATGAGATTCTCTAAATTTTAATGTATTGGATGAACACAGCATCTCTTGTAAATATTGGAAATCCATTAAATCATCCGCTATACATTACAAACTATACAGCCTCAGTGAGCATTAATAGATCTGAATGATACTGATACTGTTTCTAGCTTTTAAGAAAGTGGTACTTGGATTCGACATAGCTTTCTGCATCCCATAGGAATGATCCAAATGCAACAGCTTCCAAGACTAACATTGTCAATCCACTGAAAGTAATTCCAAGTACATCATCATTATATGTGCCGATTGAACCATCCTCAGCTATCCTGATGTCAGGCCTCCCAAACAGGGCTTGTGTCTGCTTTTCAATCAAAGAAATAGCTTCTTTCGATCTTATAGTAGCATATCTCTGAAGAGTCTCTGCGTCCAAGTACATAACATAGGATCTCAGTCGATATGATTTGCCCTCACCATCATCCATGAAACCTACCTTGTCACTCTCACCACCATCATTGGGTAAAACCCGGATCAAGGAATCAGGATCCCAGAGCTGTTTTAATGGAGCAGGATCTTCGAAACTTACCCGGTCTTTACTAGAACCATCAGGAATGGTTTTCATCGTTCTTTCAAGTTGAAATCGCTCATCAACTCTTTTTAGAAAATACCCATACATTATTGAAGCAGCATACAGCTTTCCAAGTTTTATTTTGCTGATCTGAACAGTCGTATCAAGGGGACCAACAACTCGCTCCCCAAGAACGAGAGATAAGTGGCTCTGTATCATCTCGTATGCTTCAGGAGAATGAACAGATTCTAGTTTCTGCTCTTGGTTTGGCCAAAAATCCACTCGGCCAGTAGGATCCAAAGTTTCTGATATCTTGGGGATCAGCAAAATGTCATTGTCCACAAATTTTTGTACAATTAAGCAGTATATTATCTCTTCCAGCACCTTACGCCTTTCTTTCTCTCTCACTTCAGCAATTCTCCTAACATCCACAATTTTCGTCAAAATTGTTACTTCATATTACCAGCAATTAAAGAATTAGTAGGAAGCCGTTGCAAATTATAAACAAAGGAAAATACATGGATGCAAGCCAACAGGTATGTAAAAGATGTGGATTACTTTGATCTATTTTTATCAGCACTTTTTATGGTCAATGCATGCACCAAAATTCAGTGTCGTATTAAGCAAAATGTGGTGCTGCTAGTGGAAGTGTCAATTATTTGGCAGTTCATGGGGAGGCCGTGAATAGTGTGGTTGTCTAATGCGAGTTATAAGGTGCTGGTGATGGGAACATAATTGCATTGATGATGGCGATTCAGTAATGGTATTACTGTTAAGCAATTCATGGAGAGGCAAAAATGGGAATGATGCCCATGTAGGTTGCAGTCTTAGCAAGGAATGCTGTCAATGATATTCAGCTTTTTCTAGTCAGTAGAGTTGATAACATTTATGGAGATAGTAGTTCAACCATAGGCTATTTGAAGGGTAGCGATACAGTCGTTCGGAGACCGTAGGAATGGCATTTGTACTTATAATGGATAACACAGAGTACGTTTCTTCAATCTGGAGGTGCAGCAGTCAAGCAGCCATCACGTCAACTATCAGACTTGAATCTATACATACATTATGAGTGATGATTGAAAGCTGGGGAAGCGTGGTATTAATAATCCATATTGACAAAATCCCTCAAAAGAAGGGACACCATTAAATTCAACTACAACCATGATCCAAAGACAATACTGCATCTCAAACAGCAATGACCTCAAGTTCTATTTATCCTCGGGATCATTTCATATATTAATTTATTGTTTTTCCTGTATTGATTATTTCTGGTCATCTCTTTGAGACACCAAAAATTAGCATCACAATCAATATGTATAGCACATTTATATTAGTTTGCTATACTTCCAGAAAGGAACCTGAAATCTATTGACCCTAATGCAATTCTACCGGTAACCTAAGAGAGCATTGGAATCTCCCGAAATATTAGCATACACCCATAAGAGTATACTTCATTCCCAAAATGACATCAGGTTCTTTCAAGTTGCCCGTAGATATTCAATCATATATGCTTTACTGTTTTTACCTGTATCTGCCACTTCCTAACGAAATTAAAATTAAGCATCTCAATAAATATGATATACGTTTTTATACTGTTATAATCCAAAGTGTTCCCCAAGGCTTAAGTGCAAGCTTAACAATTTGTGTAAGCTCTTGGACAACCTCCCATTGCAAGCTAGTTTTCAAGGATGAGTTCTACCTAAAGGTTTGTATCATTTGGTATGAGAGACAGCCACCACATCAAGTATGGGATCAAATGTAGCCCATTCAGTATGGAATTGATTCATTGAATGAGTTGCAAATTTGTGGTTGAGTCTCAGAGTATTGGCATTGGCTTCATCAAAATCATCTTCAAAATTTGATGAAAAGTACATGTTTTCCATAAATTCAAAACCTTCCTATCCATAACTCCACATTGGATTAGTCATTGGATTTATCAAAATAATAATATAATATTATTTTTTTAATAATAATTTTTTTAATTTTTTTTTTCATATTTTCTAATTACACTAACCATATGTACATTAATAATTTAATTTGATACTTAAATTATTGTTTCCCAACTAATTTTTTTCCTCAACCTAATTACCCAACAAACACATTTCACAAACTAATTTTCAATGGATTTTAGCAAAAACACCTCACAAAGCCGTCTGTAGCTTTTATTAGGAATAAAAAAAATGCTGGCAGTATCTGTAGCTTTTGTCAGGAATAAAAAAAATACCAAAGACGTCTCCCACACTTGCATATGTACGTCTCCATAAGTATGAGCAAGAGGCTAAGTCACAATGCAGCTGTGTGGGATTAAACTGGAATAAAAAACATATTTGGTTGATGAACAGTAACCCTTCAAATTTGAAGGAACCCATCCATTTAATGTAGCTCAAAACTTCTCACTCATCCTTTTAGCTAATCCAATGCAGCTATGTTTTGATGAAATTCATCAAATTTTGCATTTGGCTAGGCTTTTGATGAAGCCAATGCCAATGCTCTGAGGGGACATCCCAGAGACTAGATTAAAAATGTTTTAGTACCCATGTATAAGTATAATGCTAACTCATTGAACACTGATAAGTGAATGGAGCTGTCAAAAGAGAATGGGCTAGCATCAGGTGAGTATTGATAAAGTGAGTCATTGTGGACGTTGGCTGTGGAGCCGATAGTATTGTTACGATCCAAGTGTCCCATGTGACTTAAATGCAAGCTTAACCATATGTATATAATAAGCTCTGGGGTACCTTTCCCTCGCAAGTCGGTTTTTAAGGGGAAGCTCTATCACATACCTCCATCAAGTACACTGCAACACATCATATTAATGCTAATGCTATTCTATCAATATCGGGCCCAATACTTTCGAATTTTCATTAGAGAAATGGAGGTCCTCAATAAAAACTGAGGAGAAGAGTAGAAGGGTTTGGAGGTCTCTAGTTATGGGATGTAGCGGTATAAGGTGGCAGGTGGATACAGTGGAAGCTGTGTTTCAGGCGGAAAGAAAATTGGAATTCGTCAAACACATGCATGAAGGAAATAGAGCCTTCGTGGCTCAAAGATGCTCCAATGTACATGGTAGATTCTTATCTATAACTGAATGTGGAGAAGGAGGTCGGCAGGGGGTTCTAGTCATTCTGGAAGGATATGAAGGCATGGGTTGGGAGAAATTTGTTGTCAAGTTGCGCAAATTCGCTGATCATTTTCCTCGCAATCATGGAGATGGGGCATCAGGGAAAAGCCAACAGAATTTATCTGATCATGAGAACAACAATATGGGTTTGAAACAAAAAGACCCAAGCGCAACCATGGTGTTGAGGCGTTCATATGAAGAAGCTCTGAATACGGGTCCTGCTTCGGTGAATCAGTTTGCTAATAGGGGCAAGAAGGGAAGCAGTTAAAGGGGTCTGCAGCCTCTACAGATTGTACATGGAAATATTTCAAGTCAGAAGGGGTTCAACTTGGATGGTTTGGGTCTTCCCAATGGCATGCACTGTATATTAAAAGAGATGCAAAACCAGCTTGCTGAGTTGAAGGCAGCAGTTGCTACGTTATTAAAAAAAAAATGGAAGGGCTAGGTGTGCTAAGCGGTGGTAATGGTGCTGTAAGGCCCAATAAGGGCAAGCTTGGCATGTTAAGTGATGGGTCGAATGCTAAAAAATAATAAATTAGATAAAGGAAAAAAGAAAGTTAGGTTTGGCCTAGTTTCAATATCTAGACCCAGGCGAGTGTGGAGGGCAAAACGGAGAAGCGGGTCATCTATATTCGAAGTGGGTTCTACATCACGCATTGGCGTGGAGACAACTGAAACAAACTGCCCCTCACCAAAGGTGACCCAGAAATCGCCGACAAGTTGCACAACCAATGCTCTTTTCGTTGAATCAACGGCACCCACGACAGAATCTGAGGTATTCCCAAGTTTTGGGGAGTGTCCGCTAACCCCAAACTCCAAATGGCGACCAGGGTTCCACCACCCATGTCAGAGGGAACCAGTGTACCTATTCAAGCATCTTGCGGGTCGACACATAACTTTGGCCAAGGTGGTGACAGCATCAATAGTGCTGTGGAGGAGACGCGAGTATTAGGAACTGGTGTGGAGGAACTGACAGGGTTGTCATTGGTGCCTTGCGAGGGGGAATTTTTAGGGCCTAGTCCACAATTCGGAGCAGAGTCTGCAGAAGATGTTGTACCCTTGATATCTCTCCCACCAATTAGAAATATAGATAATTCATCATTGAATTGGGTTTTGGACAAGGTAAATGAGATACAGCAGTGTGTAGGGATTACCTGTCGAGGACCAATTCACAGCACTACTCACTGCAATAGAGGCGGGTCATGTACTTGGCACAAAATCAAGATCTAAGAAGAGCAGAGAGCTAAAGCGTCATACTTGGGCAATTGACTATGACGATAAGGGAGGTAGTTCAAGTCGAGGGAGGACCAGAGGGAAGACAGAACCAATTGTATATTGTTAGTAGGACCAGGGTGTTGGGGAATTTACAGTGGCTTGGTATATGTGCAAAATCTGGTTTGATGGGGTAGGCATTGGTGCACTGGTGGTGGTTTGGGGCAGGCGCATTTTTGGGCTTGGGCTAGGGTTTTGTTAGGTTCATTTTCCTAGATGGGTTTGTTGTTGGGCTAGGGCTTTGTTGGGTTTATTGTTCCTTGTATCTTTTTTGCACCCCAACTAGGTGTTTTATCTTGTATACATCCAATGTACTTGGCTACGCCTATTGGTATTAATAAATTTTTACTTATAAAAAAAAATAATAATACCGGGCCCATTTCCTAGCACAGTTTTTGAAGTTTTTCACTGCATTGAAAATTTGAAATCCAAACCCCAATTTAACATTAAAATATTAACTGCTTCTTTTGAAGTCAAAAGGCTTATTTAAATTTATTTAAAGCCTAGACCTATAATGAAGACTTCTCATTAATTTGATCAGGTAACAATATAATCTTAATTATTAGGGAGCAGAAACCACATAACTTACTTGTTGAGGAGATCTTCAGATGAAATTTCTTCTATCTGAGCATCTTTATGAGTTTGAAGGTTCTCAAGTTGCTGATCAATTGCCGCAGGCAGCAGATGAGGATGGGTTTGCAAAATTTGAACCAAAAGCTGGCCGACCGGGGATTCAAATTCAAGAGGAGCAACTGGCACTAACTCATCACTTGACTCCCCTAAGGCTTTCACAGTGAAGCCTCTTGCTCGAAATTTGTGCAGTCCAGTTCCAAGCTTGGGAATGCAAAATGAAGAACAGCTCTGGAAAAGAATGTATAATGCTTGAGACACAGAAAACAGGGTAGGAATGAAGAATGTCAAATACCCCGATACAACACATGAATCTGCAAGCAGTATAGTAGGGAATTTTGCATGAAGGTTGCAAGTCTCTCTAGAGTCGACCTTTGGATCATGATTTATAATACCAATAAGAGTAAGAAATGGTCTAGAGTGTAAATATTTAACTCACAAATTCACTTGCTATTTTCTCTAACCCTTAAACTGGCAAGTGTTGAATCTAATGATTTTGCTTTGCTTTTGCCACTGTAAAACTACAATCTCATATAAATGAAGCACATAATATTTTTATCGTTAAATAATTAAGCCACATCGTTTTATTAGGCCCAATTATATGAAAAACTTATGTTCTGAGGTCACTAAACCAAAAGTACATAAGAGATGAATTCAATCTCTTCATTTTCCAACCCAACATTTTATCAACAATAAAACATGAAAATTTTGGTAGGGTGTAAGCATTCAACAAAATGCCTCATGTATTAGTTACGATACTCTTAACAGAATTTCATCATTCAATCAATATCTCCATATTTTCCACTTCAAAATCACGATCAGTGTTTATATAGAATCCATATATAATAAGCAGTCAAACTTCCAGCAACCAGAGGCCAACTAGTGGATACATACGACAACATGTATAGGTATAGGCACTTGATCTGGTCAATAGACATCACTTCTTGAAAACCTCTAGTCCAATTAAATTCATTGACAGATAGTCAACTTTTTATTTTTTATTATTTAGTTAAACGGGACTAGCCTAATCAGGAAAAGGAAAATCTTACTTGACAATTCTATTTATTTTGATGGTAACGTAAAACTTTTTATAGGTAAAATGTATCAAGCACCAATAATTCACTACAGTGAAAGAAAACTCTCTACCTTACTTTGATACATATAAGGGTCATTACAAAATACTCAGGGTTTGCTTGGATGCTTTTCCCAAAAGAAAATACGGGTTGCTTGGATACGGTCCTACCCTCAGCATTTTGTAGGAAGTGGCTCTCAAGATCGGACTCGCGCACTTGCGCTTGGCAACCAGATACTTTCCCATTGTACAGGACAACGGTGACAAGGAAACTCAAATAATAAATCAATTATATATACAAAAATTAAGTATATGTAAAGGTAAAATAGTGTTAAAAAAAAAACAAATGAAAAGCGTTCTTAAAGCGAGAGGGGCTAAAGAGAAACCCAGATGGTAAATACTTTCCCTGCTAAAGAAAAAACTCGGTCGAAAAGCTTTCAAATCTTTCTTTCCTTTCGCTACCATTTCTCAGCAACCAAACAGACCATAGCCATCATTTCAGGAGTCCAACCTTCGACGTTTCCCCACTCCCAAAATAAAGAAATTAAACATCAAAGAAGAAATTACGTTGCTTTTCACTTTCCCAAGTTTTCTTACAAACCAAACGCAACGTAATGGATTCATAGTGTGCAGATTACCATGTATGAAAAACCGCAGGGAAAAACGATAGAGGGGCACATATACCTTGGGGAGTCCAGCAGAAAGGAAGCTCTTGGAATCGCAGAGCGTGTTCAAGTGCCTGAATTCTGGAGACCTAAGACTAACCACCGATGGAAGTGCCACCAACACGTCGCTCATAGCTCCCGAAATCTGCATTCTTTAGGGTCCGAGGACTAGGGTTCTGAAACTCACCCAGAGAGAGAGAGAGAGAAATTCAGATGGTCAGAGTTTTGGTGGTTAGAACGGTTGGTTTATTCCATCGCAGACTATCACGAATGCCATTCTCTGTTTTATTGTTCATTATTTTATTTTTTAAAAATAGTTCATTATTAAAAAAGTAATGATGGACACCAGCCGGAAGCCGCAACATACTCTTTAGAAATTTTTTTTTTCTTCAACTTAACACGGTGTGTTGAAGATGTTAGGCTGCAGCAAATATTTTTCCTTATCAAAACTACTATTTATGTTGTTTTTTAATAAATAAAAAAGCCAAAACAGTGAAAACACCACATTAATTAAAAATAATATTTGTAATTTTGACGAGGATAGTTTCTGCATATTTTCTTTAAAAAAATTAGATAAATCTAATATTTATATAAAAAAATTAATTTTTAATATTGATCTTACTTTTTTTAAAGAGAGTACACGAAAACTGTACACTCTCATGTATATAACATTACCCTTTTTATAAAAACAACCTTCATAATGGACAGTAATGGGATGGATCATGAGAATCACACATCACTATTGGTGTTTAAAAAGTTTCATAGTAAGAATAAATCTTTACAATCTCCTAACACTTCACACTTCACATTTTTTTTAATTTTTATTATTTTTTCTTTTATCAAATATTTATTATATGAATAATAAATATAAAATTTGAAATAATTTAAAAAGAATAAACTCAAAAAAATATTAAAAAATTTAAAAAAATGTGGAGTGTGGAATGTGGTGGAGGTTGTGTAACAAAACTCTTTGTCTAATTTGTCTTACTCTTTATTTATTAGAAAATTATTTATACAAAAGAAAATAAAAATAATATTCTAAAGGTACGTTACCATTTAAAATATCTTAAATTACAATCATCATCAGAACAATAGTTGTGATTTCTTTACATCAAACAAATATCCACCTTAAAACATCGTTATCAGAAAAATAAGGATTTTATTGAGGATATAAATAAGCATATGCCAAGTCCATGAAACCATATACAAGAACAACACGTAATTAGAATATAGTACAAATTCAACGTATAATCTGTATTTTAACCTATCCTATATTCCTATTCCTCTTAGAATTTGATAGGTTTTGGTGGTAAAAGTTAATTTTTCAATCTAGAAATTATATAGGTTTGTTGAGTTAGTCGTGGTAAGATTTGTTGGGCTTGGACATTAAAAATTAAAAAAAAAAAAAAAAAAAGCAAAGAAAAAAACTTATAGATGAATTTGAGATGGCAATTGATGTGTTGTCTCGTTAAAGATGGTAATCTTATAGCCTCTTAGGTTATGGGGTAGAGAGAAGAATAAAAATGAAAAAAAAAAATCCAACCAAACTACGGCCTGGTTTGGATAGAGAAATACTTCTACCTCATCTCATCACATCTAAATATCTAAACATTTTTCAAGTTTCAAGTTTCAAACAATTCAAATACAAAGACTTTTCGATTTTAAATTTTTAACTTTTTCATCTAATCATTACCGAATTATTACAAATTTTTAAAACTTCCGAACAAAACATAAAAAACAATTCAATTTTTTCAAATTTCAAAACAAAAAATTATATTAAAAAATTATATTATAACAATATTTTAACTTTATAATATTTTTATTCAACTTTTTCTCTCTTATTTCTCAACACCTCATCTCATCTCATCTCATCTCATTTAATCTTAACTCAATATCTCAGTGTCTCACTATTATTCATAAACTATCTCAACTCATCTCATCTCAACTTATTATCCAAATCAGGCCACTTTTTTCCCTAATGCAAATAGTAATTGATGTTTAGAGTGGACTAAGAAAGAATTTGATATTTCTTTTCAGATATAATCTGAGCACTAATGGGATGTGTTCTTACTTCTTACCTCTCATGCAACTAAGCCAACAATTTGGTCCACCGTCGATCTGCCATCAATCGCCATAAAGATGGTGAAACAAGAAGATTGCAAGACAACAAATAAAGGGAAGATTGGAAACTGCACAAGTGCACAAGTTGAAGTTCAAAATAATAAATAAGTAAAACCTAATTGAGTTAATCAATTCCATCCAAGTTACACTTTGATTAACCAATCTATTACAGGGTTAAGCATGAATACCACCCTTTTAAAACAGTTACGGGTAGTGACACAAGTCTCACACTTTACACACCATCCTGGGTCTTAAAATGTTAAAAGAGAAGCCAAATTATGAATGAGGAATGATATGAAATAAACAGATCCTAACACTATAAAAGGTCAACTATTATAGTTTAAACTACATTCTATTCCAAATAGGTTGCTAATTGGTTAGGTTATGCTCCTGGAAAGCAGCGTAAAGCGAGGTAGCTTCGTCCTAGTGACTACTCTGTTTGCCTAGTCTGTTGAGTGTCGCCACTCGAATGTTGGTCCTTCCTACCAGACCTTGGATCTTCATGCCCAGGAGCTTCCCCAAGTTTCTCCTGTAGAAACAAAATTTTAAAAACTGAGCGAGCAAGCAAATTTAAGCAAGCAGAAAGCTTATAGCTTTTAGAGGAAGAGAAGAAAGGGTAGGGACCGGGCGGGTGTGTCGATTTGAAAAGTAGTTAGACTCCATTGGCTTTTGTCAACTATGTTCTAAATGCTGCTCCTGCGATATATGGAATCCAAATGTCCCCGTAGATATGAACTTCTACCATACTCCCGACACTCATTCTTAGAAACCAAACCAAGACTCAATTCTTACAACTAGGTGGATGTTGGTAAAGAGACCAAAGACACCCATTAAAACAAACCCAGACTCGACCATCACCTTAAGTGAGGCATTCTCTGCAAGAAGCTGGTCATATTCGCTCCTGATCTGGCTCACTTCTGATCTGAGACTGGCATTTTCTTCTTTCAAGGTTTCAGCGCGCTGTGCAAGCTCATCACATTCCGCCTGACTCAAAAAACATGCACACACAATCATTGAATTCATATATCAGTAAGTGATCCAAGGTAGCCAGAGAATAAACAATTAAAGCGGCACTTCCTTACCTGCTTGCGTAACCTGGATCGCCGGGCTGATTCTCTATTCGATTGCTTCCTTCTCTGTCTCTTAAGCTCTCTTTCATCCTGAGTCCATATAAACAAGTCAAGTAAATATGCAGTATAACATACATATAACTGCTGAGGCTTTAGAAAAAGAGAATGTGTCATGATGTGAACCAAAATTAGTCGTCATTCCATTTATGCCCAATTCATGACCAAGGATTTAAGCAATAAATAGGGAAGAAATGAAGCGGGGAAGCTAAGCTGCGCATTACATTTAACCAATCCTTAAATGTCAACCATTAAGCATTACATTTAACCAATCCTTAAATATCAACCATTAAGCATTACATTTAACCAACTTCAAAATCAAAGCTGTAACCTTATGAACTTCATTTCAAAGTAATGAACTAGTAACAAGACCAGGATAAATTTGCTGAAAAATTAACTTCCTATGAGCAAGTGAAAAACAAGAACAAGGACCAGAAGGGGAGAAAAGGGATAAAGGTTGGTTTCCATAAGTTGGCAATCACTCCTTCACTTAACACTAATTAAGATGATAAGGTATCATTTATATTTACTTCTCCAATATCTTCCTCCCATTGTTTACCTCTATAATATAAAAACAGGGGAAAAATGACTTTTCAGAATGGTAAACAAGTGGGACTGACCAAAATTGGAGAGACGGAAACAGTACGACAAAGTAATTTGGTTTGTTGAGAAAATTCTACGAGCATAAGATGAAGCTGAATGAGTAAAGCAATGCAATATGCATGTCAGCTGCAGTTTAGCAGAGCATATCACCCTCAATGAGCAAATCACAAAGGATTTTATCGATGATGAAAGATAGTAAATGCTTTCTTCAGGCCTATTAGAGGTCGTTTAGTAAATGCAAATCACCAAAAATAGTATATTAACAAGGTATTTAGAGAGAAAACCGTTAATTTGAGCAAGTCAGGTGAAGTATAAATTAAACAATTCATCAATTTCAGATTAGCGTTCACAGCCTATACAGACTCATATTATTGATTGTGGATATCCTGTAACACTCAATTAATGAGATCTTATTAGAGAACAGCCATGATTTAAGTAACTGAAGTGAAGTTGAATTCAGCAATTCATGAACTCAGATTAACCTGTATCCAAAGCTGTGACTGAACACTGTCCCGTGATCCAGTAACAACTCCTCCTGCAACAGGAGTAGGAGGAACCTTCCCACGCATTGCAGGTACGGCTGAGGAAGTTGGAGCACCCCAATAATCCATTCCAATATTTAGATTTGTGGTGGGACCAGCAACAGCTAAGGGAGGAGCAGCAGCACCTGACAACGGCACCATGGCCATTGCTTGATTCACAATTGTGTGAGGTGTATTTGGTCCTCCATTTTGAGGACCATGCACAGAATTGCCATTCTGAGATGCTTCAGCTGTAAAAGAACACAGGTTCTTCATCATCATATATTATTGAAGCTATAGAACAGCAGAACAAAAAAGGTAATAATAATTTGTGCTTCATTCTTTGATAATAGAAAATTATTGAACCTTCAAAAGAATCTTGCCCGCCCCCTGACTTCAGTTGTGAGTCCTATAAAACCAAATAAATTAAGATGCAAGACTTTTACTTTAACTGGAAAGGAAGAGAAGGGTACAAAAGGCAAACAATAACTATTCAAGAGATTGCTCCTAGTGAATATGGCAGACATAAATATTAATCTGGACAAGTGACACGCCATCTTCGGTTAACCATTGGTAGAATGCATCTTTAGAGGCTCACTCTAGACTAACCATAAGGCAGGGAAGTCGAACAAAAACTTTAGATGATATTTTTAACTCAGCATACACCTAGAAAAAAATCAAGGGCTAGGTGTTTTCTTGTATACATCCAGTGTACTTGGTTACTCCTATTGATATATATATATATAATATTATTACTTATAAAAAAAAAAAAAATCAAGATTTTAAATAATATATTCAAAACTTTATTCTAGTCATTATCATCCTCATTTATGCTTTCAGGTAAAAAGAGTGCTTAATTTGTGTTTGATTGTATATGCTTTGCCCCCTAATAACTAAGGAGACATTGTTATTGATTGGTGTTATATGTGTAACAAAAATGGGGATACCGTGGATGATTTACTTTTACATTGTGAGGTGGCCAAGATTTTGTGGGATGACATTTTTAACAGGATCGGAGTTGCATGGGTGCTGTCTAGAAGGGTGGTGGGTCATCTTGCATGCAGGAGAAGTCTTCTTGGCAAACCCCAAATTGCCTCTGTATGGAAAAATGATCCCCCTATGTCTCATGGGGTGTCTTTGGATGGGGAGAAATGAGCAGTTCTTTGAAGATCAAGAGCGTTCTCTGGATGAGCTTAAAAGATTCTTCTAACACACATTATTGTTTTGGGCTACTATTAATGACTTCAGTGGGATTAGTTTTAATGATTTTCTTGTATCCATTACTAGTTCCTAACTTGTAAATAGGCGTTCTCTTTGTATACCTCCTGTGTACTTGTGCTACACTTTTCTCTTCTATCAATAAAATTTTATTTTCCCTATAAAAAAATAACTGAGATAAGTCAAAGATGAAATATGAGTAGCAAAATGACTGAAAAATAAAAGTAAAATCGGTAGTCTGAAGGACTAGCGAAAATAAATACTACTGCAAAACTGCTCTCAATTATACACATGCTGCGACCACCAGGATGGGAAATCAGCAATCAATTCTAGCAAGGTTTTGCGGTATAGAGTAAAGGGGCATCAATGATGTAAGTGTTTGACCACGTGTCTGTCTTAGCAAGAATTTAAAAAAATATATTTTTTATAAGTATTCAAAAAAATTGATAAATAAAACAAGAAACGATGCCCAGCCACAAGGAATTTTTAACATTGCAATCGTTTGACGTTTTCTTGGTTCAAACCACTTGGGGGAATTTTCAACTCACTCGGCTAAAGCCTTACTATCAACTATTGGCATTCAGCTCCATAGATACATTTACACTGCTGAAGCCTCAACTTTACAAAGTTAAACGATAAGACAAAAGACCCACCTAGTGTCTTTGATTGATAATCAGCATACTAGTGTGTTTCAAAATGCCAGAATTTACCAACACGCACTCATGGCTACAACAAATGTGGCTCAAATAACATGTTGACAGCATACTGTGACAAAGTGAATGAAGTGAGTGACAACTTACACTCTGAGAATTTTCATCACTTCCTTCACTTGTACCTTCACTGCCACTCTCAGCACTGCATGTCCCAAATTATTCCTCAAACAGTTTAAGTACTTTGTAACAACATTAAATAATGATATTCAACATTGTTAATATACTCACAAAAATATGCAGCATCAGAACAAGATGATTTTTGTTAATAACGACAGGTCCATTAAGCATTATACTTAAAGTAACATGTATCATCACATCAACTGATGATTCTCAAGCCCAAAACGATCAATACTAAACTACTGAAAATATGAGAAGTATTAAATCAGTAATAATCATGAATTTTTGTGAAATATATGGCAATCAAAATTTGAAAAGAAACAGTAGAGAGGTAAATTTGAAAAGGGGAGAGAGCTCCCCCACTCCCTTCATTCTCATCAAAAATTCCAAAAAGATTAAATGTAAAGCATTCACTAAATAATTAGCTTGGACCCTTAAACAGCAGTGAATAGTTAAAATCATCCAACTAACACTAGGCATAAAATAATTGTCAAAGATAATTTACAACCATTCAATCAATACACACCTTTTAGAATAAACTCCATTAGCAGATGCACCTGATGTTTTAGTGTGCTCATTATTCTTCCCCGTTATCATATTCAAACTGCCTAAACTTCCTTTTGATCTTTTGATGGGCAATTTTTCCTTCACCTCAGATGGTGGTCTAACATCTGCTTCCATGTTGCCAGGTGTATTTACCTAAGAGCAAATTCAAAAGTTACTCTTCATGTGCATAGACAAATGAAGGCATTTCTTTCTAGTATCAAGACATAAGACACAATGGCATAGAAGACTCACAGAAGTCTCAGCCATGCCATTTGGAGAAGGCATAGCAAAAGGACTAAAAGGATAAGATCCCTGTTTGAGATTATTGAATAGCAGACAGAGTTATTCACGTGCAGAACATGAGAATGTAGTGAGAATTTGAGACTGCAACTAAAGCACGATGCACGAGAAAATACCGGAGGCATAGATGGGTGAGCATATATGCCACCATGGGGATACATCGCCACGTATGGATGTGGAGGGGTGCCATAGGGAGGCATAATATGCTGCAAGCAAAACATTATATAACACTTGTTATTTCCAACCAGAACAAGAACGTGAAGAAACTTTCTGCAATGTTACCAAGATAGAGATGGAGGCTTCTATTTAAAGTAAAAGTAATTAAAATAAGTGTAAGGGGTGCCACTCGAGTACATAAGTCTACAAAATAGAGCACACAACAAAGATCAAAGATACTGGAAGAGCACAAAAATCTAGAAAATTATAAATATTGTTAAGGGCATTAATAGGATAGCGAAAAAGTGACTTAAGAAAACAAAGCTGTACAGCCAAATGTCATCTCACAGTCCTTGAAACTTCAGGCAATCTGTTGTCTCCAAATGCACCACAATAAGCAAGAAGGGATCATGGCCTTGAGATAAAGGGATATAAGCAAGTCATTAAAAGTGAACCAGGACCACAATGAAGCACATACACTTTTCAATTGAGTTACACTTTTGCAATATTGACTTGTTCTAACACCAAAATGAAAACTGAACTAAAATAAGCTCAAAAGGGCAAGGGCAAATTAACATGCTCGGGCTCGCATACATGACCACACGAGTTCATCTCATCTAGAGCTTGAACCCGAGAACTTCCAAATCCCATAGTCAGCTCATAGCCTCATTCGCACCTCTAGATTAAAACATTGAAAAAGTGATGACTAATATAGGTTTTTTTTATAAGTACTAATATAGGTTGCTAACATACTTTTATTTTTATACATAAGTATTTAGGTTGTTAACACGCAGCCACAAATTTCCATTCTTAGAAGTCTAAACCAGTCTCAAAGGTCAATTATGCCACTCAAATTGTCCCATTCAATATTATGAGCAAAAGGTTCAATGATTGTAACCAAAATAAAAATTCTATAACGTCAATGCAGAAAAATCACACACAATCCATATACCTGAACCCCCCACATATATGGAGGAGCTTGGGGACTTGAAGCCAAGAACCCATGTGGAGGTATAGGAGAATATGCCTGTTAGGAAAAAAACACTAACATGTTAAAAAAATCCAAAACTGAAATGAAACAAAGCTACCTTAATTAATTTTTTTCACTTAACCTGAAATCCCGACCAGTCAGGATTAACTGCACTAGTACCAGTATTCGACGAAGGCTCCTAAAAAAAATAAAAGAGAAAACCTTGACATCATATGAGAGTAAGACTGCCTCAAACTTAAAATGACAGGTTCAGAATTACTCAAGTAGACCTGCGTAGTAGTAGTAGCAGCAGGAGGAGGCGTCTTCGGTTCCTTCTCTTTTGCCTGTTTATCCATCTCGCTGCTACCCATGTTACAGAATCACCACTTCACCAAAATTCCTCAAACCATGCTACAACATGAGAACCACCTATATCATTAGGAACTATCTTCCTCTGGAACTTTCGTACCAAACAAACAAAACCACTCTAAATTAAATAATTCAAATAATGTGCTTCTGCGTCCGATAGTTCCCCGGGAAACCAGAGAGACATGAATAACTATTCTCATTGATCACGATTGAATGTCAAAACAGAGAAGAAAAAAGGAATCGCCCCCGGCAATCAAAACCCTAACATATTTTTCAAAATTTAAACGATTTCTATCTTTTCACAAGTTTCCTCGGCAACCAAACAGATAATTCGATAAGGGTGTGTCTACTACTACAAATCCCACTTTATTACGGATCAAAGCCCTACAATGAAACGAATGGAAAGAAAAAAAAAAACGAATTTTTTACCTGCACGTAATTGCTATAGCTGAAATTAAACAACATGGAAAAACACAAAATTTAAATTACCACTTTGAAACTCGGACCAGTTGCAACACTGTGCAGCTACAAATGGTGAGGAAATCTGGAGATGAAGAACAGGGACACGGAGGTCAATTCGCGAAAAGGTCAGGTTATGATGGTAAGAACATGAGTATCCATTTTTTCCTTTTCAAAAAATAAAATAAAATCGTTCCTTTAGGTTGCCGGGACGAAGAATTTAGAGGAGAGATCAGAAATTAGGGTTTGTAGTTTTTGGGTCTGTGTCTGGGTCAGCGTTTGGTGTGTGTGTGGGAGGGAAGGGGGGGGCGCGAGGGTTCACGGCGTGGATTCTGTGGGTCGCCGTACGGTGTCGCTGTCCCGTGGGATTTTTCCTTTTCTTTTTCTGTTCTTCTTCAGTAATGAAATCTCCATTTTACCCCTGTATGGTGGGTCCACCTCTAATGTAGAAAAATTACCCAGTGCTCCGAACTGTGACGTGTGTTAACAGCTTGCTAGTTGTTATTAAAATTAAAAAATATATATATTTACATCAGCCTACTATTTATCACACACTCAACACACTTAGTGTATTGAGTTAAAAAAAAAAAAATTTGAATACATGGTGTGTGGAGAGTGTAGGCTGATATATAGAATTACTCCTCCCTCCCTCTCTCCATTTCCTTTATCTCTCCCTTTCCCTCTCCGTATAAGCAAATAACCAATATTCTAAACAAACTTCAATAGTTCAATTACTATTTTTCTTTTTTCTTTTTCGGTGTTTCTTTGTTTGCATCTGCGCACAGAGTAACTAAAAGACTGGATTAAGGAAACAATCAATTTCTAGTCTCTCTCCGTGGATCCCTACCAGTCAGTGGTGTTTCTCCAGTAATCTCATTCTCAACATTACATTAGCCTTTGTTTCTTCTTCTACATTTTTTAGGAACATTTGCCGTTCCTTGTCCCCGAACCCAACCCACAAACCCACAGATCCTCTCTTTGACCCTCGATGAGCAGTGGTCCAGGGAGCACGCATGCCGATCTGGATTATGACCGACGCTCGTGCAACTGGATGGATGGGCCACCTGGTGGTGGACGACAGAGCTTCAGTGGGCCTGTGCTCGTGCGGTGGGTCCGGTGCTGGGCGAGAGGGACGGTAAAGCTGATGCTTGTGCCGCTGGAAGGATGGGCTGCCTGGTGGTGGACAAAGCTTCACTGTGGTGGGTGAAGCCGGTGCTGGGCGAGAGGGAAACTCGAAGAATGCGGACGCGGAAGAGACAAAAATGAAGAAGGGAGGGGTTACAGGCTGAGGAGAAAGAAGCAAGAAAAAAAAAAAGAAAAAAAAGATGGGGAGCTAGATACCATTTTATATAATATTATTTGTTGTCCATAAAACAGTTCTTTTTAACTTTTTATTGTATTTTTGTATTCCACGTAGATACCGATTACCTGCCGCTTGCATGCCCCGCTTGCACCCAGCAGAATTGTAAAATTTAATATTATGATTAATCCGGTTTGAATACAAAATTCATTCCAATTAATTTCATCTAATCATTATAATTTTTTTAAATTTTTTACATAAAATATAATAAATAATTCAATTTTTTAAAATTTTAAAATAATAATATTATTATTAAAAAATAATATTTTAATAATATTTTATTTAACTCTTAACTTTCATTTCAGCTCTTATTCACTTACCATTATTTGACGTGGTTCGTCCATAAATAAAACATAATAAATAATTTCTAATGATTTAAAAATAATATTAGGTTGTCTCGCATCAGTGACATTTTTGTATAGAAAATTTATACGAATCATCTTCTCATCATTCTATGATGTAATATTAAATGATAAGTTCATAAGTAAAACATATTAAATAATATTCATTCATCTAATATTATATCATAAAATAACGAGAAGATGATAAGTAGCATTACTTTTTATATACGCGTATCATATGCAAAAATGTCTATTTGCGTCGAGTACTGTAGCAGTGCCCATAATTTAATAACACATAATGAAATAGTGAATAAATGTAAAAAGAAAGGTGGATTGCATTATTCTTGTAATCCATCACTGACTTTCATGTGAGGTATATCTTTTTTAATATCGATCAAAATTTAAAAATCTTCAAGCTCGTGGAGAAGGTAAAGATTATCCTTGTGATAATTTAGATCATGAATTTACCGTGTTACTTCGTCCTTTCGTCCAACAATAACAAATCATAAACTATGTTTTAGCTTTGAACCATTTTTTTATTTTTTACAAGTTCACCAATTTAAGGCAATATCTAAGTCGTAAATTAATATATTAGATACAGTCTTAAAGCGTGCAAGTCTCAAACATTCAATTTGAAAAAAATATAAGATTTATCATTAAAAAATAATTTTTTCATGTGGATCTCAAATTTATTTAATTTTTTTTATAAAATAAACAAATTTTACATACTTTAAAACTGTAAATATCATATTTACCAATTAATATACCACATTCAACAAAATCAACGCTGCAGTTCTTCTATTTCAGGCTCGGTTTGGTTACATAATATAGATCATCTCATCTGAACCGTACAATAGTTTTCTCTATCCAAACACATTATATTTCATCTCTAAAATTTAAAAATATCAAATTAAATAAACGGTGAATATTGACAGTGAATAGTGCATTAACAGTACAAAACTGGCATAAATAGTAAATGAACGGTATGTGAACAGTACATTTTTCGGCTCTCTAATCAATAGTGGGACCCACACATTTTTTAAATGTCAAAACTTAAAAACTGTCTCATCTCATCTCACTATCTAAACACATATTTTTTTTATAAACTATTTCATTTTATCATAACTCAAAAATTTTATTATTATCCAAAATATTTCGTCACATCGAACTTGCGTAACCAAACGACCTTCTCAATCTCCTTTCGGCTTTCACACGATTGTCCAGTTGCATAAAGCATGTTATGGGCCAAATAGCACGATATTAAAAAAATTAATAATAATAAAATAAATAATTTGCATATCAATTTATTATCCAATTATTATAATAATTATAATTTAATACGATATTTCCTTTCCGAGTTTTGCCATGTACAAACAAGTTTGCGTACTAATCTGCATACTAATATTCTTGTCTTCGTATTCTAAATTTAAATTAGTATTATTTTTAATAAAATCTACTTTTTGACCAATCATATTGAATAGGTGCGCGTATTAGTGTGCAGAATCGCTTACAACTAGATTTTTCCTTTCCTTATACAATTATTATTTATCTCACAAGACGATAGTCTTATAAATTTAGATAAATGATATTTGAAATCATAGAATATGCAAGCGTTGCATAATTCATTTGTAAAAGTGAATAAACATAGGATATATCTATATGAAAAAAAAAATTATAGTAAGCCTCATTCTTTTTCAAAAAGATTACGTGACGTTTACACATTTCACGATTGTATATAGCATTAGTCATAATTTTAATTAGCGTTTAACATGACATGTGTGAAATACATAGACTAGTTTATTATTTAACCCTTCAACTTACGTTGATTCTTTGATAGTTATGTCTTACATTGATTCCAATTTTGCATAACAAATTTACAAGGCATCAAATAAATAATATATATATATATATATATGATTTTGAAAAAAAAGGGATTCACAATTTATCTATATTTTAAAAGTATTGTCATTTCAAAACTTTTACACTATATACTATTTATACGACATAATTTAAAATTCAGATGACAATATTTGATTTGTAAAATTGAAATTTTAAAATTTTTATTTAAAATCAAATTACCACAAAAATAGTGAGTGGTGTAGAAGAACAAGAATATAATAAATTCATCTTTTAAGCATAAAATAATTAATATATGAAAAATGTTATTCTAATCACTTGTTTGAATAACGACCAATGGAAAGTTACAAAATCAAAATATTATTCACAACAAATCAAAATTATATTTCAAATATATTGTCATTAAGTTATAGTACTCTTATGCATCCAAATAAAAATATATTTCAAAATAATTATTAGTACAACCATTACTAAGATGTCATTTGGATAGTGAGTTGAGATGAGATGGTTTGAGATAAAATTTGAAAGTTGAATAAAATATTATTTTTTAATATTATTATTATTTTGAGAAATGAAAATTTTGAATTGTTTATTATATTTTATATGAAAAATCAGAAAAGTTGTAATGATGAAATGAGATTAAACACTTTTACTATCAAAATGGGACCTTACTAGTCTCCTACTTTTACAAAATTCTTGAGATATCCACTTACCCTTTAAAGTAAAAGAAAATTTCAAATCTCACTCAAACATATTTCCTCTTACCATTTTTCAAAGAGTTATGTTATTCATCATCTTAATACACCACACACTATACTTGTTTTTATTTATTTTTTAATAATTATACTTATCATCCACACACACAATACCTATTTTATTTTATTTTTTTCATTTTTCATATAACAAATATGTGGTGTATGGATGATATGTATAATAACTCAATTCGTTTAATAAGGATAAAATAAAATAATAAAAAATAATATTAAAATATATAAATTGTGTAGTGTGGGATGATAAGTAGCATTATCATCATCATTATTATTTTAATTTGTATTCTTGATAAACTAATTGGTTTTTTCTATTCATTATCCATATATTATGCATTCGATAAGATAACAAAATAAAATAAATTAAAAAATTATGTGTGATGCGGGGATGACAAGTATAATTTTTATTTTTCAAATAGTAGTACTACTATAGCTCTCCCATTATAATGCTCACTGTCCCATTGACATGACTACTATTCATGATTTATTTGAAAAAATTTAAAACACAAACTTATGGCGTCCAAAAGTTGAGATCATAATAGCATTTGTCTTGATAAGAAATTGGATTAATACTACTATTCATCATGGATTTTGGTGGGGTTTGGATATTGAGTTGATATGAGATGAATTGATATAAAAATTGAATAAAATATTATTAGAATATTATTTTGTAATATTATTATTGTTTTGAAATTTGAAAATGTTAAATTGTTTATTATATTTTGTGTGGAGATTTAAGAAAATTGTAATGATTAGATGAGATGAGATCAATTGAGATCAACTTTGAATCCAGACGGGACCTTCCAATCACACATATTAATATGAATTTATGATACACATACTATATTTTTATAATTATTTTATACAATATTTGATGAAAGAGAAGTGTTACACTTGCAAATATATATTACAAAAATAAATTTATAAACATATGTGATTTTATATGATACGCTATATATATTTTACAATAAAAGTAACTTTACAATCTAACGTATCACATAAATCTATGTTAGTTTGTAAATTTATTTTTGTGAGATATTTTTATGATTAAAATACTTCTATTGATAAAACGACAGTGTCACGTTAACATATTGTAAAATAATTGTATCTTATTATGCATTAGTATGAAACTTTCAAGTAGTTGAAACTGAAAGTGATAAAATAGTAATCCTATATACAGTTATGGAATGCGTAAGCGTCGTGCAGTCACTTTGAAAAAAAGTGGTATATTGTTAAAAAATTAATTTTTTTCATGAGTCTCATATTTATTTATTTTTTCAAAATGACTGTACAACGCTTACACACTCACGACTGCAACTACCATTTATAGCGGTAAAATTCAAGATAGACAATAAAATTCTAAAATATATTAACAAATAAATTTATAAATATAATTATTACCACGTCAAATGCATTGCTGATGTGACAGCCTATTATATTACTTATTCACTAAACCTAAAAAATATGAATATTTAACTTATAAAAATTATAATAAACAGTACCTATTTTTGTTTTTTATTATTATTTTTTTATTTCAACAAGTGTATAATATAAGACTGTTGAATAGAATAATTCTTTAACTTATTTTAATTACAAATTTAAAATAAAAAAAATTATACTCAATAATACGTGGCGTAGAGCCAAATAACTATAGAAAAATTATATTCATCACATCATACATATTTTTTAATTTTTTTCTCTTATCAAATATATAGTATATGTATAATAAATAGAAGAATTTAATTAATTTAAGAAAAATAAAATTATTTAAAAAAATAAAAAAATATGGTGTAAGAGCACTAGCAATGACTTATTCATCTTTATCTTCATTTTCATATTTACATAATATGACTTTAAATTCATCTATATTGACTCATGCATCTCTAGACATCATTTTTAATGTTTTTTCTCTCTCCTATCCATTAAAATCAACTTTATAGAATTTATATTAAGATGATTTTGAAATATGAAATTTGCATTAAGTTAATGATACAAAATGTTTTTTAGTACATATTAATATTTATTGATAAAATTAGTCATTTTGATATATGAAATTAGTAATATTTAGATGTATGAAATTTGTATTTTTGAGCATGGTGCTAATTATAAAATATATAAAAAATAATAATTTTAAGAAAATAAAATAAAAATAAAAATAAAAATATTTTATTATTATTTGATTAAAAAATATATAATCTAATATAGAAATTTTTCTTGTATACAAAATTATTATTATTAAATTTTAAAGATGAATTTGATGAAACTAATGTCAATGTTCTATAAAGTATAAAGTGTAGGATGACGAGTAGATAAATAATAGTCTCGTACATTTCGCCAATCATACTCGAAATATGCTTTGTCAGCACTAGCAGGGACCCACCCACACGTGTGCATAAAATCCCGAAGCCTGAACTGAACTGAACTTCACAGATCCTCACCGTAGGCGTAGAGGACTATTTTTCTCTTTTGATCTTTCCCTCCGTTTCCGAGCTCTAAAAACGAAGCCATCTCTCTATCAATCTTACACCGCAGTGACCGAACTTCTCTGTTTCAAATGCTCCTCTCGATTCCTTGTGGGCACTGATGTTTTGAAGTATTTAATTCACTATCTTCATTGCAGATGGGTTACGAGGACAATCCGTATGTTTGTCTTTCTGTTTGTGAGCAATATATGGTTTCTGATGATTCTCTTCATGAAATTTATGGCGTAATTTTTTTTTTCCAGGTACCGTGACGAGGATGGAGAGCCGTTGATGGACTACGAAGATGTGCATTCGGGTCGAGAGCTGTCGCCGGAGCATCAACGGGACGTATTGTATGACGACGACGACGACGTTGAGGAAGACTGGCAGGGTAGCGGGGGGCGGCGAGAGCGGTCGGAGATGCCGGTTTACGACGCGGACCCCTCGTCGTTGAAAGCGAAGCCCCGGAAGCGGCTGATCAGGAAGAGCGAGACCACCACGGCGGAGGATATCGTGGTTCCTAGCCTGGTAGATGAGGACGAAGATGAGGAGAGTTTTGAGAGGAATCGGAAGAAGAGGAAGGAGGGTGGCGGGACTAGTGGGAAAAAGGAAAAGAGGCATAAGTTGGAGAAGAGAGGATTTTCTTCGGGGAAGGGCGAGTCCTGTAAGTTCTCCAAGAGAGGGTTTTCTTCCGGGAATGATCGCGATGGTGAGGTCAAAGAAATGTGGGACACAATTGCCGGCGCCGATTCCGAGGTGTAGTAAATGTTTCTATTCTCGTTTTCTCTGCTTGTGAAATAAGCTCCTAATGAGAGGTCAATGAATTGTTCATGGAATTAAGTTCTATATATTATAATAATAACGCTTCTGTTAACTTCTTAGACCTGTATTTATCTAAGTTTGTTGCACGTTTTATTTTAAATTAAACCCTAAACATTAATATGGTCTCTTTGCGATTGAGATGGTCCAATTTGAGAATACTCAGAGATCAGTTGTGATATTTCCAGCATTTATATATTTATTTTTTAGGTCATCATTAATTTCTTCAATTACTATTTTGTTTATTTAGAAATATATTACTCTTTAGTATTCAAATGTAATTTGTGGTATGCATGGCTGTTTGTACGTGGTCTTCTTTGGCAAAAATAGATTATAGAAAGCCAAACATTTTCTTATGTTCTATGGTGAAACTACCTTACTACCTTACAACCTTGTAAGTTTCATAAATGTTGTTGCCCCGAAGTTTGGTTCAGCGGATCTAATCATCAATCAATCCATTATATATGATTATGCTTTTGATTCTATAGGTTGAAGTTTCTGATTGTTTCAATCTCTGAATGGATTAGGATGATCAAGAGGGTTTGAGGACTGTGGATGATGATAGCTTCATAGATGACACCAGTGTAGATCCTGCTGATGGGTATGGAAGTGGCAATGAGCCCCGATCTCCTGGTGATGCTCCTCAGGTTAGTATTTTTTTTTTTTTTTTTTTTGTATATCTGTTTCACATAAAGTAGTGATGGCATAATACTGTGGCTCGCAACTCCTTTTTTCTGTTTATTTTATTTATTTTTTAAAGAAGGTCTTGCTAGAATATTTTAAGATACAAAATGTTTGTTTTAGTTAAAAAATTTGAAGTTTGAACCTTTTTGTTGTTCTAGAGGCCTGTGTCTGATATCATTTTTTCCCATGTTTTTGATTGACTAAAATGCTCATTAACACATCTTTGTTGGTTCTGGATGTGTGCCGGGACCTTGATGAATTTATTGGTTTCTCATTTGGATGTTTCTAGGCTGAGGAGGGTGAAGAAGATGAAGAAATTAATGATCTCTTCAAGATGGGTAAGAAAAGAAAGAAGAATGAGAGAAGTCCTGCGGACATAGCTCTGCTGGTTGAGAATGTCATGGCTGAGCTCGAGGTCACAGCAGAAGAGGATGCAGACCTCAATAGACAGTGAATAAACTCAAAAAACTGCCTCTTCTGACCGAGGTCCTTTCAAAGTAAGCTTTTTGTAATTTGTTTATTTGGGTTTTCTTGCCTTCACCTAGCATTTTTAATCCTTAGATTTAAGACCATTCTATTCTCTTTGTCAACTGCTGTTGGTGCAGGAAGCAGCTTCAACAAGAATTCTTAGATCATGGAGTGCTAAATCTATTAAAGAATTGGCTTGAGCCTCTTTCTGATGGAAGCTTACCAAACATTAATATCCGTGCGGCAATTTTGAATATTTTGACTGATGTATGGTCAGATTCTCTGCATTATGATTTGTAATTTTGTAGTAATGGTCGTTGACGTAACATGTGTAACCATCTGAAATGTTGCTTCTGTTATGCAGTTTCCCATCGATCGATCTAGAGCAGTGTGATAGAAGAGAGCAATTGAAAAAGAGTGGTCTTGGAAAGGTTAGGAATCCGCTTGTGAAAGCTACTTCAAAACTTTTGCAGCTTGGATGTAGAAGGAAAGCATTTTGACTGAAGTTCTCTCTTATTGGGCAGGTCATCATATTTTTATCAAAATCTGATGAGGAAACCACATCCAACAGAAAACTTGCAAAGGATTTGGTTGATAAATGGGTAATTTGAAATGTGTTTTAACTCTTCTAATGTGAAATTTATACAGATGGGTATGACCACAGTAATGGGAAAGTCTTGGTACATGTATTGGGTCCATGATGGATTTTTTATTGATGCATGTTCATCCTGCCTTCATTTTGTTTCTATTCCGAAATTTATGGCACTTGTTTGGCAGAGAACAGTATTAGTGGCAAATGATGGTGGATATGCTTGACTCCATTCTACCATCATCATACATTCCTGGTTCCCTTTAATTTGTTTGATAAGTAATAAAAGATTTTTTTGATGAGAATAATAGCCATAGGCATAGCCCATGAGAGACACCCAAGTATGATTAACAACCGATTCAAGAAAATCATGGAACCGTCATGCATTCCCTTTAATGATGATAAAAATTTGATTTGAAATGTTCAAACCTTTTATTTTTGGTTGTGCCACACTGATCTTTGGTCACACAATTGGTTGTTTACAAGGGTTGCTATTTCTGTCACAAATTCATGATTCCATAAGTCTTGGGATGGGGATCGCAATTTGCGTACACTTTATTTTATGTGCAGTCATTCTATTTTCTTCTTTAATGATCCTTGAAGATCATACATGAGTTTCCTGTTATAGTTAGCAGAATTGAAATCTTTTGTAATTGTGAACTTGTGTGCAGAGTCAACCCATATTTAATAAGACTACAAGATTTGAGGAGATGAGAAATGTTGATGATGAGAGGGCTCCCTACCGAAGACCTCCTGTGAAGAAGTACGTCTTGTGAACTGTTCTGCTTATTATCCTACATGTTTCTTTCATACAAGTATACATCAACCGTGTTATTTGTGTAATTTTGTTCCCTAATTTTTAGTAGGCAGGCAAATAAACCTGCTGGAATTGAATCTAGAGATGGCGATCTTGATTTGGATTAATTTTCATGGTAAGGCATCATGACAGGCATATTTGTGCTCCTGGGCTCCTTTATTTTCTGTGAACTATATTTCAAGCACCATCTCATATTAGATTTTTAATTATAAAAAAAAAAGATTTTTAATTTTTACTACAATACAGGGAACACAAGTCAGGCCAATCTTCTTCCAGGCTGCATGCTACAAGACCAGAAGCAACACCCTTAGATTTTGTGGTGCGCCCACAATCAAAGATTGATCCTGATGAAATTAGAGCGCGTGCAAAACAAGTTGTACAAGATCAGCGTCGTTTGAAGGTTGGTTTTCCTAGGCTGAAACCTTAAATACAAGAATGAAGTGAAAATAAGTTTTGTTGGCATGTCTATAACTCTGTTTCAATGGAGTGATGAATATCTGTAATTTCTCATTGATGGTGGTCCACTCCAATTTGGACACAAATGAGTTGGTTTTCTTCATTTCACATCTGAAAGAAGCAATGTTTCAACATATGTGGGCTAATAATGTTTAGCGGTCTAGGTTAGATTGTTAACTTTGCTTTTCTTTCCTGAGCTGAACCTAACGTCAAACACAAGTTCCCTCTAAAGATATTTGTGTTACTTAATTCCACTGAGGTTCATGAAGTGACTTTCATCTGTCACTAACAATCTTTACGCTGCATGATGAACAAGGAGTCACTTGCACAACTCTGTTAATCCCAAAATTAATAGGATTTACTGGAGATGTACACTCTTTTCTACTGTTTGAGCATTTTATTGGGAAAACCTTAATGTTTAGGTTTTTGCACCCATTAAAAATAAATAAAAAATAAAATTTATGTTTAGGTTTGAGTACTGCTTATCTGAGAAAAATGCACATCAAGCATGTCATTTGAACTTACTTTTTGGTAATGGCTTGTTATTTGTGTCACTCGCAATATATGGTGCTTTGATTTTTACTTTCGTATACAATGTTGGTGTTGCTCTGTGGACCTTTATGAAGCTTGGACTTGGTTTAAGCTATCTATGTAATTTCTTTATATATGGTTTCCGATGATGAGCTATTCTGGCAAGAAGCAAAGCAAAATGATGAGGTTCTAATATCTGAATATCAGGTAGAATCCCATATCATATTGGTCTTCAAAGTTCTCTGATTGCTTTGCTAACCCTGCTCAAAGACCCTAACACCGTTCATTTTTTTGGGTCTCATTAAGTTTATTGATTGCCATATGGATCGCTTGTAGCTCCTGTTTTTCAGTTTTCATATTTAACTTCTTTTCCTGTTCTTTTAGTTGATATTTTTTATACCTTATTCCTTCTAATTAGTTCCTTAATCAGTCTGAAGTATTATTATTTTTTGCCGCTCTTTGAGAAGCGAGATGTGAGATGGAACTAAAAAGGTCTAAATGATGCCTTTTTAGTCGAAACTGAAAGTTAGTCCTTCGTGAATTTTTTAGACCAGTTTATGGTGTATATCTGTAATTTGACTTTTTTGATAAAGTAAATGGTGTATATCTGTATTAAGACCAGTAATGGACATCAGAAGTTACAGTATGTTCTTAAACAAGGGAAGGGTTAAATTGCTAGAAAGGCCAAACCTCCCATGGTATGCATGTCTTAACCAGACGACAGTGTTCTTTATGTTTATGCAAGTCTTTTGTGAAGTCTATGTTTTTACTGTTTTCCTAAAACCCAAATGAACATGTTAATGGCGGCAGATGAGTAAGAAGTTGCAGCAGTTGAAGGCACCAAAAAAGAAGCAACTTCAAGCCACTAAACTTAGCGTGGATGGTCGTATTATGCTCAAATATCTGTAAGGTTGCAACTCAATTGCTAGGGAAGAAGGGTGCATTGGGAGGCCTTATCATCACATACCACTAGCACAAGCGGCTAGAAGAAGCAAAAGATGACTGTGAAAGGGAAATTTAACTAGGCATGCAATAACTTCTTCAAATGCCCGAGGTCGCTCTGATTCTTCTTCTGTTCAAAGTCCAATGGGAATATTTGGCGTTCAAGTTCCCACCTTTCTGGTGGATTTTTTTTTTTTGGGGCACAAAAGTACAGACAGCCATTCTTACTGGTGGTCAGTGTGGGGATACGGGGGCCATTCAAAGGGTTCTATTGCCCATATTATTATGGTTGCAACGTCAAGATTAATTAGTACGAATTTCAATGATTGGTTAAAATAATTATTTTATATTAAAAAAAAAAATATAACTAATTACATTAATAAAAATGACTGATATAGAGTTTTTATTCAAGAGGACTCAACTTTCAGTCTCCGACTTTTTCTTTTTTTTTTTTCCTTTTTAGAAAAAATTACAAAAATAATAAATTTATAACTATTTTACAATCAATCAATATAACTATGCCATTTTATTAAAAAGGTTAGTTTTTCTTGAAGCTGCCGACAACCTGGAAAAGAATTGTTTTACCTTCTGGAACCTTAAAGGCATCGTCAACCTGCGATTAGCACGCGGACGACGCCTTTAATGTTCGAGAATGTATGGGCTTGGGCTATTCACCTAATAATCACCTCTAAGCCTCAACCCGCCCGAATCGCTGATTCGCTACACCCCCTTCTCTGTCTCTCTACCCACATTCGACGAGGCGCACAATTCTAGAGAGGTTCCGTTAGAGCCGTACAGGTACGCACCATTCCCATGATCCCAATACCAGTATTTTATTCCCGAAACGAAAGAGGTTAAGATTACCCATTAATTCTGTTCCATTTGATCTAAAATCTTGCAGTTTTGGGGGACTTCCCAAAATCTTGGGGGGTCAATCCAATTCAAGGTGTGTCTGATTTGCCTCCATATCGAGCTTATAAACTATAAGTTTTGGGTTATCAAACTGGTCAAAATTAATGGTGGTGCCTTCATTCATGTCGACCTCAAAAAACAGTCTCAGGATTTTTATTAGGTCCGTTAAGAACACCCGGCAGTTGCAGAAATTTGATCAGAGGCGATGCTTTCGTAGCATCGCTGGTATCGAGACCCCTTCGGTCCGTCATTCTGCCGATGGTCTCAATGGTCTCCAAGTTTCCCTGCGGAGTTTGTTTAATAACAGTCACACAGTTCAAACGAGGCGGTTTCTTGGTTGTGGTGACGGTGATGAGGGCGGTGTCCTATCGAAAGTTTACGAGGAGAGGATTGTCTTGGGGTAATTTTTGTCACAAACCTTTCTGTGGGAGTCATCCTTTCTCACGAGCTCTCGTGTTTGTTTCTTTGGTACTCGTATAGTTGCCATTTTTAGTTTACTATTAATTGTTTCGAGCGATTTCGTTTTGATAGAATGCATTTTCACTCGTGACATATCAACTATAAATCTGAAGCTGCATACTAAAGTTATTTCTTGGAAATTACACGTTACCTCTGGTTCTGGCCGAGCTCGAGTTGTCAGCCTTTGGTTTAAAAATTTGTACTTTACCCACCTGAGGTCTAATTGTTATTTTTTAGTTCGTTGGTTTAATATTTCACTTCATGATGAGGTTGCTATTGTGTTTCTTAGTTTTATTTGTGACGCTTGTGAATTATATATGTGATTTTTAACGGTTTGGGACTGAAATATTAAATGAAACGATTTCAGTGTGGTTGAGTGCAGTTTTTTAGACCATAGTTAACCTTGAACTCGAACCATTTATTTCTTTATAGTTCTGAATCTTTCTCTATAGTTGCAATCGGCAGTCAATGAAGGTTAGCCATTGGCGGGCTTGTGATTTTGGTGTGTTGATGTGACTTGGTTGCATTATGTCAGTATTGAGACCGTTTTGATTTCTAGTCACAGAGATTTGGGCTGACAGAATTGTTGTTCATTAGGTATTCTCCAGAGCAGTTGTTTGATGTAGTTGCAGCTGTTGACTTGTATAATGGTTTTGTCCCGTGGTGTCGGCAGTCTGAGATACTTAAACAACACCCTGATGGGTCTTTTGATGCTGAGCTCGAGATTGGTTTCAAATTTCTTGTTGAAAGTTACATTTCGCATGTAGAGTTGAGAAGGCCGAAGTCCATAAAGGTAACCGGCTTTATTTAAAATTATTTGTCTATTATTTTATTTATTATTATATTTTCAATTTTTTTTTTTTTTTTTTATAAGTAAGAATCTTTATTGAAGAGAAAGAGACTAGGCAATGCCCAAGTACACATGAAGTATACAAAGTGAGACACCTAATTACATTCTAGTGAGCTGAAAAGAAGATAGAAACTCATGGACATTCCCACCCTTCAGTACAATAGCAGAAAACCACTGTAAAAGAGAGAATACGAATAAATTCCATATTTCCCCCACTGCACGCTCCTTGTTGTTGAAACACCTATCATTCCTTTCAGACCATAAACACCTCATTAAGCACAAAGGTATCATTTGTCACACTGCTGCCAGTTGAGTGCTGTTGTGCCTTCTGTTCCAGCACGCTAGTAGTTCCACCACACTCTTAGGCATCACCCAACTCAGCCCAGCTCTATTGAGAATACCAGCCCGTAACTCCCCAGCCACCTCACAGTGTAGAAGCAAGTGATCTATCGATTCCCCATTCCTTTTACACATGTAACACCATTCCGTGACCACCATACCCTGCTTCCTTAGATTATCAACTCCCAAGTGCAGCTGTCCAAGTAAAAAACGCAACTTTAGACAACACTAAAACCTTTCAAATGCTCTTCCACGGAAAGAATGTGGGCTATTGAGCTGTCAAAGCCTTATAAAAAGATTTGACAGTAAACTTTTTCCCCCCCGTGTGTATCCACAACATACGATCACCTACTCCATTACCTCCTAACTTTGCTGAATACAGGTAGCTATAAAAATCTGCCATTTCTTCAAGTCCCAGTCTTGGGCATTTCTAGTAAAAATGACATTCCAAGTTACAATCCCATTTGCACAACACAACAAATTTGAAACTGCAGCTTGATGATTTTCTGCCAAATTAAAAACAACTGGAAAAGCAGTGTAAAGAGGGCTCTCCCCACTCCAAGCATCGAACAAAAATCGGGTTCTTACTCCATCACCCACCTCAAACTTAATATGTTTTTCAAAAGTGTTCCACCCCTTTCTAATATACTTCCATAAACTTACGCCATAAGACCCCCCTACCCTCCTTAGAGCACCATCTCCCCCATCCACTACCATACTTGTGATCAATAACCGCTCTCCACAATGAGTTCTCTTCCATTTGATACCTCCACAACCACATCCCTAGAAGTGCCTTATTAAAAGTACTCAAATTTCGCACCCCTAGCCCACCATTTGCAATCGGACAACTCACCCTTGGCCAACTTACAAGGTGAAATTTAGTTTCCTCCCCCATGGCACTCCACAAGAATGCTCTAAACAACTTTTCAATCCGGTTTGTCACACACACCGGTAATGGGAATAAAGAAAGATAGTAAGTGGGGATATTTTCAATTTCTTTAAGTTAGTCGTTTGCTAGTAATTATTATAGCTTTTGTATGATCGGAAAGTTTGTAGAAAGAATGGTAGACCTATAGAGCAGCAGCTTGGCATTCAAGTCAAGCCAAATCAAGTCCAGCAGCAATTTGACATTCAAATTTATGTGTTTGAGCACCAGCCTCTTGTGCATCCTGTGCATGGGATCATAATTTTTTCTGTTATAACGTTTGCACTTCTGGATCACGTTTTAGATCTCTTGTTTACTCCTTGCATCAGTAATATGCATAGGTTGGTCCTCTATATTTGATTTTAATGAAGTAATTCTATGTTATGTGTTGTGTTCAGACAACTGCAAAGGATAGTGCGATTTTTGACCACTTGATAAACATATGGGAGTTCAATCCGGGACCAGTTCCAGGAACTTGTAACCTTCATTTTTTGGTGGATTTTAAGTTCCAGTCACCGCTTTACCGACAGGTGATTCTCCTTCATTCTTGACTATTGTCAACTTTAATGTTATGTTTATTGAGAATTCAGGGAGTTGATTTCTTCAGGTAGAATAAAATATTGAGACAGCATCTCCAGTTCCCTATGAGGAACATTTGTACCAATGTTAGTTGGCAATATGGTCTTGCTATGGACATCGTCAATACCTTAAGACTCCCTCCAAGAATACCTCCATCCCAATGATTGCTATCTCCATAGCGTCATTGTATCCATCTTCCCAGTTGTCATTGTTGTGACTGCCACTTTGTATCGTTACCACCTCCACTACCTCCTTGAGACACTGCCACGACTTGTGTGATCATCTTGGGGTGAATTCTGTGATTGCTATGATTTCCTTAAGGTGATCTCATTAATTTCTATTCTTTTCCCTCTTTTCTTAGTGATTTATCCCCTCCATCAGGTTGCTTATCCCAACTTGTTCCCTTTCTTAACTATGAGAGTTAAGGTGGCTACATCTCTCTCTTCCCATCTGTAGCGTAGATAAAATCTTTGTATGAACATGCCTTTTTAAGTTCCTTGAAACATGATGAGCATTGTAACCATCTCAAAGGCTTTTCCCTTTTAGTTTGATAGGTGTGCACCAATTGCACAACGTTTTCAAATGCACTTCTCCACTTGTTCTTGACTAATATAATCAGTTTTTTTAATAGGTAACATAAATAATTTACCCAACAGTGATAGTCTTGTTGAACTTTAATTTGATGTGTTCTGACATCTTACAGCAGTATAGAATTACAATATCGTTTTTTTTATAATTAATAAGAGAATTTTATTCCAAGTAAATAAGCATAGCCCAAGTACACAAGAAGTATACAAGAGAGTACACCTAAATACAAACTAGAGCAAGACACGACTAAAACCACACATGAAAATTATTTCCATTCCCTACAAGAGCCTTAGCCCAAAAACACAAAGTGCCAAAGAAAAACTCCCTAAGTTCTCGCATCGAACATTCTCTATCTTCAAAGCACCTCCCATTCCTCTCCAACCATAAGCACCATATCAAGCACAAAGGGGTCATCTTCCACACAGCTACACTACTTTGTCTCCCCACGAAACCTTGCCAACATGCGAAAAGGTCCACAGAATGTTCACCTTGTCAATTCCTTGTGCCTGAAATGTTCACAGAATTTAGTACATATGACCATTCTGAACCCTAACTTTGCAACAACTTAAATAGGGTATTAATCCAGAATTGAAACAAACAGCAGGCATCTAGACGAGCCCTAGGATAAAATTATGATCACAGCATATTGTAATTATTAAATTCTATATATTTTTTATAGGTGTATAGAATCACAATTTTAATGTCGTTATGTCTTATAGATTTGGTCATAAGTCTATCCCAGGGCTCGTCTAGATGCCTGCTGTTTCTTTCAATTCTTGATTAATACCCCATTTAAGTTGTTGCAGAGTTAGGCCTTGGGTTTGCTCCCCAATGGTCACTAGTTTGAGTCCCCTTAGGGCCACTGGAGATTTACCTTGTCGTTAACTTCAGGGCCACATGGGATTAGTCGAGGTGCGCGCAAGCTGGCCCAGACACCTACGGTTATAAAAAAAAAAAAAAAAAATTAGGGTTCAGAATGTTCATATGTGCTAAATTCTGTGAACATTTCAGGCGTAAGGAATTGACATTGAAGATTGGGCTTTTATATTATGATGTAGAGTGGCTAGAAACATTCTAATTGTGGCAATAACTTTCTGATTGTCAGGTAGCATCCATGTTCTTCAAGGAGGTGGTCTCTCAACTCGTACGTTCATTCAGCCAGCGCTGCAGTTTGGTGTATGGACCAGGGGTCCCAATCCTTGAAAATTCATATGGTCAAAGCGCATGAGAGATCATTTTGCATTTAACCGGTTGTAGTGACAAATGAATTTCTAGAGCTAGCATATCACTTACCCAAAAATTTACCGTCACACTGGTGGGTGGTTTTTTGTTTTGCTTGCTGTCTAGTTGGCCAATTGATCTTTTGATGAGGTAATTTAATTAAAGCCTTCAAGCCTCTCCCCCAACCCCCCACCCCCCCTCCCCCTCCCCAACCAAAGGCCTTGTTGCGATACTTATTTGTTATATCCAAGAAAATATCACTTATCAAAAAAGAAATAAATGCTTTTTGCACTTTCATTTTGTCCGTACAATACATGCTCTTAGATGAAGGCTCAATATTGAAGGGGTTATCTCTTTAAGATTTGGCATCGCCTGAATGTGTTTGATAGAATATCAAGAGTCACGCCATATTACTTACAGATATTTGGTAGTTTGAGACCATTATTGTTATGTAGAAGTTGCCTGCTTGATTCATGACTATATTTCTGTAATTATGGTCGTCTCAGTTTCCCTCCAATGACCAAAAATTGAAACCATCAGGTCAGAATGTTATGTTTATTTCTGTGCCGTTGTAAATTTTTCATATTTTTGTTTCTGTCACTTGCCACTACGGATTGACAGACCCTTTTGCTTCTAAGGGTTGGATGAACATATCAGGCTTGCAAGGTTGTGGTCGCTTTTGGGTCTTAAGAAGTCGAGTTTTTATACTCGCACGCCGGTGCGAACTAGACATCTTCCACTTTACTCTCATGGCAAGATTTGATTTATAAGATTTAAAATTTTAAAATTCTATTGCAAATTGACTCTCGCCGCGTACTTGTGACTAAATTTTTTCTTTCAAAAAAGTCTGGTGCAGCCTAAATTGATTGCTTCTTGGAGTCTGTTAGGATCCAAAAACGATTTAAATGTGCCACTCTGCCAGATTTCTTTCTTCCCAGTAGTTGATGGTTTGATGTTTTCTTCCTATCATCTCATACAATTCCTAGAGAAGATGCCCTTTCTAGAAACAATGGTATATTTTTCAAGTCTTGGGAATGAAAAGCTTTGAGGGGCAAAATCACTACAGATGCCAGAACGTCCCACAAAGGTCGTGTAGAAACCGGGGAAGAAGCATTTGGCTCGCAGAATGATAAGTCGGTTCCACAAGCCAGTTGTGGTTCTGTTCACCATTATTTTGGGGAAGCTTTGGTTAAATAGTAAATGTGACGGCAAAAATGAAAGAGCCACTTTAAAAAGCATTCAAGCTCTTCCATTTTCGCAGCTCCCAAACAGTCTTTAAACGGATGCCCTGCTCAGTGCCTTGTAAAACGACCGAGAACGGGAAAGGAGTTTTACCTTCCTTTTTTCCTCCATATGACTGACTCATTGATCCATTTTGCGATTGCAAAGAAACATAACAAAAATGGTGGCAATATATGGAATCATGGTACTTTAGTCACAGCAAGGAACTTAAACCACTTTTTAAATTCTCAAACAGTGAGTAATTACATAGGTTAGAGATCAATAAATAATTAATCGTACTAGAAAAATTATATTTGCATGTTGATGAGGAGGACATATCCTCCATATCAGTATGATAGAACTTGTTTTCAAACTTTCTTGCAAATTATCCGTTTGGATTCAGAAAGTGTTTTATCTCATCTCATCATTACAACTTTTACAAATTTTTACACAAAATATAATAAACAATTTAATTTTTTCAAATCCTAAAATAATAATAATATTAAAAAATAATATTTTAACAATATTTATTTTCAACTTTCATCTTTCATCTAAAATCATCCCATCTCATCTCTGAATCCAAACTGACTAATGCTGCTATGGCAGCGGTCCGGCATATGAGTAGACTCTTAAAACCTACTAGAGACTAGATATTGCACTAGTATGCTACAAAACAAGCATAATGGAATGATTTCATTTTAATGACAGTTCAAATATGCACTTATAAAGTGTACCAGACACCAATACGCAGCTCATTCCAGAAGAACCCCTGCCAAATCCGACGTTATCAAAATAAAACAATATAAGTAAAACCCACAAATCTTTGTCCTCAGGTTGATTTTTTTTTAAGAAAAGCCTGTACTATTCATTGAGTAGATCGTGATCCGATTGTGATTCTACAAAACATATTTGCAAAGAAGGAGAAGCCCACTTGACTCCTTGCAGAATTTGATCAATTGCTGTTAACCGAAGATGAGTACCACGTGTGCGAATGGTTATCTTTTCCAATACTTTTCCCTGTCTGACCAAATATAGCAGAAATGCTCTTTCATTCTTTCCTCCTCTAAGCTCCATCTCTACTGTCCTCAATTCTCGAAGACCGTTGAAGTGTTCATTTTCCCAAAATATCATACCAAATTTGCCCGCAGCCACATTTCCAGGCTGAAAAAAGTTAGAAAAATGTGAAACAAGAGGCAAAAATCTATAGCTAGCACCTTTTGGAGTGTTTCGGTGTTAGTGTGAGTGTCCATATACATGATTTTTGGAAATTGCAAACCGCAGCCTCCAATGAGGTAGAAAATATGTTTTGCATCTATCAATCACTCAGAACAATAATGAAACAACAAAACAACTCCCAAATGAAAAAAAAAAAAAAAAACTAAGGAAAAAAAATCCAAGATTGGCAGGAAATAAATATTATCAAGTATTAAAACTGTGAAGTTCCTGTTCTTGAAAGAAAAAAGAAAAAGAAGAGGACCCAGCTGCTTTCACCCTCATCTTTAAATGCAGTCTTCAAAAAGCATGAAAATTGTTTAATGTGTATAAATGACTCCAAAATGATGTCTCAAAATGCAAGTTATTATGAAGAGAGAGAGATGAGAGTATAGCTGTAAGTGTTTTACTACTTACAATAACGAGTCCCAATCTGCCACAGCCTCTTATGGTCAAGTGTTTTATATGAGGAGACTTCTTCAGAATTGAAGCCAATGCTGGGATTATGGAGTCCTTCAAGCAGCTAATATTCATAACTAAGTCTTGCAAATCATATAATGAAGGTGGCAGGCAGTCTTGCCTTGATAGAGCCTGCAAAGTTCTTGTCACTAACTACATGATTGCATGACAGTGCCATATAATTTAACTGATCAAGTCATTTTATTTCCAGTAGCATTTAAAGTGAACATTCTTTAATTTCACAAAAGTAGAAAATTTCTAGTAGAATTTCAGGAAACAGATGAAACTTTATCGAGAGTTTTTCACAATTTTCAACATGGGCAGCCAAGTGGTCTAAGTTAAAAACACTATCCATGGCATGAGTTTCCTTTCAAACGGAATGGCATAAAAAATATTAAATAACTTCATTCCCATGGGATATCCAACAGCACCCCAATTTATACAAAAACAATGCAAATCTCAGCAGTTTTGTAATGATTATGCAATGGTTTCTAATCATGGTAAAAAACTACTTGGTGAAAAAACTCATGTATACCTCAATCAACCAGCAATTCAGTTCTAAAACTCTGGCATGCCTGATAGTGTGGAGGAGGTCAACAACCTTGAAGCTCTCCATAGCCATCACTCCAGGCTGAGGAGGGACAAGAAAAAGCATGGTATCTTGTAGACAAATAATGTTCTTAAGAGAATAATGGCTAACGATATTTCCCATCCATTTGAACTTTTGAAGATTGGGGGCCGAAATATTTAATGATCTGGTTTTATGGAGTTGAAAGAACCACTTGATAGATACTGTCTTAAGGCTCTCGCATGAAACATCAATCCTGTTGAGCAAATTACCAGAGCGTTGAGAAATCAATAGATGTTCTAAAAATGAATGGGTAATGTGGAGCTTGACGATACCACTAAAATTTTCAAGATTTAAAGTTTCAAGCCGCTGACAGGAAGATGAAATCCAGTCTCCAAAAGAATCGTGGAAGATTCTAACAGATTTCATGGATAAAATCCGGAGTGAGAGAAATACAGAAGAGGGCAGAACAAGATGACCTCCATGCAAATTCAACTTAAGCACCTCAAGGTATCCACAACTGAAGCTGCTCATGGCTGGTAGTATAAAGGCTCCCTGTCTTCCTATGGAAATTTCGATATCAAGCTCCTGGACACCACAGTGTAACACATTACACAGCCAAGCAACAATACGGTTTTCATCAGATTGGGGTTCAAAACATAACCATCGGAGGCGAAACCTCAGCATCCGATTCTCATTTCGTCGAGACATAAAATCATCAAGATATGTTCTCATACAATATTGGTCTCCAAGTTTGGCACTGAGTTCCACCGAGTCAAAATCCAAGCATGGTACTGAAAGGTGTAGATATCTAAATCTTCTTGATAATATGCTGGTTCGAATGATCTCTTCCATCTTAAGAAAAGAGAAGATGTGAAGAACAAGAGAATCGGGCAGACCGCTGAACCAATCCACATTATCTTCTCTAAAATGCTTAATCCTTCGAGTTCCATTGGAGAATAAGTTCAATGGTAGTTCCGTAGTATCCATTGTAGCATACTATCAAAATCCTGCTAGAAGGGAAAACAAAGATCGACAGCACAAGTGGTAACCTCTTTGAGATGAAACAAAAAGGTGAAGAAAGATCATATACAGAGAATGATGAAGGCACCCCAATTGGAAATGTTAACAGGATGAAAAAATAAAATGGTGACATAAAACAGAAAAAAAAAAGCGCAGAAAATTTTGAAGCTTGATGAAACATAGTGGTCAATATTTTAATCTTCATGGGCATATTATTCCTTCCAGAAATTAAGCTCTAATTTAACAATTCAAAACATCTAACAAAGCTTTTACCTAATCAGAACAAGCGAAGAAAACTCAAAGTAGAAGATGAAAACGTGTATTATGAATTTATGATGTATCTCTTGTCAGTGGCTTTGGGATATTGTTATCATGGGACAAAAACAAAAATTCCCAAAATCAAACTTGATCATATAGCATCAGAAAAATTTGCAGTTTGATGAAATGAGTAGTCAATATTTTAATAATCATGGGCATATGATTCCTTCCCGAAACTAAGCTCTTATTTAACAATTCAAAACATCTAACAAAGCTTTTAAGCGAAGAAAACTCAAAGCAGAAGATGAAAACATGTATAATGAAAAACTTTAGATCACATGAACTGCAAAACTGTAAGCTTGCTTACTCGTACGGTTGAGAATGGAGAATAATTTGCAGCGTTAAAAACTAACACAGTAACTCCTCGCCCCAGAAAGCTTGAAGACCAAGACGAGAGTCAAGAGTCGAGACTCTTGCTTTTGTAGGAGATGTGACCCACACGGGGCACCACATGCGCATGAACAAATTTCTGAAATTCTGGAATAAAATATAATAAATAATTTTATTTTTTTAAATATTAAAATAAAAATAATATTATAATAATATTTTATTCAACTTTCAATAAAGTATGACATTTCATTTCATCTAAACTACATAATCAAAGGAGATTATTTATCATCATACAACATCGTAATATCAAATGATAGTTAACAACTAAAATATAATAGAGTTTTCCAATCATATAATATAGTATTAGATCGTGAACTAATGAGATGATAAAAAATAAATAAGTAATGTTATATACGACTCTTATTTTATTTTGATCATATCAAGTAGTATGTGACATATTAATCACTATTAGATGATAAAGAAGCATGCAATAAATTATCATTTAATGGTGATTAAATGTATCATATCATATTTAGTGAGATGAAAGTGAGATGATAGTATTGTGTATAGAATTTTCCTAAATAAATACATAAATAAATGGCGAATAGCGTTACACTTCTACGTTAAAAAAAAACGTTGAACACGAGAACACTACACCAAGGCTTGTATGGGAATCATAAATCTATTTGGTTAATCGGCAAAGGTCAATTCTTAGTGAAGGAATTTATCTGCAAAATATTATACTTTGTATGGAAGAAGACGAATAATAGGCTGTAAAGATAATGATATCTTTGTCAGCTAAGGAATTAGATACTTTAAAAACAAAAAAATCCCATAAAATAAAAACGCATGAATGATACGACGATACTATCGTCATGTCATCAATTAATTTCTTTGCCAAAACGCATAAATAAGAGAAATAATACTTATAGTCGTGAGTAGGCAAGCGCCGTGCAGTTACTTTAAAAAAAGTGAATAAATATGGAACCCACATGAAAAGAAATTAATTTTTTAATAGTAGACCCCACTCTTTTTTAAAGTGATTGCACGGCGTTTGCGCATTTCACGACTGTATGTAGCATTACTCCGTAAACAACAACTGAACCGCTGTCATTTGTCGAATGGTCATACTTGGTATATGTCTCGAGAAAAGATATTTACAATTGTTAATTGTTCAATCATCGAATAATCGTTTTGAAAAAAATGAATAAAATATTGGACCCACATGAAAAAAATTAATTTTTTAATAATAGACCACACTCATTTTTAAAACGATTACGAGACGTTTACACATTTCACAGTTGTATATATAATTATTCATATATATTTACCTTTGTAATTGTTGGATAATATAGCGATATAATTAGCTTCCCGTGTCAAAACTAGACATTGAATTTCATCACATATTATTAGTTGCGAAGTACACACCTTATATTTTAAACAACATTTTCAGCCCTCAATCATAATATATATATGAATAATTTTTCTTATCAGTCACTGTTTATTACCTCACATCTTCTTAAAAAAAAAAAAATTGTCAAGTATGAAGTATGAGAGTGAATAATAACTGATATAACAAGAGGTTAAAATATTTAAAGTCAAAACTTTGATGATATGTTCATCATCAAGTGAAAGAGTTAAATTAAGAAAACAGTTTAAATGGACTGGTCCTTCTGAAAGGGAGGACTGGATCATTCCAAGAATACTAGCTTCAAACTGGTTAAATCTTGCATCTTTTAAACAAAAAAGTACAGATGTATTAATTCCCTTTCTAGTTAGGGGTTTTGCTGCAATCTGAACAGAACCAATATGAATATGTTTGTAACCATCTTTCAAAAAATTTTCAATGTTAGACCTTCGGAAAATGTAACATTTTTCTTGGGATTTTGAAAGAGCATATGTTTGTTCAATAGTTTTAACATTTTGGGCGACATTGAAGGTCTTTTGGACCCAAGAGGTTTGGTAAATAGTGTTTATTGGAAGCTTAGGGATTTTCCAAGATTCCAAAACAGGGGGAATAGAAATTGCCTCTTCAAAAGAGCAGTCTTCTTCATTAATAATGTCAGTTGGTTTGGACGACCTGGAATTGACAGTTGAATTAGATCTAAACATTCTAATTATTTTGTTACTAGACAACACCGACCTTCGCACTTCAAGGGCCTGCGAACCTCATCTTTTCCCGACCCGACAACCCAAACTGTCCTAACACTCTCCTGGCAAACGGGACTTACTAAGGGTACTAGACAGACAGAAAAGATACTGAACGGACCAAAGTAAGAACTCATGGTAGGGGTTGTAGAACAACAAAATAATTAAATTGAAGAAAAGTAATTGCAACAGTCAGATACCAGATTGGCTCTGATACAAAAAAATAACAAAAATGAATAAACTGAAGAAGAAGAGAAGGAATGAAGCAAAGAAACAGATCAGAGTATGCACGAGTATATGCAGGCGGTTATATATATATATATATATATATATCTATGTATGTATGTATGTATGTATGTATGTATATGTGTGTATTCTAATTCGGATATGGAATTTTGAAGTAGGGTGCCATTTTGGAAAGAGTCTTTCTCTCCTGCAAAACATGTACACTTTTGCAACACTACTTTTTTTTTAATGCAAAAGGGGATAAGAGAATCAGCGACATCTAGGTGGGTCAAAGTGTCAGGGTGTGGTGTAGATATGTTGGGAAGAGAAAGGCTAACTGTACATAATGTATCGTGTACGTAAAATTTTAGAGTAATACTATACAAAAGCTCTACATTCTATACATTATTTAAAAATATGTGATTTTATTCTTTTATCTTCATATTTTATATTTCATATTTCATGAATGAGAATAAAAAAATAAATTTATATATTTTTAAGTGGTGTGTAGGAGTGTGAGATTTATGTAAAGAATTTTTCAAAATTTTAAGTACGTTTAGTACTACTCATTACTCAATGCTCAAAATGAGAATACTTCTTGTCATATTGGGAAGTAGACTGGCGAGATTGTGTGCAACAAAATTGGCATTTATGTTAAACTTTTGGACTGATCACGTACAAGTACAACAACCAGTGTTTTAAATTTTGTACCGTACCGATTGGTACAACAGGTATTTACCATATCAGAGCAGTGATTGGTATAGAAAATGTATGTGTCTCGTACCAGGTAAAATATCGTTCGTACCGGTACATTTCGGTAAATATTGGCCGATTTTCAATGTATTGGCCAAAATTATTTTTATTTGTAATTA